>VZDJ01000057.1:969845-1067508 GCA_008694505.1 Cyanoderma ruficeps | reverse complement strand
TTATTAATAATAATTTTTTAAAAATTGAAATGGAAAATGTAATCAGGCCAAGGAGGGAGAGGGCTGTGAAGTACGTTTAACTTAGAGCGAGTACTTTTTGGATTCCTCCGCAGTGCCCCCTGCAGCCCGCAGCCCGTGTGCTGCAGCCGGGCTCCACACAGTGCTGGGCAGCACTCGAGTCCAAAAAAAGACGCGTTTCTTACACCCACAGGGTCAAAAACACATGTAAAAGCAGCAGTCCTCTTGCAGACTGCTTTTTCGGTGCATTTTACAGAAGTTGTCTTCTTTTCCTACGACTGCAATTAATAGCATTTTTCAATCTCTAAGAAGTCACACAAACACACTTTAACTTCCAGTATGTCACTTCGGCAGCTGTCAACATGGTAATTCTTAAGTGTAAGCTGTATTGCTATAGAATTTCATTCCAGCCTATTAAAAATGTAGGATTTTTTTTTTTTTATCTCTCGGCTACACACCTTGGTTCTGCCGGGCTGCACAGCCCAAGAGTGATGATTTGAGTAAAACAAGTTTTGAGTAAAACAAGTAACCATAGCTCAGTGTTAGAAGTTTTGCAAACAAATAAATCACCAGGTTTGTGAAATAAAATCCCAACCAACCAAAGAAAGGAAGAAAAAAACAAAACACAAAACTCCTCCAACAAAACCCCTCCGTGGGAATACATTTAAAAAGCCATTTGATTCTGATTAAAAGGTATTTTTTCATTGGCTGAGGTTAAAGCAAAGCTGTGCTAATATATATCTATTTCCCCACTCATTTTAACAGCACAATTCTTGCATTATTCTACAGTACAATGTTTTGTAAGATAAGGCACTCCCTCCTATATCTAAAGGCAGTAAACAGAATCAGCATTTCATTTAAAAATGCAGTTGTCCTCTATTATTTTACAGTTGTCATCCAGGACCTAAGAGCTAACTAAAAATTTTCTTCTGAATGCGAGGTTTTTCTTTTACAGCCAAGTATTGAGTGGCAATTGTAAAACAGCATAACAGAGATAAGATTTCACAGTTCATTTTTGCATCTTTTTTTAAAGGACACTTACATAAACAATTACCAGCTTCTAAAGAGCTAAAGTAAATCGAGCTATTTAGTGAACTATTTAAATCCAATTTTTGAGAAGGACAACACTTCTGCTAAGCCTCTGAGTCAGAAAAAAATAAAAACAGGAAACAAATCCCTTGTATTGTAGACTGACCAATGCAAGAAATAGAGAGATCTCGATTTTATTCTAACCACCGATTATTGTCATTAAAGGAGAAGTTCTTCACAACCTTGACCAAACAAGTCTGTTCTGTAGTCAGACACAAGCACAGACTCACTCATGATCGTGGCTGCTCTTACTTTTATGACCATGGCCTTACAAACACCTCTTCTGTAGAAATTCACTTTGCATGCACAAATGGGTTTATTTGCTCTATAACCTTTTTTTTTTTTTTTCCTGTTTGCACATCAGCTTTGGAATGCTATCTTCACAACTGGAATTTGGAAAGAATCAAAATCTATCAGAATTCTAAACGATCTAAGATGAACTTGCTGATGGCAGCAGATGAACAGTAATGCCTACCAATATCAGCTGACAGGACACTAATTACCAGTTACAGGAGATGATTGCTTGGGGAGAGATCTATTCAGTGAGTTGCGATTTTGAAAAATTATAAAGCACAGGCCTGATTTGTGAAAAGATACGCAGTATGAAAATACAGCATACGTTCTCAAGATGATTATCATGACAGAGATCTGTCTAATTAGGAAGGAACTATTTTAATGCTAAGATATGAAAGAGCCCAGCTGGGAGAGGAATTTAGAGGAAGACACAGAAACATGACTGTTAAGCTGACAGCAAGTGCAGTCTAAGCATGTTCCAATGGCAGCTTCTAAAAAAAAATACATCTCAGCATTTAATCAATAGTGGTTTCAGAACACACACAGCCTTACAGATAATCTAGCTAGTCATATTAGTGGGAGGGACTCCATAAAAATACATAAAATATGTCTTTGCAGAGCAACATACTTCTCTCCTTTGGTCAACTGAGCTAGAGGGTTATTCAGTCAATGGGCAACATGAAGAATACCACTGTGAGGACAAGTGGGAATCCCACTCGATTAGAAACCACACTTTAGTTCCTGGCACTGCCAGTCAGGCTGAAAACTCCAATTATTGTGACAGCAAGTTTCAAACCATCCTGGGCAAGAGATTAACCTTCAGAGTGGCCACCTGGGCAGAAACCTTTCTGAAAGCTCCTACTATAATTAAATGGTTTATGTCTAAATCAGCAGATGACATGGTGAAACAGGTGTCTGCTGGAAGGCAAACCTAGAGGCAACCACACAGGGTGTTCACTGAATAACTTGGAACTTCTTGGGTCTGCAAGGAGCAGCTTTCTTACATATTGAAAAGGGTTTCAGAGGATTTCTGCTGAAGGTTCTCTTGCTACCTAACACCAAATCAGATGTGCTTCCATTACTACCAAAAGCTGCTGAAGTGCATGTTTCCTAATAGATCTGAGGAAAAAAAAAAAGTAATTTGGTGAATAGTTAAAGCAAGCCTTATATTGAGGGTTCACTGAAAATAAAAAACCCCATAACCTCCAAGAAAGAATGTATCTGTGAAATCCAACTACAGCATGGCAAAAATTCTCATGGCAGTGGGGGTGGCCACAAGCTATGGCTGTCAGAACATCCAGAACTGCAGGGATTCTTCAAGGGATGAACTGAGTCTGGAGCAAAAGAAGTTGCTCTAAATAGTTCAGGAAAAAGTCATCAAAGCTTCAGAGGAACATAATAACAAAACTATAAAGGGAGGAAGGGGAAGCAACAAAGAAAATCAGAAAGCAAGTTCAAATTGCAAAAGGCAGAGATTTAAGGCACTGCAGGAAGTGATCACTCTGTATAAATACAAACAAAACCAAAACACCCTCTAAACACATTTTCCAGCTTGTACATGTCAAGTTGCAGAACATGGGGAATCCAAATCAGAATTTTTACAAAATCTTTCCAGTTGTGACCAACACTGAAAGCCCCAGTGCAGCAGTTATTGTAACAGGACAGGCAAATGGATTGACATGCACACACACACCTAAGCACTCTGCTGAATGAGGCCTGGAAAAATATGGGGAAGGAATGCAAAATGTAGACTTGTTCTCTCCTGTTTTGATTACAGCTATGGCACAGTAAGAACACAAAGAAGAAAAGAAAATGCCATGAACGGGCATTGTTGTCCACACACTATCCCGTCAGATTAGTGTTATTACCATACATCTCAATTTAGGAAAAAATCAGAGAATTAATTCTGATATGCCACAGTATGTCCTTCTGTTAATTTGAAGGTCTAGTTTTGATGCTACAGCTGTAGGAGATACCCATGGAGACAGCTAGCAGAGAGCTTGAAGGGGGAAAGGAAAGTCATCACTCAGGCACAGGCCCCATCTCGGCCTTTGATCTGTCACACTGATCCCAAGGGAATAACTGGGGGAGGCAGGGGAGTGGGCAGGATACAATGAGAAGAAAAGACACTAGGAAAAATCTCAGAGAGATGATTCTGGAGATTTCTCGAAGCTTTCACTAGAAATATACATGAAGTAACTTGAATTTCTTCAGTCATTCTTAAACTGAGTAGCCCACTGCTTGTCAGTAATGACTGCCTCATTTCAACAGAACAGCCTGAATTCACTGGGCAACAAACAAAAAATCCCCTATCACTGAAATCAAATGCCCAACTGTGGCAATGAGGAAGCAGTCAGGGGAATTTCTTTTTTTTCTCCAAGGCAATTCCTGTATAGATGTCAGCCATTTATAAGAATTCCAGTGTGAACATGATCACTTTGAATTTTTTGAGCCAGAAGATAAATTGAAGCTACTGAAAACCACCCTTCCTCCTCTTTCATATGGAAACTGAAATTTGTTCTGCAATCCTTGGCATAACCAATCAAGTTCAACATTCAAATAGCAATATTTTTATAAATTCTTAAATTACAGGGAACTAGAAATAAAGGGTAATTTTCCATAGTGGTAATTTTTTGTAAGTTCTGTCTTCAAGACAGAGAAATACAGTATTTTCCTCCTCAGACCAATGTGCTGACTGACAACAGCATTGTTTCATTGAAACTGCTGGACTTTACAACCTACAAATAAACCTTTATATCACATACATTTACAAACCTGTATTGAAAGTACATCACTGAGGTTGTAGCCTTGCAAAGAGTTTAAAACCACCAAAATCAAAGCACTTGTGCAATCTTTCATTGGCTTCTTTGTGGGATCCACAGCATGATGAAGTCTTCAAATACATTGTTACACACTGTTTTTCCACAGGATGTTTGTTTCATTCTGTACACAGAATTGTCAGCGTTCACCAGTGAGGAGCATGTTTAACCCTTTTTTGTTCCTTTTAGTTCCTCATATCACCTCATGGGTATTTACTAATTTAAACCCTGTTCAGACATTAATTTCCTAAGAGTGCCTCCTGCTCCAGAGTGTTTCACTTGAACCAATAAATTGATTTTTCACAATTCATGGCAAGACAATGCTCCTCCATTGGAGAGTGGAGACTGAGAACAAGGAAATTAAGCTTAAGAGATTTTGCTAAAATGCCCCAATTGAGCTGATTTTTTATAAAAGCTTACACAACTCCGAGCACACTATGTTTTATAAGAGCAGCCCACATCAACTTCAGTTGAATCTGTAGGTGCTTCGCATTTCTGCCTGTTCTCAAGTCAGGTACCTGGAGAATGGGGGATGCAATTAATGATCATCTGCAAGAAGCAGAGTTTGCTTGAACTGAGCAGCATCATGTAGGAAAGCTCAAACATTTAATCTCAAACACATACAGTTCAGTGAATTACAGGCAAAACCAGAATTAGACCTTACAGGGAAGAAAATACTTACATGCTGGTTTTCAGTAATATTTTTAAAAGAAATCTTTTTGTTCCACTTTTTCTGTAGATACGCCTTTCAAATAGGTTTTGCTGCAGCTAAATCAAAACATACTGTGTTTAGAAAGTACTGCTCAGGAAAAGTTAACCAGAAGCCAGAAAATGCTAAAAAGACATTAGAATTACAAGAAAAACTGTAAAAGGATTCAGAAATGATCCTTGACCATGCTTGGTCATATTAACCAAAATAAAAACCAAGTAACTATTAGCTGCATTAAAAACCATGCCTGTGTTCAGGCTATTTCCAGAGTCATGGAGGTTAGTGGACAACATTCTTCAGAAGTCTAGGACGCCTCCAATCTTAGCTCAGGCTTGCAGCTAACTAAGGGTTTGCAGCAAACAACAGCTGATTAGATTCCAGTTAGACAGGGAAAAATCCTTCTCATAGTATGAACAGAGAGACTTACATAGATTATTTATGAGGCCATTGAACCTCCATCATTGAAAGCTTGAGGAACTGGTTAGACAAATTTGTCACTAAGGACACCAATGTAATTGATTTTGCCATGGAACAAAGTGGTGGATTAGGTTCCTAAAGTTCCTTCTGGTCCTAAATTCTCATAACATCACATTTACTTAGGGAGCTTGAAAGCCATAAATATATTTAAGCTGTTAATAACTTCATTTATTTAATTCTGCCTTTGCTGTACAATGAGAAGGTTTTATACGAACTTACCAGTTAAAACCACAGGTCCACCTAGCACAGTGCTCCATCTCCCACAGCAGCCACACGAGTGGACGCTCAGGAAAAACCAGAGCAGCGTAAGGACATACTGCCTCCCAGCCTCCAAACATTTTCAAGTCAAGTTATGTGATTAATCTGGTTAGTGGACTCTACAGCACCTCTTCCAAAGTTTTTTCCAGTCTCTCCTCGCCTCTTTACAAATTCCTTGATCCAGAAAGTCATTTGAGGAGTACCACCACAGACAGATCCACACAGGTTGTCTGAAGAACTAGTGTTTTGAAGAACTTGTTTTGAATGAAAATCTTACTATCTTCCAATATCTTTCATGCTTTTATCAGAAGAGCCAGGAAAAAATCAATCCCACTCCACTTTTCTCCAGACCTCTCAGTTCTGCAAACCCCTTCTTACCTTCCCAACTAGGTAATGTGTTTTTCCAAATAAGATTCTTGGATATTCAATGGATGGGATTCCTTGCCTGTTGTAATGGCAATCATAGTATTCCTCTGACCATCCTTGGACATCTCTGAATAATTTCAGTTCTGGAGTATCCTGTCCTAGATAAATGGACCAAAATCCTGGATTTTTACAGTAGCATACAGACATGAACAAACTTGAACAAAACAAACCTTTCTGGTCTGTTCTCTATTTACTTCTTCATCATTTCTAACCTTCTTTATTTTTATTTTTTTCCCTTGAATTACTAAGTGATATTTTCATGGAACTGTCTATTGTAATGCAAAGGTCTTGTTCCTGAAGATGTGTGGGTCAGCTTAGAAATTATCCAAGATGTGAAGATAGGATTATTCCCCAAATGTACCACTCTACAATTATCTATACTGAATTGCACCTTGTTTTTTCTACAGTTATTCTTTCTGCAGGATATGCAGTCTCCCTCATCCTTACTGCCTTGCATAACCTCCTACAGCAAGCAAAGCTTTGTCACCTTGCTGATAACCTTCCTTCTTCAGGATATTTAAGAATATATGGATTAGTACGGAATTCTGCCTGTGTTCTCCCTCATGTGCAAGAACTGATAATTTTCTTCCATCCAATGATGGTCTATCTTGTGTTCCCATATTTTAGATCATATTCTCATCATATTTCAGTGTCTTCCTTCTTATGCCAGTGACAGCTTTGTGTTGCTTGATTCTCCTGAAACACCTTATTTAAAAAGTTCTGTATGATGTCTTCCAAAAATCTGAGTTGACTGTATCAGTCAGATGATCCTCATTTATATATCTCTGACTCCTTTAGAAGAACTCTGAGAGCTTTATTAACTCTCACTGATAAGATAATACTTATTCAGGTAGATACTAATTCTCTCTCTTACAATATGTAGTCATTCACCTGGAAAAGATGTCAATTTTAAGTTGCTGAATACCCTTGAACCTTCCTTAATGATGGACATCATGTTTGACACCTGATTTTCATGTACTGAGGGATAGTGAAGAGACATGTTACATGCTGCTTTTGTAGATATTTCAGCCCTGAGTTCTCTTAGAATTCATGGGTAAATCCTTCAGATCCTGGAGATTCATCTGCATTCATCTGCCTATTGTACCACTACTCCCTCCAGGAATTTCAGTTTCAGAGACAGTCTCTGGCAAGTTCCCTGAATACCCCAAAAGGGCTCTGGAAGGATAATTGCCCTGATTTCTTTATGCTGGGTTTGTGTGGCCAGGCTTTGATAGAAGGGGAGGGCTACAGGGGTGATTTCTGTAACAAGTGGCCAGAAGCTCCCCCCACGTCTGATGGAGCCAATGCCAGCCAGCTCCAAGGTGGACCCACCACTGGCCAAGGCTGAGCTCATCAGTGGTGGGGTAATGCCTATGGGGCCTGTATTTAAGAAGGGGAAACCACAAACCCTGCACAACTGCAGCCACAGAGAGGAGTGAAAATACCTGAGAGAAACAACTCTGCAGACACCAAGGTCAGTGCAGAAGGACAGGGAGGAGGTTTTGCCCATGATGGTAATGAGTGAATGATTTCTCCCTATCCTTAACTCACAAGCCTTTTGTTATACTTTCTCTCCCCTGTCCAGATGAGGAGGGCTGTGATAGAGCAGCCTTGGTGGGCACCTGGCATGCTCTCAGGGTCATCAAACCCATCTTCCACAGTGAACATAGGATATAAATTGTTCAGCTTCCCTCCAGTGACTTTGCCCTCCCTGAGAGTCCAGTTTATACTCTTGTCATTTTCAGACTCACTGACGATTTTTTCCTTCCTGATGGACTGAAAAAAGAATATTGATCAATTTTTGATTCTCAGTAGTTAGGTCTCAGACTCATAATAGTTATAAGAGTATACCTCAGTCAGTGTTTATGATACTTTGGTTTGGCTTTGGGTTTGGTTTTTTTTCATTTGCACATATCTTTAGCTTTTGGAAGAACACCTTCTTTATTTTTCTTTGCTGTTTAGCCATGACTGCTTATTTGTACTTCAGGCATGTTCAGTGAACAGTGTGCATTGGCACTCTGCTGCCTGTTGGGTGTCCTTCTGTAGTCTTCATCTTGCCTTTATGGATTTAATTGTCTTGTGTGGAATTCTTTGTCTGTTCATGGTAAACTTTGTCATTTTCACATAGTTCCCCATGTTGAAATGAACACAACAGTAGTGGGCATTCTGACCTCCACTGCTCCACAAAGATATGGAATCCAAGGGTATTAGGCCATCCTTAAAAAGCAATCTTAATGTTCAGCAAGATATATATGTATAGATGCATATATATGCTTATGTATGTGTGTATGTATTCATTATACATAATTGTGCAAATTATATATAGGGCAGATGTGGCTGGTAAACAGACAAACAACTGCAAAAGGACTTCTGGTTTTCCTGGGTTTTCCTGGTAACCAGACATGATTGAGGGTTCATTTGTATCTGTTCTGATTCCTGAGTTTTCCTGAAATACACACTGATAATTATTAGCATTTATTAGCATGTGGTTCTCAGACCTTTCTAAGTGTCATTATTCCTCTTTGCAGAGCATTTATGAGGCACGGAACAGAGAAGTGGCAAAAGACAGTTCCTGTGATTCTTCATTTCACTCTGCTACCTATATTGGCATCTCCTTAATTTGTTAGGACCCCAAACTTCATAAACTACTGGGGGCATTGCTTTCAAATTGCTATTATAATTATAATTGATTTTATGTGGTAAACATGCCCAGATGAGGTGTTTATATCCTTATTTCCTTCTTTCACCTGTTTATAACAAATATTTGTGTTGTATCAATGTAACACAGAGTGATTTTCATGCAACAGATATTTCAAGGTGACTTGTTTGCTTTTTAAGCATGTTTGGTATCTGATAGCTCATCAAGGCATTCTGATTGAAGAAGGTGATACAGACACAACATTCACATTGTTGGGCCTTTGAGCTCATCCATGTTCCCATGACTCATGGGGAGCATGCTCCAGAGAAATCCAGCACTACCTACCAAAACCACTAAAGCATTCTCTTGGCAGAAGTACATAGTCCATAAACAATACCCCATAAAACAAGAAATAAATAATAGCATTTTAAACTTTTCTAGGGTATAGCATCAATACCTATATGTATAGATTAGGTTTTTGCTTAGTTTTTGTCCTGTGAGATGTACAGTCATCCATGTTCCACTTCACCTGTCTGACTCCCATTTCTCCTATTAACCTATGTTACTCATCCAGTTCTTTAGCAATATTTTGATGCCAAGGCTAAGTTCTGTGTCACATATCATCTCAAGCTGGAATATTGAGCAGCTACTACCTTAACCCCATTTTACCAATTTTGTCCCAAATGCAGCTATGCACATTGCCAGCTGAGAAAAAAAAAATAAAATCTTTCTTTGGTGGGTATCCTTGGTGTTTAATGGCATACTACTTCAATTTCTATGTCAGTGTCACACCATTGGGTGGGTGTATAGATTAGGGAGCTTTATGTGCATAAGGACACCTCATGATCCACCAAAACTAACCAAGTTGCATATTGCATTTATGAAAGCATCTAACTTTGTGCAGATAGGAAAAAAAACCAAACCAAAAACCCAAGAAGAGACCTCAAGATTATAGAGCCCCATTCCATAAAGTGCAAAGAGACTGAATTGGCAGAGTTAATTATTACTCAGCTGTCCATGTCATTTTGTTAATGAATAATGAATGCTAATAAATGAAGAGCCCAGCAGAATGCATACCAGCTCTATAGGCCTGTATTTTGCACATCATAATTTTATAGCAGTGACACTAACAAGCCAAAAGCTGGATACAAGGTTTCTCCATTTTTCTCTCATATGACTCACTGAGCTGTCACCTCTCCCACATTGCCTGGTACAGTAATTACATGGAATTTCACCTCCAAGACATAGTAACAGTAGAAGTTTGGTACTTCACCAATATTTAAAATTCCCTCACAGTCCTTTCTAATGTACTGACTCTTTGCTGTGCTGAATCAGCACAGCACTGGAAACCAATCTCTCCTCTTAATCACTGACAGAAAGCAGTGCCTTTCCAAGGGCAGAGTCAACAAAAAACAGGATTAGAGTAGACTGACAGTAGCTGCATCAACTCCTATAGCATCATTTTAAAATTATCTAAAATCAATTACCTTTCACTTCTGGAGCATGAGGTTCAATTCTGGATTTAGCCATGCATGAAAATGAGTTCAGCAATCTTGGGTCAGCCTCCACAGAATCATTCACATCATTTCCCATGACTGGCAGATTTCACTGTAGAGAAAGAATGAAAATAGAAAATAAAAGCGAGGTCTTGTCAGGCTGAAAAATCAAACATCAATAAATCTGAATGTCAGAATTACCAAACAGCAAATTCAGATCTGAAGGCTTGGACCTTCGTGCAACCCTTGAATGGAGAGAATGGAAAGTGGAATAGAAAGCAGGATCTCCTGTAAGGCCAGTGTAGCAGCCACCAGTGGAGCAGTCATGGAAATGGCTGTCAGTGGGAAGTTTGCACACCCATGGACTGCTGCTGAATTTCTTCTGCACCAGAAGAGCTCTCAGGACTGCCCACCCAGTACAGCAGGCAGTCCTGGATCTCAAACATGCCCTGCTGGCCAGTTTGCCAAGGCCAGCAGCCCTGCCCCATGCACCTGCTGCCATGAATTCCAGGGTGCTGCTTGGAATCCAAAAGTTATCAGTCTGTTCTCGTGGCACTGAGGAAGACTGCAAGTCCTTTTTCATGAGGGAGCTCAACCTGAACAATAAAAAATACAAATGAAAACCTAAAAATACACATGAGAGAGAAAAAATTAGTAAAGGATGAAAATAAGAGTGAGAGAAAAGTGAAGAATGGCAACCCCTCATCTGTCATCATCCTGTTCTCAGCAGCTTTGGGTGACTAAAGGGAACCTCCCATATGAAATGAACCCAGGCGACACTCACTGAACTACCTCAGTAAGGACAGTGGACAGTCTTTTTACTCTCTACACACAAATTCTTTGTGATTTCCTTTTCTCCTTGTGTATAATTCTTCTTTTCTTTGACAAATACTAAACTTTGTGTAGCTAGAATTCTTTGAAAGTAACCACACTAGGATGCACTGTCATTTCAAGGTTTAAATGGGACTGACAAAAGGTGGTATCTTTCATCTGGTGACATAAATCAAGATGCATGCCTGATGCAGATTGTTCTCATACACACCTTCAAGAAGGAATTCCATCCTTACATTTATTTAAACAGCATCTGTCTTAAAAGGATATGGATTCTAACTTGGAGCCCTGTGCATTACTGTGGTGTTAATACTGTAAAACTCACCTATACTCTTCAGTCACTGCTTTGTCTAAAAATGAAAATGAAAAAAATATGGAGAAACACAGGAGATTGATCGGCTTAACATAAATATAAGCTGCAACTATTTCTGTATGATTTAACTGGTTTATTTTAATAAAAAGAGTAAAAGACACTCAGAAAGGGATGTCCAACGCACCCATCACCTCTGCAGCTCTTGAGATTGTATTTAACACTTCTCAGTCATCCTGTTATGTGGGGAATCCTCCAAATAAAACTCTAGAAAATCTAGAGCAAGGAAACTGCTGCTGTGTTCATCCAAATACTTGGATTAGAAGTGAAAAAAAAATCCAAACATGAAAACCTGTCAGTTTCACAGCCTAATTCTATCTGTTGTTTACCAAATTTACAGTACAACAACCTTCCTCCTTGCACAATCTCTAATAATTTTTCAGTTGTAGAAAATTTTTACTTATGGTTTTCCTTAATTTTGGGTCCAAGACTTTAGAGTCAGGCTGGTGTTAGTGTATTTTTTCCCCTCTGGATTCTTGGACAATGTGGTGTTCTCTTGGGAAGAGACAATGTCACTACCACCAGGAAGGAAATGCCCTGTCACACTCCTATGTTGTAAAACAGAGACAGTCTTTCAGTTCACCTCTCATTTTCTAAATACCACTTCAGGAAATTTAATTGTACAAAATTATAATTGTATAATTGTACATTACAATTGTAATTGTAAAATTTTTTTACAATTTTACAATTGTTAAAAAAAAAAAGAAAAAAGAAACGAAGAAGAATGGCAGCAAACCTAATTTAAGCATCCTTTGACTAAATACACAAGGCACATTAGAACCTAACCTGCCATAGTCTTATTTAAAAATGGGTGGCTGAAAGGTGATGTAGGATTTACCAAAAAGAAAACAGGTTGTCTTGGAGGCTGATGCCAAATAACTCATTGCCTGAGTTATCACTCTTCAGTCACAAAGTACATCAAGAAACTTGAGCATAAGTCATTTAGACAGCATTCACCATGGAGTTAGGCCAGCCTCTCCTGTCAGTGATGAAACAGCCAAATTCTCTGCCCGTGGTGAGATATTCCTTTTATCACTGGTAGAACTGCCTAAAGAATCATCAGGGCTACAAGTGTGGAAACACGGGGCCTCTCCAAATTTAAGTGATAAAAATACGAAGTGTTTTATTACTTTAATCTCTATAATTTCTGTTTGGAAAATGAAGAACAACCCCACAATGTCACCTATAGTTGAGCAACAATGAGATTAATTTAAGCTCAGTATTTAATTCCTGTAAGGAAGCTTTCTTCCAGACCATGATCTTTGTGATTCCATTCCCATCTCTATCTGCCCCTAGTCTCTCTCATAACTAAAGACATATCTTTCAGCCCTGACAAAGCCAGTATAAAGTACTGGGTGTTTTATTATAAGTTGTAATTCAGTCACTTTGGAGGTGATTTTCTTTCTCCTGTAATGACTTAGTGGAGGAAGCTGGTAATTTTTTTGTTGCACTGTATCATTGCTAGCGAGGTCACATATTGTGAGAGAATAGGTGTTTAGAAACATTCCTCTGCCTGATCTGATTGTCTTTAAAAATCCTAAAGAAAGTGAAAGTATATTCATTCTCTTGTGTAATTTTAAATATTTGTGTTAAAAACCTAACATGATCTGAAGAAAAGCAAGTTTTATGGGCCTGATTTCAATTTGAGCAGAGCTTCAGTTAATAATGCAGCACACATAAACCCTCTTTTAAAAGTTCATAATATTACACTGAAGACAGAACTGCTAAAGAACTTTGTTAATTTTTCTCCCTGTAAAATCAGTGTTACAGACTTCCGGCAGATGTCTTTAATAGACCTTGTTAATAAAAGAAGTATTGCATAAAATAAGTTCAGACCATTTCATCAGTATTACCTTCTCCCACCATTAAGAGCAGAATTTCTCCTGTATTTTCAAATTCTTTCATTAATGCCTAATGCAAAGAATTAATAACTCATCTCCAAACCCTATAAACCCGCTAGCATCAATACTGTTCCTGTATTCAAAAAACTGCCACTGCTTCCATTTAGTCCCTATTTGTACAGGTTTAAAAGCTGCTCTTAAGAATGTGTTCTACTAGAAATTTCAGTCCATGAGGATTTTAATTTTAGGCTGGGAAAAAAATCCATCTGCCTTTGAAGCTCTTGAGTGACGAAGAGGTTTTGTAGTGTCAGGTGTTTTTCTGAACAACATATCAGCTAATAAATGTACCTTTGAATGTTTAACTGCCTGGGAAATGTTATTAAATAGAATAATTTTTCCAAGGAGAAAGCCCCACCAAAAGGTGATGACTCTGGGTCAAACTGTCTATAATACAACATGCCTGAGATAAGTACCTAAGTCACAATTATGCTCCTGCCATAAAACAAGCTGTGTTGCTGTGATGTGAAGGTGCAGTTCTCTGTCTCCAACAACAAGGCTATTTATTCACCTATGTAAACACAGGTTTATGAGCTACAGATCCCTATTTCCCTCCCTTCTGCGCAGGTAACCCAATAATATGTAAAGTGCAAGAGTTTTCCTAGGGCTTGACCAAATCTTGTCTTCATGTGGGTATCAGCCTTTTCCCTCCACAGCCTGATTTCCACAGCAGCCTAATGCCTAGTAAGATGGGAATAGCAACAAGTTCTTGGTTTGGGTAAGTAGGAGCCAGGATCTAGGAAAACCTTAAGAAACATCTGGAGACACAACGGGCTGTGGAGTTGGGATTCTCTGGAGTAATTCTATTGAAAGCTGTGAAGTTGTTTTTTTTTTTAAGATATGTTAAAATATGTATATTTAGACTGGGTAAATCAAAGTAGATTTTGGTCCATTAGAGGTACATAATACTCTTTCTTTCATACTTGTGCTATGAAGTGAGATAAAAAAAGAAGCAATGGCACCTCCCCATCACAGACCTCTAAATGCTTAACTTATGTTTCTCACCAAAAGACCTTTAAGGCTTTCAAACAGGAAAGTTCACCTGAGAAGCCCATCCAAACCACCCCAGTTTTAATATCCTCTACTAAACTCTGCTGGCAAAGCAGCCATAACAACCTTGAGCTACCTCCCAGACTCAAGCCCGGCTGTACTTGCCCAGCAATATATAGGATCCACACTCAGCACAGACATTGCCTGAAAGAACTGCTGATGTGATTAGGCAACCCGTAATTAATCAACACTTTGTGATATAAGACAACTCACCTGGATGGCCTCAAGAAGTTTTTCCCATCTGAGAAAGAGAGTAAAAGGAAGAAATCCCAAACATATGCAAGTCACAGTTCTGCTGCACCCCTAGACATAATCTCACACAGGAGGTACTCTTGCCCACCTTTTCTCTACGCATTTTGGCTGCTTCGTCTGTTAAAAACATAAATCACACAAATCACAGTTGCCTGGAGGGGTCAAAATTTAGAAGGATGCCACCACAGACCAGGGAGTTGATGAGTGACTAACATCTGAGAATAGCTCTGAGCAAGCTGCTGCTTTTCTCTCATGAGTGGGTTAATATTTCCCCCCTCTAGGTACACACATTTCATAGCAATATATTCTGTTGCTGTTTAGGATTCACTGGCCACTTCCATTACAAATGTTCTTTTCCTGACACTTATAACCAGAGCTTTTGTTACAATGTCCACTGCCAGACACAATTTGCCTCATTCTGGGTTTCATCACAAACCAGCACTACGAGCTGAATTCACTGAAATTTTTGCAATTCTTTTGGTGATGTAAAAACAATAGATAGCTTAAGGTCAAGTGTCAGCAAAAAATCTCAAATACAAATTGATTTGGCTGTTTGAAAATCAAAAAATGAGGAATCCACTGTATTAAAAGAAGAATCAGCATTGAGTGGAGGGTTTGAATCCAATGATAGAAAGCAAAGCAAACGCTTGTGTGAACCCCAGTGAGAACCAAAATAGCAGCATTTTGCACTGCTCTATTTTTAACTCTATAATTTTAAATGGTAAGACCAAAAATAGTCATTGCAGTATGTTAGCTCAATGCAATTTTTCTTTCCAAAAGAGATAAATTAGTCTAATTTTTTTTTTTTTGGTAGAGAGTAGTAAAATAAATATTTTTCCAGAAAGTTTTAGGGTTTTTTCGTTGTTTTTCCTGAAGTTTTAATCCTTTGTGGCAAGAGTTCCTGGCATCTGAATATGGTCTTCCCTTCATCTGATTTCATTTAGGATCTACATCTATCAAGGGACTTTCAGAAATTCGTAATGATTTAACAAGGCAGCTAGTTTAAGTGGGGGATAATTAGGCTTTCACCCTCCCCTTCACTCCGTGCCACCGTTTTTTAGTCTCTCCATCCCCATTGTGCCCTTAAAAGCGGCGGATCCGCAGCCAAGCCTTGTGCGCTCCCCACAGCCAGCTTCCTCTGAAGCTGCAGTGTGTAATTACAACCAGCTGCTGAGGGCTGCTGAGAGCAGGGCAAGCAGCACCTTCCTGCCCAGAACGAAGCCCAGGCTTTGGGAGACCCCAGGCTTTGGAAGCCCCCAGGATTTGGGAACCCACAGGCTTTGCTACAGGGATACCCACAAAGATGTAGCCACGCTATGTAGTAGAAGTTAGAGATCGACATTCCAACTTAGCCTTCAGAGACACTAAAAGGACTGGGTATTTCAGCCTCCCTCCCCACCCCCTTTTCTCCTTCCCCTAAATCCATCTGTTTAAAGGGAAGAAAGCCTCCTTTCCTAGATCCGCCGGCTGCTCCGAGCGCCCCGCTCCTGTGCTGTTCCCTCCCTGGCTGACAGCCGGCACCGCACATCCCACAGCGCTGTGCCGGGGAGCCGTGCGTCCCACAGGGACAGAGCCCGGAGATTAAGGCCTTTTTGGGATGGTAAGGGCTGGCTCCCGTGAGCTTCACCGGGACTGCAGGATTTTTATTTTCTAAAAAGTAAAAGCCTAGCTGCCAGTCATCAAAGCTCATGATAAACCTAAATGGTGACTTGGTGCCCCCGAGGCGTGTGAGACTCAGGGACAAAAGCAAAGTGATGAAATAGCAGGGGAGGCTGTGTAGGCACAGCACAGATACACATCTGGACTGGCTACTTCTTTGTTCTGCCTTTTCAATTCCATTTCTGATAACCTCTGAAACTTAATTCCTTATTAGTATTCCTGAAGATGAATGCAAATTTCCATTTGTCCACCTTCAAAATTCTAATCTTTACCTGTTGGAAGGAGCAAGCTCATCTGATTTCTCATTTTAAGCAATTTGTAACTTAGCTATAGGATTTGCTAAAGGAAATTTCTTAGGCTTCTAACTAACTATGAACAGACTTAACAGACGAACAAAAATGTTTAGGGTCTGATATACCTCATGATGTTAGTTATAAAACACTAACAATAAAGTGTGAGAACCACTGTTAGTGCCAGATATGTCCTTTTTCAACGGAATCACAGAATAGTTGAGGTTGGGAGATATTTCCAGAGATTGTCTGCTCCAAGCCACCAGCTCAGAGGTGTGCTGAGTTTGGACTATCACCAAGGATGGAGACTCCACAATCTTTCTGGACAACCTGTGCCACTGCTTGGTAATTAGAGACAATCTTTTATTTCTCTCTGTACATCTTTGGGAAATAATAACCATAATGACAGAATTTTTACAATTTTCCTTCAGAAAAAAACAGCAATTTCAGGCATGTTAACCGTGAAAAAGTCACTCTTGTAAAAGTTACTCTCAAGAAAATGAACTTAGGGTGGAAGTGCAATAAATAGTGCAAAAATCCTTAGTAGCTTAGAGACCTTATTAGCCTAGAAGTGGTGTAAGACTGTAAAGACACAGGCTAGTCATGGATGGCTGTTCTGATTAAAGGACAAAGCATTAGGAAAGAACAAGCATGTTAGAGATGTCAATACTAAAGAGTGACTGGAATTACTTAGAATGCTTCAAGGCAATAAATCTTCAGCAAATGGAATGTACTTAAGAAAGGAGAAATTTAGGTCAAATTGCAGGAAAAGATTCCTAATAGTAAAGTACAGAAAGTTGCAGAGTATTTGCCTGAAGGAAGAGGCATGGCATATCCCTGAAGACTTTTAAAACTACACTGGAAAAAGCACTGAAGTGTTTGGTACACAGGAAGGAGAAAGGCTTGATGATATAACTGGGCTTTTCCATCTCTTTCTGTGATTCAGTGGTTATTCCACTGGGCAGTTCCAGTTTCAAATACAAAAATCCAACATCAACTGCAAAGCACCCCCTGTTAAAAGCAAATGTTATACAAGAACTTATCCCTTCACCCCAGCACAGAATGCAACTGCTCTCCAGAAATCAAAACAGATCTCATGTTGTAACTACTTTTATTTGCATATGCCTACATTATGATGAAAACATTAAAACTGTCAGCACTCATTGTGTTTATAGTTACAGCAGGGTTCAAATGTGTTCAACCTGGGTACTCACACTGAAATTTCCAAATTTTGAATGGAAATTATACAGATACTGTTTAATTGAGGTGGATTCTGTAGGTAGTTATAATGTTGCTCAGCATGAGGAAGAGGGATAGATCTGAGATTCTGTGAACTTTCAAAGGCAGGCTTGCACTTTTCTTACTTTCTGCCTTTTTTAATTTTTTTTTTCTTTGAGCTGTTGCTGGAGGAATAAAGGAGAAAAAAAGGTAGTACATTTTACATAGAGTCCTCTAAAAATCTTACACTTTTCACTTAAAATAACCACTATGTGGTCTTGATCTCAGGTTTGGATAGGGACGCAGATATCTGCATTCCAAAACCCACAAAGGCCCATGCTGTTCTTCAAAAGTAATTGTTCTATCCCAGTTGATCACAGGTGATTAGCAAGGATTGGGCCAACAGTCCTGTTAAACTTCTTGGAATAGATGAATTATATCCACAGTACTAAAAGGAAGTAAGCATTGTAGGACTGGATGACAAAAAAATATGCACAGAGGGTCCTGGCACTACCATTTCAGTTTGTATGAGGAGTGTGCTTTTGAAGAGATTTGTCCTGGTACTTTCATCCCCGCTGGTTCAATCCATGGAGCAGTTTGAAGCTGGATTAATTTCAAATGAAGCTAAACTGGAAGATGTGTTCCAGCCATCACTGGACATTCAGTCCACTGCTCCAGACCAGAGCTAGCATGAAGTGAAGTATCCTGAAAAGCACGGTCATCCTGAATAGCATGGTCATCCAGTACCAGCAAAATTCACTGTACAGATCCACTCCCACTGCATCCCTCTACTGCCTAACACAGATATAGCCCTGCTGCCTCTGACTGCCAAAACCAGTGGTCTGACTAACAAAACTCTTAGGAAATTAATGGAGAACCTGAAGCAACGCCATGGACACTACAAGTCCGGCTCATCAGTGAGTGACTCCTTATTTCTGATCTCCTTCCTGAATCTAGCCTTTTTGATTATTCGAGCACTTACACTAAGTGAAGTGTAAATCCTGCGGGACGGCTGTGCCCACCGCACACCATTCAAAGCGCGGAGCACTGAGGCTCCAGCCTTTCCACCTTCCGATCACCAGCAGGTCCTTTCCAGACCCGCTCCGCTCCGCGCTGCCGCTGCAAAGGCACTGGCTGCGCCTAAAGGGAGAGCACGGCGGGGCGGGACGAGCCCCGCAGTCCGAACTGGAGAGGCTGGAAAGGCTCGCCCTGGAAAGGCTCTCCCGGGAAAGGCTCGCCCCGGCCGGCCGAGCAGCGCTCCCGCCGTGTGCCGGCAGCGGGCACGCCCGTCCCGCGCCCGGCGCTGCCCAGCCCGGGATGCCCTTTAACCAGCGGCACAGCGCCGAGCGCCGGGCTCCAGGGAAACCAGAGCTGAGGACACACGCGCCGGGAGCCGCAGCTAAGCTGCGGAGTGGATCCTCCCGGAGCGGGGCGGGCTCCCCCGGCACCTCAGGCCGTGCGCCAGGCCGGGGCTGTCCCCGGGCAGGAGCGCCGCCGCCTCCCGGAGCCGCTCCCGCCGCCTCCCGGAGCCGCCCCCGCCGCTCTCCGGGCGCTGCGCCCGGCGGGCCCCGCTGCACGGGCGCCACCTGGAGGCCGGCGGCGGCACCGCGCCTGAGCCGGCACTCCTTTCATTCCAAACTTCACACGAGAACAAGGGAAAACTATGAAGGTAAATGGAAAATAAAGTAAAATACAAATAAAATAAAATAAAAATGAAACACGACACCTGTTTATCACCTGCCGGATGCTGCAGATAATTATTTTGTCTTTTTCTGCAGTCACCCCGGCCCAGGAAAACAGCAAACACTCAATGCTGCCAAAGGTGATCCTGCACTGACAGCACTCAGCACATCGAGATCAAAGTTCTAGGGCCTAGCCAAAGTAACACGGGACAGGGCTGCTCTTTGCACACCACGGAGAATGTTCTGCTTTGAGAAGAAGTGAATACAATTCAACTAGATCAAATATTT
Organism: Cyanoderma ruficeps; assembly: GCA_008694505.1. Taxonomy (NCBI): domain Eukaryota; kingdom Metazoa; phylum Chordata; class Aves; order Passeriformes; family Timaliidae; genus Cyanoderma; species Cyanoderma ruficeps. The sequence goes on along the minus strand of VZDJ01000057.1, from coordinate 1,047,746 downwards.
CACCACCCTTGGATGGTGACAAACATCCCAGATTGATCAACGTGGTGTAGGCAAGAAAAAAATTTACATTTGAAGAATGTACAGAAGTAGATATTTCATGGTGATGGCTGCAGTAATGATGGCTTGGGTGGGCTCTGTGCTTTATGTTCCTGTTAGCTCTGTCTATCCAGTCTCAAAAGGATGAAGACAGACTGATTCTAAAACTGCAAACCAAATGTCTGGTGACAACTACAAGGTGACAACACAGAGGCCAGGCTGGGACTGGAGTGGTGGGAAAGCCTTTCCACAGAAAAACAGGTCTTCAACTCAAGAAAGCAATGTGAATCAGCAAAGTCACTCTTGGGGGAAGAAGGCAAACATACTTGGTGTGCAACAGGAAATTGCTCTGTGAGACAAGTGAAGTAATCCTCCTGCTGTATTCATCACTAATAAGGCACCAGACCTGAGTGCAGCACCTGCTTTGGGCACGTGTCAACAACGCTGTTAACTGGAAAGAGCAGCAGGGAGCAAAGACAGTGATCAGAGGGCTAGAAAATACAGCCTGCAATGAAAGATCAGAAGAACTAAAACTGTTTTATCTCCAGATGGGAAGGCTGAGGAGGAGTAGGGCCACCATTTTCAAAGCAAAGGAGTAATTCGTTCTGCCTGCCCACTGTGAACAAGAAGTAATAGATTCAAATTGCAGCAAACTTCTCTAGCCATAAGCACAGGGAGACATTGAAACATATTGCCTGGAGAGGTTGTCATGTATTTGTCACTAAAGAACGAATTAAACAAACATATTTTGAGACTGATATTAAAAAAAATCAGAACTCTTACTGGGGATCTAAAAAAAATTGTATTTTAATTATATTATTTTATGAGAGGAAAAAGACCTTTTTTACTTGAAACACAATTAGGATCCAAAAAAGGGAAACAGTGTTTCCATTTTCTAAGCTAGCTCACTGAATGAACTGAAAAACCAGGAGTAGTTCTGTATCTCAGCTCCCTGTCAATGAAATGGAGGTAGCAATACACAATTTATGATACTGGGAGTCTGTAATGCATTATTGCAACCTTGTGGATGCTGGGAAAGAAGGTGATATACAAATGTAAACTATCTCCAGATACCCTCAGTTTTTTCAGACTTGCACTGCTTTAAATGCTGCAATTTGTTTTCCTTTCTTTAAGAGTTCACTGCACACTGGGATCTCTCCTAGTAACTAAAGAAGACACCTCTTCCCAAAGAGGAACAAACCAGAGCTCATGTGGTTTAATAGAACACAGCAGTTGAGAAATACCCCTAGATTAAAAACCCACAAACCCTAACCATTAAATTTCATACCACTACAAGTTTCTTTTCTTGTGTAACTTGCATCAGAAGAAATTTCTAATTCAGGAACAGTCATCCTTTCCCCTCACTCAGGCATGTTAAAACATCTGCTGCACAAAATCTACTTCCCCAAAACAATCAGTGAACGTGCACAGCCAACACTAACAGGGACTGTTTAGAAGACCTAAACCAAAGCAGAGCTAAAGTACCTCATTACTACTTCCCTTCCAAAATGCAACAATGGGATTAGATTCACTAGAACTTCAAAATATTCTTTGTTGTTAAAAAAATTTATATTCAAAGAGAAACAATTCAGATGAACATGGCATACTGTATAATCCATACGGATAACTGCAGATCCACTGAAAATATTGATCCCAAGCTAAAACCATTTTTAGCAGCCTTGTTCAGAAAATTCTTTCTAATCATGTTATTACAAATGCTTTCTTTTTGCAGATTTCTGCCATGATATCCCAAATAAACCCTGCCTCTTCTAGCCACACCAGTGTCCTGCTGTTCTGTCAGCTTGGCAGCCACTTCTCCAAGAAACCACAACAGACTTCCAGAACCCAATTTCCCTGTGGTAATTTCCCAGCACTGTGGCTCTGACAGTGTAGTGGCATCATTCAGAATGGAAATTCTGCATGAGGAAAGCAACAGTGACAGTGCTAGAGATGGAAACATGGCTGTGGCACACATCAATGCAAGGCCTGTCAAAAAACATTGGGAAGTTCTCACTGATCCTCAGCAGAAACTTAATTCTCACTCCTCTTGTTTGCTCCATAAAACAGCATCTTCATGTCCAGATCTGACACCCGTTTTTCCTGAGTATCTGTATAAATGTAACACTTACTAAAGTGACTGGGATTATTTACATACACTGTTCCTCATGTGTGCACCTATATTTAAATATTTAAGAACACAATCCTGGAAAAGTAATTTGAAAAGTAATTTCCTTTTTGCATACGAGCTGCTGAGATGATTAAGTCACTACTTATACAGTACTTTTTAAGTTCTCTAGCTCTCCAGAGACCTCTTACATTTGGCATTATTTGCAGAAGTGCAAAATACCTAATTCCTTTTGAGCTCTAGTTAAAAGTTGCAATCAACTCATCTTAAAAATTGTTATTCTTACAAACACAACATATCAAAACTGCTGCTATGTTCCACTGCTCCTTTTTTTTTCCTGCACCACTTTTAAACTGATTACTTGTCCTTTATTAAAACTCTAGATGTGGCTCTTAGGGACATGGCTTAGTGGTGAACTTGGGTTAATGGTTGGACTCGATCTTAGAGGTCTTTTCCAACCAAAATGATTTCATGGAGATAAGCATAGCAAAGTACATTTAAAAGCACATTTATAGTATTTTAATAACTATAGTTCAACACAGGAGTTGTTTTACTTTGCTTTATATCGATACATTCAAAGATTCAAGGAAAACTTTGGCAAAGATGTGACTAACAATCAAATGCTTATAGCACAAGGATGTCAAGGAAAGTCAGACAAGTTTACTCTCACTCCTGCTTATCAAAAGCCTTCTCTGCAAGATGTATCCTGTGGCTTTTGCTATTAAAAAAAAATCACAATGATAAGCAGAAATTGAGAGAGATGATCAAATATATTATTAGTGGGGCTGCTCAGTAGTTAGTACTATACATTATTTTTAACCTCTGCTTTCTGCTACTCTCTAAGATTTCAAGTGGAAGCAGTGTCACTGCCATCTGTACCTGGGGAAATGTTTCAACCTTCTTCAAGACCTTTCAGTGGGAAAATTTGTGAGAGACAAGAGCCAGTTCTCAGTTAGGTAATACAGTTTATTGAATCAGCCACAGAAGGGTCAAGAGCAAGGCATGAACCACTGCAGTTCTGAAAAAAGACCTCATTTGGGGATAGAGTCAATCTAAAAACTGGAATAGGGAAGGAGGCAGACAAACTCTCCTGACAAGTAGTGCAGGAATACGAATCGAGGAGAGAGGCTAAAGATGATGAAGAAGGAACTGATTCATTGAGGCACCACAGTAAATGCAATTGACCTGCAAACCAGGGGGCAGTTGAGTTTAGCTGTGATGAGATACTCGAATACCTAGGAGAGCTAACCCGATGTACAAGGACCAAGAAGTGACAGAAGAAAAGGGAAGAACCACAATTTTACAAAATACCTAAATAAAGGCGAGGGCATTAAAAAGTGGGCAAAGTCTGAGTAACTGTCCCTGTACCCTCACACCATTGTCCCTGTACCCTCACCCCACTGGCCCCGAAACCCTCACGCCACTGGCCCCAAAACCTGCACTTTCCATCCTTGCTAGACACTGAGACAGATCAATAGGGAAAAAAACCCCAAACCAACAGAATAAAATGATGTCCAAATTGCATATCACAAAGCAAAATACAAAAAGGAGAAAATTAAATAGGTTAAATATAAGGTGTTAATTAGGACAACTCACAATTTTGAATACTTGACTGCAGTTACACAACTAATTCATAATAACATTATGAAATTAGTTGTGTGTGGACAGATATAGACAGATATATAAATTATTCTCATAAATGAGTGTCTATAGAAATGGTATGAGCAATATATGATTTTACAAAATATTTAAACACTAAATTAAGAAGTCTTAAATTTTTAATATTTTATTATGAAAAAATACTTTTATTTTGAGCAATGGAATGTTTCATTTATTAATGCAAACTATTTACGAGATATTCACCATTCTCAAAGCTGAAAATTATTCCAAAGCAATGGATTGTTTTATTTGTCAGCTACACATATTTGAGCAAGAAGAGCCTCAATGAAGCAGGTTCTTCACCTGCATTAAATTGAAAACTGTCACTAAATATCATGCAAAAGACAGGGCTGTTGATATCAGAGTATGAAACAGAGGCTCAAATCCTATTGTCCCAAACTTGTTCACAAGAGAAGGTATTTGGTCCAATTAGTGAAAGATGAAGAGGACTAGAAGCACAGGGATGCAATGACACAAGCACACTTAAAAGCATTTTAAGTGAGACTGTGGGTTTTCAGCCAAGATACACATGTATCAACCTTGATTCAACTGAATTCCTCTTCTAAAAATGCTCTCTATGCTTATGATGCTACAAACATTCAGATCCAGGAAAGTTAAACAGAACTGATGGAAACTGCAGGACACCTGATGAACTGACAGAAGCCATTGTTCCAGTAGACCAACACATCATAATTCAAGATTAACACCATCTACCTGCTATAACTACAATGGTGATATAAAAGACACGATTTGTAGGACGGTACAAACAGCTTCTATTCAAATTTGGGTACAGTTTGTTTTTTTTTTTTGATGGAATGTGCTTGAACAGCTACAGAGCAGCTACTGAACAGTCTACTCAGCCTGAATTGTTTGTAGGTCAGGAAGTTCCTTGAGCCAAAGGTAGAGATTAAATAGGTTTCAGTCTTTTGTGCTTTGAAAATGCGTCCACTAACCTTGGTGTCAGACTTGCTGAAGAATACAGCATGATAATGCAAAATAAATTGTGCATAGTTCCACGCCAAGTTTCAGGATTAGCTGTGATGCAGAACAGATGAATTTTTGAAGCAGGATTAGATAAATTATTTAATTAAGCAAGTTCAGATTCCTCAGGAAAGATACTGGGGTTAAGACAGAGTGAGGAATTCTGCAGTAGTACAAACAGACATGCACAGTGTCAAGTAAGTACTAGAATTAGCAGAAAAGGTGAAAAAGCAGGGGTTTTTCTCTCTCAGAAAAATCCAACCAGATTTAGGAAATTATGATTTAATTTAGCAAATGACAGAAATGCCAATAATTTTGCATAGAAAGCAGAGCAAAAAGATTGCAAAATCTGCTCTTTCCCTTCTGAGAAGCTAAAGGCACCCAATGTAAATAAAACTGTTATAATGCCTGCCACCCACCCCAAGGCATATTAGATATTTTAGACAAGGCAAGGAAGGTCTTAGGATGCACCATGCCATAATGTCAGTGCAAAACCCGATGAGAAATATAGTTCCTTTTCAATACATCGAGGCATTAAGATCTGGCACTAAGAACGTGATGGCTACCTTGTATTTCAGTGCACTTTTACTGTGGAGCTGCTCTGTTGGGACCCTGGCAAGTGAGGGTTATCACAATCTGCCCAAACAAATGTAAATACACCTCTAATTTAAGCTTAGCCAGCAGACTATCTGTGTTTCATGCACAAGTATAAGTGGACTAAGTTCGGAGAAAGAAATTGAAAATTGAATAGGGAATAGATGAATGAAAGGGAAAAGGGCCTGATTTTGGAAGACAAAGATTAGGTAAGGTAGGTCATAAGAGAACACTGAAAGGAAGTAGATGTGTGATAAATAAGAACTAAAAAGTAATTTTCTTGGAGAGCACCAGTTGTTCTGTGCAAGAAATGTATTACAAAAACTGCAAGACAAATTCTATTTTAACTTACAGCAACATATAATCATGCATATGTGCAGCTTCCCTGGAAGCCTCTCTGCAGGCAATTTTCTCCACAGAAGTTAGCTCACAAAATTTCTGCTGCTTTTACTGCTGAAAATTTGGAGCATGGAATATTATTCTGTTAGTGATGAAATAATTCTTAAGGAATCCCATTGTTACTGAACCTATATTTCAGTTTGTATTTTAGGTCAAGTTAAAGACACGTGATCCTAAGTTAAAGAAGAGCACTGCTTCACACATTTCAAGCCCTGCTACTGCATGGTTTGGCTCCCTGAGGCAGATGCCACTGGATCCAAAGGATGGATGCTTTTAAACTGGGAGACATGTACTAGTTTTATTATTCAATTAACTGAGCTCCATGAGTACACTTGGCTGCCTGTAAATACCAATGTGCTCCCACAGCTCAGGGCTCCAAACTGTTGATGTTAAAAAGAGGGGATATAATTTATTTCATTCTCATAACCTGGAAGGTAAGTAATTTAGAGAATGGGCCATATGAGGAAGTTCAGCATCTGTCTAACATTTCATACTTTCCAAACAGGGATCACTTTTAATTATAGAGCCATTTCTAGTAAATCTCCGAAGTTATGTTCCTGGCGTGCCCACAAGGGCTCCCTCCTCAGAAAGGAAGGGTGGCCACAGTAGCTCTGGGGGCAGCAAGGACAGGGAAGATGATACAAACAGTGGAATATTTCAGACCAAAGAAAAGTACCTGTTTGTGGAAAGAGCCGTGTCAAGCAGCTGTAACCCACCATGTAAGACAAGGAAAATGAAGGGAAGAAAGACTGATTCCTCCAACAAGATGAAGCTTAGCTCAGCTAAATGAATTTATGGGCATGTAGTGAGGCAGTAACAAAAACAACAGGCTGCACTAGGTTGTCAAGGTATTTCTGCAGAAATACTTCTGTGATTTAATTTGATAAATAACAAGTGAGAGGGAAGGGAACAAATTGCACATGAAGGAAATTTGAAATGCCTGAAATATGGGAGCATTGTATTGAGCTTGTTAATAAAATAGAAAAAAAAAACCTGTCAGTAAACCAGTTTTCACTCGTTCACAACCTGAATGTTTTTTTACTTAATCTAAATATCCATCGCCTTGAAGAAATGGAAAAAAGCTCCAAATAAGAGAAAAGTTAAATAATCAACAATTAGAATTGTTTCCATATTCACAGCATTGCTTTACTCACTCAAGAGTAATAAAATTGTAAAAATAGAAATTTTTTTAGCTCAAAAAACTCTGTAAAGATGATGTAAGATGAATTTATGAATATGTTTTTGAAGACATCCCATCTGGTTTTGAATTCCTGTGTTGATCAAGGAGTTAAATGGCTGGAAAATGGACAGTGCACAAGACATTTTTCATTATAAAATCAATTGTTTACATGAGTTTCACTTATTTCACTTATTTGTGAAGAATGAAATAAATGGGGAGAAATGTCTGGGGAGACCTCCTTTTTACCCAAGAATTTTATAGACCATCTTTAAAATAAACTGATGTGTAGACAAGAAAGAATTTAGAAGCAATAGCCAAACTTTCCTGACTGAAGGCCTGGGATAAATCCTGGCAATACTCACTCTCCAAACTTACACAAAGTTGCAGTTGTGAGGTGATGGCATTAGTAAAACAAATTAAAAATTACTGCAAATTCAGAAAAATAAACCAAAGGAAGTTGGTTAATTAAACACACTGTTGGCCCTTCACCCCGGACCAAACCACAATATGTTGACCCCTTCAAAGGGCCACTGAGAAAAACAACATTGAGTATTACTTTGGCAAGGTAAGATTCCTCTGCTAAATATATATATATATATATATATATATAAAATTGTGGTTTTCTGAATGTACTGGGGACTAAGAGCTGTTGCTCAGAAATCCCAGCCTGCCTTTTAATCAATCTTGTGCTTTAATGAGCTGTCTCTCTTGCCTCTCAAATAACCTGCACTTCAGTGGTGTTCTCACTCAGAAATGCCTTAGACTCTACATCAGGCAGCAGCAACAGCAGGGAGATCTCTCATCTCCTGAGCTGGCTTTTCCACAGCTCTTCTCCATGAAGACCATGCTACCACAGGCAACAGCTTCTAGTGTTCCACTTTTCTTACTCCTAGCAGGATCTAATTCCATAAAGCCCAAAGAAAACCTGGTTTTGCATGCCAAATAATTTCATCAGTAACTGACACACTTCCCATCTGGGTCCCAAATGTCAGTTCTCAGAGTAACACAGTCCAGCAAGAATTAGGTAACTCAACAACTGACTTAAGAAATAATTGTTTTATAGTTTTTATCTCGGCACTTTCATGACAAAAACCCAAAGTGATTTCCATCTTGTCCACATCACTCTAGAGCTTTTTTCCCTTTCTCTCCCAAATTTCTTTCAGCAAATCAGGAAAGGGTGTTTCTAGTTCATCCCTGATATGGAATGGCAGGAGTAGAATATGAACATTATGTTCTGATTCATTACTAGAAACTAAAATTGCAAGTCATACATTATTCTAGTATCATGCAAGCTTTTAACTGCAATAGAGGCTAATTCTGGTCTGAGTGTTCCCTCTTGCAGGGGACTGAGATATTTCTACTTCTGACAAGCAGCAAGGAGGAAAAATGACAACTGTGCTTTCTTTGTCAGCAGTCACATTTTTTGCTGAACAGTCACTTCCCTGCTCTCCAGCACGGAAAGACAACAAACCACCTGCCACACTGTCTACAGGCACCAGCAGCATAATTTTGTTTATGCCTGGACTTAAAAGCAGCAGCAATATCAAAATACTGTTTTTTCTTTTAACAGGAAGAACATCTGAATCCAAAGTCCCCATCAGAGTGATGCACTTCATTTCCTGCCTACAACCTTTCTTTCTTACAGATACCAGTGGAAAAGTTGTGTACCTTTAATCACTGCTGTAAACTTCAGACAGGGCAAGTCATTTCTCCATGGAGAGTTTAGATCTCTCCTGTAGCAAGCTAGCAATGTCATTTGTGTTCTGTGGCAGACACTAAGTTCTAATAGTGGTGTTCAGCATCAGAGGGACTCTGAGACATGGCTGAATTGAAAAGTGCACAAACTCCCTTTCCAGTGCTGAAAAATGTTAAATCACGCCGTTGACTCCTGGAACGGTTTCCTTTTTTTCACCCAGCCTATGCAGGGATTGTGAAATATGGCTATGCATACAGATAAACCTTCTCTAATGGGATTGGAGCCCTTTAAAAACCTGCAGGCCAGTGAGATTTGGGGGGGAGTTAGATAGTTCTGCAGAATTTCCAGCCTCCCATCTCCCTCTTCCTCCAAGCAAATTCTTGTCTCACTGGTTATGCTGGAAGTGGTTTTTCTCTTTACACAACAATTTCCATTGCTCTTACTTTAATTAAGATTGGCAGCCTTCTGGTAATTCTTGATGTGTGAGGGTATTGGTTCCTTTTCAGGGGTGTGGTAAGCACCAAGACATGTTCTAGGTGTTACAAGTCTCTGTGAAACTCTGAAGCACATCCCAAGCAAAAAACCCTAAACCCATTCACATCACCACTGGACATATCCTGCTGTGAAAGAATTTATTCCCTCATCTTTTAAAATGATTTGATTTTCAAATGGTTCACAGAGAATCTAATGCTGGTAGTTTTTCCCAACTATGTGCAAGATCCAAGAAATGGCCAACCGTGCAGTTGGATTACTCGGACAGATTTCCCCAGGGATCTGGGAAGCTTCTGCCCTCTTTGAAACTGCTCGATGGTCCAGTCTGTACTCCACACACACAGTTTGTGCAGGACCAGTATAACAGAACTTGACATTCAAAATCCTAAGCAGAAATTCTCAGCTCACTCTGCTCCACCCAATTAGAACATAAAGCACAGTGCTGAAATACTCTAAACAGAACCTGGACTATCCCCTGGTGAGCATTTTCATGTCAGCTGGTTCTGGTTCTGCTGGCTCACACTTGAAGTCAACCATCAGAATTATTTTATTCAGCAACTGAACGTGGTCACATTGTTCTTCAAACCCACACAAACTTCAGCAGGTAACAATCTCTTCAGGAATTTTCTTTTAAAATAACTCTTTTGCTGGCTATAAGATTAGTGTGACTTCTGAGCTTTGAGCTCAAGTTCTACCTGTCTGATCAGGTGGAAGCACCACACACTAACAATCAAAACACCTACCATGGGCAACCCTGTGTATTTAAGAATTCTCCTTCTCCCCATCTATTCTCCATTCTCCAATTATCAACAGCTTCTTCTGCCTCACTTCATTCCAAGCATTTTCATACAGAAACACATGCTGTACTCCTCAGCCCTTTCAGAAGTTGCTCTCAATTGTGTTTTATTTATTGTCCTTTTAAATACGGTTTTCCTTAAATTCAGTATGAAGATTTTGAGAATCCTCCAGGTTTTAGAGAGGGTATTAGATACTTTTTTTCCAGTTTTAAAAACTACACTGTTCCATAAATTTAGCTCTTCATATTCCAAAATGACAAGAGTAAGTGAAGTTGTATCATGTGAACCATGAAGTGATAATGTCTTTAGTTCTGTCCCAATCAGAAGTGTAACTGTTCAAAGCTTGCAATAATCATGTTCAAACATATTCAGATTATAATTACTTTTCTTCTGATAATGATACCCCGTCTGATTGGATGATTACCTATTTGACTTTGATAAGTCTCAAGGTCAAAGAAGATAATTACAGACATCTGTTTTCTAAGAAAAAAGAAACTCTTGAAAAATAATATTTAAAGTGACATCTGCAAATAAGCATTTTAGAAGCATGCTGTTAATGTGAAAGACACAGGCAAGCAAATAAAACAACAAAAGCAAACTTTAAAACTACCAAGTGATCACACTTCATTCGTAATGTGCAAATTTTCTTTTGTTACTTACATAAGCATAAATAACTCCAGTCTGATCAGAACATTTTTCAGTAAGCGTTAAGCATAAAAATAAATGAAATTCAAGTAATGGACATTCCATACATTTTAAACCATTCCCGTAGGCAACATCTGTTTGAAAAAGAAAACTCTTTGTTTAACCACTAAGTGGGTAGCAGATTCTGTACCCTACCTGCCGCTACTTCCGAGGAAAGAGAGGGAATTGTATTCTGTGAAAATAAGCAAAGTATTTCAGTTCCTAGCACACAGTGATCAGGATGGACTCCTTTCCTTTTAGCTGTCATGCTCCCCACTGTCCTGATCCACAGTTAGAACCAAGGCTGTGGAATACAGAAGCATTGATTACTGGCAAGCAAACAAATCTGGAGCAAAAGGCACACACATTTTATTTCTGGAGGAGGAAGAGACTTAAATTTTCTATAGAACAAATGTAGTTCACTTGGATGCTTTGCCTTTGCCTCGCACCCTCTGCAGCAGTTTTCTCTTCAGGCAAGTGAGCACAAAAGTGCTGTCAAACCAAGATACTCTGCTCAAATTAATGATAACTTCTAGAGCCCCAGTCTTAACCCACTTCTCCTATTTCTTCTGCATCAACAAAATTCTGTAGTTTCAACAGCTCCTCTCCACAGCAGACACTCAAATAGAGACTTTAAAAAAAACCTCTGCACTCCTAGCTCATCTACAAGAATGTAGATTTAAATTTATTTAAAGGTCAACAATTATACTTGAGAACCTTCTGGATGCTCCTCAGTGATGCAGATCTAATTTCTGTAGTTCAACAAAAACCAGAAGTCCCCATAACCCACTAAAGCAATCTTCTGACAAAAGAAACATTCTCCTCCTGTTCTTTGTAATACCAAGCTATAATAGGATCAGCTCCAATATAATTACTTAAAATATTCCGTTAGGTCATTACACACAACCACCATTTTATGTTGATCTTTTCAGTTTTATGCAACGTCACCTTGCAGTAAATTCCTAAATTCTTATGCTTAGAATATGACTAGTGAAAAGAAATCAAGATACCATAACTTATCTTAGGGAAGTCATCAACAACATTAGATTCAGGATGCAGTCAGCTAGCCCCTGTATTTGGAAAAGCAGCTAGATGGGTTTATATTTATGCACTGAAATATTAAATCAAAAGATCAGGGGCCTGAAAACTTAGAATCAATTCCCCAAAAGAATAACCACACAGCTCAACTTAATTTTCAAGTATCAAAAAAAGGTCCTGATCTAAAGTTAGGGAAATGGAAAATATGGAGAGGTAGGTGGGTTCTCTACAGTCCTTGAAAATCTAAAAATCCTCAAAGTCACACAGTAGTGGCTAGATCCTTTTGAGGTAAAGTCTTGTTTTACAGGATTGTGCTGTAGCCCTAATTATTATAGTAGACACGTGTCTTTTGAAACAAAGTCTGCTTTCAATTGCCAAGGAAATGAGATGCTGAAGACAATTGCATTCAAACTTTGCTAATCAAAAATTTAAAGCTTCACTAGAAAACTGAAAGTTTTTTTTTAAATAAGTGAAAGCAAGTATTTGACGAGTATTGGAACAGGAAGAGCAACTGAACATCAAATGAGAACACAGATGACTAAAGGGATAAATTAACCCCAACTAAAATTGGTATTGTTCAAATATAAAATAACAAACAGTTTTCCAGAGCAGGGCAAATAGTCTAAACAGAAGAGCCAGAGAGATCATAAGAGAAAGCAGATTCCCAAATGAGAAAAAGGGAGAAGAGCACCGGATCTTGCCCAAACTTACCCTAGACATTTCTATCAGTGATACAGTTTGAATTTCTGTCTTCTGATTTCCTAGTGTCTCAGTCTCTAAGCATTCCTCTTTCTCTGCTTCCACAGTAGGACACACTAAAAGCAAATGCAGGACCACTCACAAACATAGGGACCACTTCAACAAAGTGCACATTGATGGTTTTGTTTCTTTTATGTACTAGCTCTTAAGGACTTGAACATGCACTTTGCAGAACATGTAAAACACATTATTTTCCCAGCCATGACACCCAAAGAAGAGGGGTATAACAAATGCAGAGATCCAGGTTGTGTGGATAATAATTATAACTGGGCTGTAACAATATCCACCAAATATTGTTAATAAACCAACAGACATTTACAAAATACAGTTAGGCAAGTTTTGAACTTTAAGGAAAAAAAAAACCAAAACAAATCTCTGGCACTGAAAAACAAATGGCAAATTCTTGTTCCTGTTGCAGTAATTTCACAAAAGGGAAGCTGTAATTCAAGTACACCTAATTGTAATTGCGATTCCTATTGATGTTTTTATTGAAATAGGAGACCCAGGGATAAAATGACCTCAAGATAACACAAGAGTTAAATGTTACTCAAGTCTCTCAAGTGGCATTGAACTTATGGGTGAAGTTAAGGTGCCACTCAAGAAGCAAGGATTATATTAGCCAACCAAACATAATTTCACCTCATGAATGTTCAATTTTATTTTCTCCCATAAGCAACTTAAGCAAAGAATAGGTTCTCAAGATCCTCAAAGATAATTCAGGAGAATGCATTCTTCTACTGCAACACAATTGACAGGAAAAGAATTTTCATTTCTCTAATTATTGCAAAAGACCTTCTCTGCCTCCTTGGATTGTGAAATCTTAACAAGATAGTGTCAGCAGAAAAGAGGTATCATGTCACCTACAGGCTTGCATGACGGGTTACATGATTTTTGAGCTCTCTTTGTATTTCTTCCTCTTCCTATACCACCTACTGCTCTTCAGGAACAGAAGGAGCCACACATTTATTCAGAAATGTAAATCTTGCTTCCCCTTGTAATAAATGTGTTGTGCTCTGTGGGTTTTATTTTTTTTTTTTCCTTAAGTAGCAAAGTCACTCCATCTAACAGGTTCCCACATCTCAGCACTGTTCTCTTTCATTTCAAAAATCTCACAAGATGCAACTGCAGCTTTTGTGAATTCAGGACTTATTTCCATCACCTAACCAAGTAAAAGAAGTAGCTATCAAAACCTTTGCTTGTTGGGAGCAATCCTTCCCTCACATTCTCAACAAGATTTCACAGGGAAATATTCCAAGGAGGTTCTCTGAGCTACAAGTAATCTTCCACATGAACTCATATTTGTTACATAGAAAAGATTGTTTGGGGGCCATAAAAGAAAGGTCCCTGGTAACAGAATATAATAATGACTTACTAGGACTCAATGCTTTCTATTTGTGAAGTGTAATACTGAGACAGAATTATCTGTCTTTTTAACCACATAAATCAATTGACATTAAAGCTTTATTCCATGGATTGAATGTCAGAAGAAGAAAAGGCTCAATTACCACCCTTAGATATTTCAGAGAGCAGCAAATTCTGTAATCAATTGTTTGCCATATTCTGTCTGTAGTCTTAACTAAGAAATAAACTGGTTTATTTGTTCATGAACTGGGAAAAATTATGTACTTGTCACTCCAGCCAACAGCATTTTCAGCAAATAACACTTAAAAGAACCCAAACGTTTTTATGAAGTGAGGAAGGAGAACCAAGTCAAACTTCATTAGGAAAGTGGTTACTGTCAACAAAACACAGGGCTGGTGCAAACCCATAAATCAGGGCTCGGTTAATAATTTAAACCCAGTCAGCTGCTCTGCTGGAGTTTGAGGCAGAGGTGTATCTATTAAGTCCTGCGGGCCCTGATGAGAATCATCACCTCTAAGGGTGGATGCACAACACTCCTTCAATGTTATAGCACCAAGGCTGCTGATTTGAGAAACACTGAAATAATGAAGAAAAAGACCAACTTTCACCTTATGATCAGATATATGCCATCAGCCTCTGGCTGTGGTATGGTGACATATGAAAGCAGTGCTAAAAACCTTCTTACAGTTTATTCTTTACCTCTTTCATCTGTCTTTTCACCCTTCCTCCCACTTCCTCTCAAATTAACAGTTTGACAACTGTTTTAATAAACACCTGCTTGAGGCAGATGCCCTGTACTTTCCATCAGAAGTTAATCTGTTCAGCACAAGCAGACGACCCGTGTGTCTTGTATGTTCTTACTGGATAACAAATCTAAGCCATGGCTTTTCTTACCCATCCATTCTTACCCACAGCTGAAACTCTGAATCTCATCTTGATTACCACAACATCCTTCTCCTCGGCCTTGGCAGCTGCAATCTTGTCTGTTCTTGTTTCATTCAAAATACCACTGCAAAGATAATTTCTCTTGGCGCCTTTTTTTTTGTTTGTTGTTTTGGGTTTTGTTTGTTTGTTTGTTTGTTTGGCTGGGCCATCTCTCTCTCCTGGTAGTTTTCAAATAGGAGCTGCTTCTCTACTACAACCTCAACTCATTTTGGTTGCTCAGACTTGTCAGTTCTCTTCCTTCCCTCACCTTCTTGTGCCTTACTGAGTTTGCTCCACATTGCCATGCAAGCTTGGATGCTTAATTGTTACATTCCCAAACTGGTGATTCCTTAAAGATAGCTGCGCCATATCGACAATACTGCCCAATTACCTTTGCCCACAGCTTTCCTTTGATGCTCCAAAGAAAACTTGGACAACAGTCAGATTGGGAGTGTGCTAAAAATACTGCCTGGCATACAGCCAACATTATCCCACTGTCTGCATGTTTCTACCCCTTCTCAGTTTCTCTCAACTGCAGCCTCTTTGGAGCAGTGATCCTTTGGCTCTGTGTTTGTACAGCACCAAACACAGTGAACTCTCCATCTGTGGCGAAGTATCAGGTACACAACATAAACATAAGCAATAAAGAAATTCAAGAGGTTCACAGTTTCTTTGAGAAAATACTGCAGGGCAGAGCTTGAGGAGCTGCCAGTAAAGCTCAAGTCATATTTGCTGCAGAGGACTACACTTAGGTAAATTTTCCTGCCACACTTTTTCATTTCTGTAGGAAACTGCTATATTTCTAGGTGGCATTTCTGGCAAAATGTTATTTAAAAATATATTTTGTCAGAAATCAAAAACACGTCAGAGCTAAAAAAATTAAGACAAAGATTTTTTGCAGGGCTGTTGGCACAGCTGTAAGCAAGAAGTTCACAAATTACTGCACTCTACATTAAATCCTGAAATAAGTTTTACTGTGAAGGCAACTATGGTACAGGGAAACTCAGCATTACAAATGTTGCTATGCTTACTGAGCCACCAGAAGACCTTGAATTCCTAATATTTATATATCCAAAGGCCAAACTTTTTTAATCTGTGTGCACAGATGACAACTGCATCAGTTGTCATCTCAATTGAGCCTCATCACACAAAACTGACTTAACTTAGGGATATGTTCTGTGGATATTAGATTCACAGCATAAAAGTGCTAAAATTAGGGGTGAACAACAACAAAAAGCAGAACTGGAAATGCTGAGGTTTGATTTCCTTGCTCTGTGTGTGTAAGAATTCGTTGCTGAGTTCTGTTACTCTGGCACTCCAAAAATCAAGCAAACCTTCCCACCAAAACAGGAGCCTTTATAGATTTGTTTAGTTCTACTTTCTAGTCTGCTCAGAAATACATTCTGTAAAAAAACCCAAGCAAACTAAAAAGAACCAACTGCACATAAATGTTAGAAGTATTTAGCAGAATGAAATGCAAACTAACTACCCTTGGACTTGCCAAATTGCTCTGTAGTAAGTGATGATAAATGTATTCTTAGTATGCCACAAGCACTATGTTAGTCTAGCTCACCTTGGTGAACTGCTTTGTGAGCATATGAGAACACTCATTGCCTCATCCATAATTTAAAATCAATGACACTGTATCAAGGCAATGATTTAGTAAAATGTATTTCTCCATTAGTTACTGGTAATTGGAAGCTGACCGTGCACTCTGCTATAACAACTGTCACAGCAACTTCAATTAAAGAAAATGTAAAGTCCCCCTCAGTCAGACTTTTTCAAACAAACTGAAGGAAACTCTTCCTTTCAAGAAAAAAAAAAAGAAGAAAACACTGCCCTCCTTTGGATCAGATATCAACGCTCTTCAGTTCAGAATACAGCAAGGAAATCCCTTCTGGAGGAGTCAAGTCTGGGATTGCATCCTTCAGCTGATTCCCGTGGGTCCATCTTTGGAATTTACCCAAACAAATGATGATTTAAAATCTCATCTGAAAGATACCCCCCTGAAACCCCACACATCTCATGCCATGCTTGCCATGGACCTGGAGAAGGGAATATTTATGAAATTTAACACTTTATGCAGCAATCCTTCAAACCAGCTTCAATCTAAATGACAAGGGGCCCACTTCTAGACATTTATTTAGGGACATTACAAAATGGCTTGGAAATATCTTCCCTGCTTTGATCAGAGAGAATAATTTGCATACAAAGCAATGGATTTTAGAAAACTCTCAGATAATCAAACAAAATAGCTGTAGAGATCTGAGGTCCACACACATGCAAAGCATACAATACACAGAGCATGAATAATTAGCATTAATGAATGTCAAACTCATCACTGCAGCCTGGCTGTTGATTCAAAATACTGCTGGAGTATGGAACTACTGCTCCGCTGAGAACTAATACAAGGAAAGGGACTGAGGTCTATTGGGAAAATCAAAGATGAAGGGGACCTTCTGTGGAGAGGATTATCAAGAAAAAAGATGACTCCTTTTCCCTTTGTATGGCAAATACATCCTCTTACCGTTCGGTCTGACTAATGAGAAGAGCACTGTAAAGAGTCACATCCTGAGAGGATGCTTGGAAGGGTTTGTTTGTTTGCTTCCTAACCACAATTTTCCTCAGAGTTTGTCAAAAGAAAAACCACATGTGTATCTTAGCATCTGGCTCTTCATACACTAGATAAGGAGAACTAATAAGCCCTTTTTTTTTCTTTTACAGAGAATCCATGGAATTTAGGAGAGCTCTTCACCCAATAATTTCTTGTATGTGCAGACATTTTCACCTTCTGTCTGAAACAATTCAGTAGAACACCACTAAAGTTACTGCATTTCATTCCCAAAGGACAAAATCCATGATAACTATAAAGCAATCTATGCCCTATGAAGGTATCACCTCATGTAAAGTTGCTCAGTATAGTTTTCCTAAAAATAAGGCCAGATTTCCCACCCATCCCATGATAAAATTACACCATCCCATTGTGAGATGCTCCACCCAGGGGGAGGAACTAAACATTCCTACCTGGATATAATCTGAGCCTTAGAACACCACAGTCAGCTTTATCCACTGAATTCCCAGAGGACAAGAGCTACAGAACCACCAATGGACCTTCAGAGGAAGGCCAGACCTCTCTACAGGATCACTGCTTCAACAGAACCACATCTGTCACTTCAAGAGGACTGCAGCCACCATTTAATCAGACTGCTACCACCCCCCTGACTAACAGGGTGACAGGCTGTGTCCTGACTCTGTCAGGGTAAGCCAGTGTTTCTGTGTTATTGCCTTTATCCTGATTTTCCTATTAAATTGTAATTCTGACTCAGGATCTCCCACTGGTTTGCTTTCAAACTAGTACACCCATCTACCCTCAGCTTTCCCAAACCAAAACTGAAAACATTTTCTTCAAGATGATGCAATTCCCACCCAGAAAATCTGGTGAGGAAAGCCACTCAAACACAATATAAGAGATAACACCTTGTAACCACTTCCACAGTCTCAAAAAAAAAAAAATCCTTACCTAGATAAAACATTTTTAAAGTGAAACATCAGAACGAAGTGAGCACTTCACCATTTAAATGCTGTGACTCATGGATTTAGATTTAAAGTACCAGAATTTCTCCTTAATACATTCAGATACTTCACATTTGTGTTCATGTTCTGCCATGGTTCACAGGTATCCTTTTAACTTCCATTCCTCATCACAAGTCATGCATTTAAAAATAAAACTCACAAAGATTCTCACATAATTTCAGGGGGTTTTTTTAAGGAAACACCAACTATTTTAAGACTCATGATATAACTAAGACCTACACACCATTCTGCTAAAGTCACTGGGAAATAGCCCATTTTGTAAGGGAAAAAAGTACGTCCAAAACCCACTTCCTTCTCCAGAAATTGTTTTTATCATATATGAAAACGTCTCTCGCTCTCAACTGAGATTTCCCTGCTATTGTATTGTTATAAGTACTATTGATCATCAAGTCCATTAAATGCATTAGTTACATTAAATAATTCATCCCTCCAGACCAGTTTTGGCTGCAGATGGCATCAGCAATAACCCTCCAGGAGACTTGTACTAAAGAAAAGCCAGCATAGCTGCAGATCAAATAGACAACATCCAAAAATAAGCAAGAAACAAATGACTGAGCAAATGTGTTACATGATTGCATTCCACTGCAGATTCCTCTAGAAACCAGATGTGTGACAACAGGAAACTTGAGATCCTCAAGTGGGGCATCTGCATATAAGTGACAATAATATTTATTAAAGTATGGGGTTTTGAAAAAATAGGTGTACGTGCATGGACTTTCTTGTTCTTTGACACACACCTTATTCTGCAGACAGCTCCAAGTGAGGAGCAGCAGCCTGTTTATGTGCTTTGACCACTGTTTTGGCAGAGAAAATGAAAAATGCCGTATTTGTTTCAGCTAATAAGTTAGCAAGGGCTTGGAATTCCGCCTGGTACTCTGCACCCGGTCCTCTTCACCACTTGCACATTTCAGAGCTATGAAAAAGCCAAAATCTTCCCTTTGCACACACACAAAGTACCCAAGACCAGCATATGCAGCTCCCACATGAGCCTCTCCTGCAAAAGCCTGCAGCAACAGCAGGCAGCCTGGTAGGAGTACTCAATGAAGTTCATCAAGCCCAGAACAAGTGATGTTGCAGCAGCCCTCTGGTTAGAGGGTAGAAATGAGCCAAGGCACAGACTTCTTGTTTATCACAGCATGAAAAGGGTCCTGGTTTATCCCTCTTCACAGCCCAGCCATCCTGACTCCAACCATTCACTGACTGTGGCTGCAGCAGCTCCTACTGTGGGTTTCCCTTGCAGCCTCTGACTGCAGGGTTCAGTCTGCAGACTCTGACTGCAGGATTTTACCTGGCTAGACTGTGGCTGCAGGTTCCAACAACAGGCTCTGACTGCAGCCCCAGACTGACCTCACAGCAGGGATTCTCTCTCCTGTTTAGCCCAGTCCTCCTGATCATTCCTTCAGTATCCAGTTCCTCCCCCAACCAGCCAACCCATCCCTTTTATCACATTCATCTCTATTGGATATAGCTGTGGCTCATCATCGTCTAGTAATCCCTTCTCCTACAGGCAGAATTCGGGCCGTGAAGAGATTGCATCTGATTTTGCAAATGCTAAAATGCTTTATGTATCTCCCCTATTTCCCCCTGGAAAGTGGGAAGGTTCTGAGAAAAGATGCAGAAGAGCTCGTAGGCTGACACCCTGTTGGACTGTGTACCAATGTCTGCCTTGCTGCTGCAGCACAAGGCACTCTGCTCCTGAAAACAGCTCTAATTCTGAGGCCAGTACTGAAATCCGTACTTAAATTACACTGCTTAAGTACTCAAACCAGAGATCTCAGCATCTGAACTGTTGTACAGAAAGTTTCTGTGGCTGCATTGAGATCCACCCACTTCGGCAATCCTCTTACAAAGTAAAATCTCTTACTATTATATGCATTTAATTGTTGGTTAATCAACAAGCTTTCTTTGGATTAAGCCTCCCCTATCCATTTGACAATGACAATTTTAATGGCCACATACTCAAAATCTGGAATATTTTTCCATTTATCTGCACTATAGAACCAAGCAGCAAACAGGTCAGCTGGTTACAGACCTGGAGGGCCCTAGGGACACCCAAGAAGAAGGAAGAGATCCTGTGTTTGGGGCCACACTCACTTCAGAAGGATGCTAGTGGTCAGATACACTGCCAGAAGCAGAAGGAACACACACCCTGGGATAGCACTGCCAAATGCTCTACATCTCTGTATTCCAAAGACATGGAGGAAATGTTTAGTATGACTACAGAGTAATGAAAGAAAAAAGTGTCTAATCATTTTCTGCACTGGTACCCTCTGGTGAGCTAACCAACAATGTCCTAGTGTCTTTAGTGAGCACTGTGAAATATTATCAGAGATGCAGAAATCACTTGAGGCCTGTTCCTGAATTACTGCCTTCTCTAGAATCATAGACCAATGGACTGAAGCAGAAAGGGCTTTCATTCAAAGAGAAGAGCAGATTGATCACTCCCAAGTCCTGGGAAGAGTCCTGTTCTGCTGCACACTGCACATATGCGGAGCCACCTAGTTAAGAATGCTGATGTATCAGATGAGAGAAAAAGGAAGGGAAAAGCACACGCTAGTGAAATATAGATAGGCTCACCCATTGCCTGGTCACTGTCTGGTTTACACAGAAATAAAAAAGAATTAAACTTTAAGGAGTGTATGAAGCAGTCTGAAGTGGTAGATTTTTTAATTTTCTTCTTTTTTTTTTTTTAACTTAGAAGACAGATGTTCTCCAAGTCTAGAAAGACACATGACAGGAAGTCTGAGAGGGTAGAATGTACAAGTGTGAAGGAAAGTGGGTCTATTTTAAGACATATACCTACATGTTATAAACAAGTCACTCATTTTGAGAGAGCGGATCCAAATTTTTTTTAAAAAGAATTACTCATGCAGAAAGGAACAATATGTGTGCATTCACAAAAATCAAATGTAGTAAATCAGAGGATATGAGTACAAGTGGGCAGTTGTGGATGGTTCCTAGGTGGCAATTTTGGATGCAGCTTCAGAAGCA
The DNA here is from genome assembly GCA_008694505.1 of Cyanoderma ruficeps. Lineage (NCBI taxonomy): Eukaryota > Metazoa > Chordata > Aves > Passeriformes > Timaliidae > Cyanoderma > Cyanoderma ruficeps. The sequence goes on along the minus strand of VZDJ01000057.1, from coordinate 1,026,435 downwards.
GCACTTGCAAATAATGATGGGTATCTGCATAGCATGAGCATCTTGAAATCTATCTCAAAATTTGGAAGACAATCTCAGCCATGGCATGGCTTGTAGTACCTTAAACTGGTAAGGAGTGAGTGAGAAAAGGAAACAGAAGAAGAAAATAAACACCTAGGACACTTACTAACAAGTATAAACATACCTCAGCTTACAGATTAAATCTGTGAATAACACATTTAATACATTTCTGTCACCACCCTAGGAAACTGTTGTTCTGTAAGTAGGTTACTGTCCCACAGTGTCAGCCTAGCACTGAACATCCTATGGATTCACTGGGATGATTAATGCTTTATTAGCATGTACTAAAACACGTGGCACAGCTCCTTCTGTCAAAGTTCATTAAAAGAGAAATGGAATGGCAGCTGCCATTTCCTAACAAGGCATGCAGTTTTAAAATGATGTGGTTTATATACAGTGGGAAACTGATATGTTGGATGCATTTTAAGATATTTTGTGTAAGAGAAATAATTCCAAATACTGCTCTTTGCACAGAGCTTATTGTCTTACTTGGAAAAAAATAAGTATCAAAAGGAATCCCTATCATAAGTATTTTGGGGTTTGTTTTTAAATGTGGAGACTAAAAGCAGAAGAATACATTTCCTAAGAATCCAAAACATAGTTTTCTTAGTTCAGAATCTTTTAGTGGCTTACTACACTGGATTGCTTACATCATACACATCCGCATTTGCAAAACTTGTGTTCAAGTTAGACTCTTGATCAAACCACTGTGTGACAAAAGCAGAACACTTCAGCACTGCACAGTGCAACCTGAGGGAAGATCAGCCACTACAACTGCATTGCAACAAGGATCTTACCTACCAACAGTGCTCTGACTCTGTCCCAGTCTTCCCTGAAAGCAACAGCAACCTTCTTTTACCTGAGTGTTTTTCTGACTTTAAAAAATCCCCAAACTTTTTTATTATTGATACACAGAAAGTACCGGAGCAACAGCAGACACGTCTAGAGGATTACACATTTGGGACAAGGAGTCAGTGAGGTTTTGCCAAGTGATGCAGACAACAAAAATGTCTCTCAACTGACTAAACTCTTCCCTCTTTGAAACAGAGTGGCTGAAAATTGTTTCCAAAAAGCACTGCATCTGTGCACTCACAGAGATAAGAAATTAGCACTGTAATAGGAAACAAAAGAAGCAGGTGAAGAGGTCTGCTGAATGTTTTGATGTTGTACCTCAGTTTGTAAGGTTGACACCTAAATTAAGGGGTGGTATTGAAGCCTGCCTCACCCATGCTGCTATAAGCATTGTTACATTGTTGGTATAAATAGCAGTCATAGCACATGCTGTGGTTTTGCTAAAACACTCCAATAATCCATACTTAACTCAGAGCCGACTTGCTTTTCAGGTCACTATTAAATCACTTTAATTAGAAAACAGTTACCCAGTACTCACAGTAATAAAAATGCAAGCCTACCACCAGGGAGGTTTAGCTACAGTGTTTTAAATCTAAGCAACTACCTACACCCTTCTGCAATTGTGTCCTTGACACACACCAACTACAAAATCCTGGGCTTCATTTCAGTACCAAGGCTGAAGATATTCTTGGGCATTTATCTATTGCTTTCATGGCCATCATAACCAGACAGTGATCTGCTGATGTGCTTGTCATCAACACTCATCAAAAGCTGGCCAGCACATGGCTACACGAACTGATGTTACTGCTATAAAATCAAACCAAAGGCTCAGGAGCAGCTGTGGAAGATGCTGTCCCCATACTTCCCTTACCCTCAACCTCCTCTGATAGTTCCTGACACTCATTTTAAAAGGCAGCCAGACAGCTGCTCAGCATTCCACAACCTCTCCTGAACTTGGTAATGAAGCCCTCAGAAAGATGAACTGATATTTTATAACCAAATTAACTTTTACATTAATGTCCATTACTCCAGTGAAAATAATTCACTTGTGGAAATAACTAAACTCTTTGTGCTCTGACAGTTAATTCCATTACACAGCTTTCTTTTAAGCTTTTTTCTTCCTCTGTCTGCTGCTGTTCCTTTATGTTCCTTCTTTTAAAAGAAACATGGTGACAGCAAGAAATGGGTACTTGTACTTTAACATGGCATCTCCTGTCCAAAATTGTTTTTTCACTAGTAAAATATCAGGACACCACCAAAGAAAATGTTTCTTACCACAGCACTCATAGAAACAAGCAAGCCACAGATAACTCTACAGCGCCTTTAAAGTTATGGAACACAGGTGCAAGTTTAAATATGAAGACTTTTGGGGGAAGAAAGAAACAAGATCACACCGTAGACTCCTTTTAAACCCCATCTCTCTGTTGGTAAATGAGTCATCCACAAGTAAGCTGTAAGTCTCCCACAAACCTGATTCCCTGTCCCCACAGGAAGCAAAGGGCTGCAGTAAAACCATGTGAGTGCCATGTTGTCTCTGTCCATACACACGTGCACACAGATACACACACCCAAAGGCACATATCTATACCTTCCCTCTCTTGTTCAGAGACAGAGGCATTGACTAAGGAAATCAAACAAGCCATCGCTCCAAAGAGATGGCTTCCCTTCTTTCCTTCTTTCACAGGGAGCTTTAATGAGCTCTGAAATACTTGCAGCAAGACTTTATTTTTGAGCCTTGGAGTCTTGACTCTGTAGGGCAGGACAAAAAACTCCTCAGGTAACCTGCTCCTTGGTGCCATATGGAGTGGAATGCACTTGGCACAAACACAAGAGCTTGACTCCATAAATGGCAGGGATTGGTGTATCTCAGGAGACAGCCCAACTCTTCCCTGAATCATATGCTCCTTCACCTGGAGGAGTCTTTCTTACTCTTATTAAAATACAGCCTTTACTCTGCAAACTTCTACTAATGGCTTTGATCTAGACATGGATAACAACTGCACAATATCCATGTTCACTGGGCTGCTGTGACAAGCTGCCTAAAACCAGCTAATAATTTACATGGAAACTGCATCTACCAGAGGGTACCTGCATGGCCAATAGAATAGAACAATATTGATTATAGGCTCGAGAAGTTAATTCAACTGGTCAGATAGGGGCTTCACAGTTCAGACAAGACACAGCCCTTAGGTTCCACAAGCATACAATTTTTAAAAATTCAGAGGTAACAGATGAACAGATTATATAATTGCATACGTTTTTAGAAACTGACCTTCCAAATCTGTTTGCTGAAATGCTTCTACCATACACAACATGTCTGAGAAAAATAAAAGATGCAATGAAGACAAAAGATCAAAATGTTTTCTAGCTTTATCTTCATCATGAGAGCTTTGAAGCATGCTGTTGCATCCTGGAAAGAAGAAAACAACAACCCCAACTGATCCAGAACCCCTCTGTGATACTCAAGGATCTGGAATGAAACCAGTAAGCCTCTTTACAGAGTATCAAGGATCATAGAGTATCCTGAGTTGAAAGGGACCTATCAAGATCATCTAGTCCAATCCCTAGCCTTGGGCAGGAGAACCCCAAGACCAAGAAGGTAAATTTTGAGCTGGTTCTGATCTGTATGAAGCAAAAAATGAGCAACTCAACACAGTTCTGAAAACGGAAGACGTCCTTGGTTTTCAATTACGTCTGAAAGCAGCTCTCAATAACTTCATTGACATCAACAGAAAAGCCTAAATAAAACAAAGCAATTAAAAGATCAGAAGAAAACCCCTAAAAAGTAGCATAACATTCATAATTTCTGTAAGCTGCACCAATTCCAATGCTTGGTGTCATTAGAGTGGTGAAATAGTACCACGTCTACTTGATGGCCTAGCAGTGGTGTCCCCCAGGACTCGCTGTTGGGCCCAGTCCAGTTTAATATCTTTATTGATCTGGATGAGGTGTTCAAGTGCATCCTCAACAAATTCACAAATGACACCAAACTGTTTGGGAATGTTGCTCTGCTGGAGGGCAGGAAGGCTCTGCAGAGGGATTTGGACAGGCTGGATCAGTGGGATGAGGCCAATTGTGTGAGGTCCAACAAGGCCAAGTGCCAGGTCCTGCTCTCAGGCTGCAACAACCCCAGGCAGCAACACAGGCTGGAAGACTGCCCAGAGGAAAAGGACCTGGGAGTGCTGGTCAACAGCAGCTGAACATGAACCAGCTGTGCCCAGGTGGCCCAGAAGGCCAGTGGCATCCTGGCCTGGATCAGGAATGGTGTGGCCAGCAGGAGCAGGGCAGGGACTGTCCCCCTGAACTCAGCACTGCTGAGGCCACACCTCGAGTGCTGTGTCCAGTTCTGGGCCCCTCACTACAAGAAAGACTTTGAGGGGCTGGAGTGTGTCCAGAGAAGGGCAGTGGAACTGGGAAGGGTCTGAGGGAGCACAAGTCCTGTGAGAGGCAGCTGAGGGAGCTGGGGGTGTTTCTCTTGGAGAAAAGGGGATTCGCTCACTAGAACTCCCTGACAGGAGGTTGTGGCCAGATGGGAGTCAGCCTCTTCTCCCAGGCAACAAGCAACAGGACAAGAGGAAACGACCTCAAGCTGCACCAGGGAAGGTTCAAATTGGACATCAGGAAGAATTTCTTTACAGAAAGGGTTTTTTAACACTGAAATGGACTGCCCAGGGAGGTGATGGAGTCACCATCCCTGGAGGTGTTCAAGAAACAACTGGATGTGGCACTCAGTGCCATAGTGTGATTAACACAGTGATGATCAATCAAAGGTTGGACTTGATGATCTTAAAGGTCTTTTCCAGACTAATTAATTCTGTGATTCTGTGTCTTATGTCCTTTGCCCTGCAAAGTTATATGCATTTTCTTTGTACACAGAAGCTGCCTTAGAAGTCCAGGATTACATCTGAAAGTGTGAAAGGTGGACTGTAAATTCAGAGAATTCTCATTAGATAGTTGGTCAGTGCCTCAAAAAACTAGAATTTGATTTTTAGTGAGACTTTAAAGAAGTTCTGAATTACAATTTTAAAAAAAGCACTTGTCAACACCCTTAATTTACAGTCTTTTTCCAAATACAAAATTTAAAAAATAAAGGACAGGTAGATTTTGAACATGCAACACCCTGAAAATAATGATTCCACTATTCACTATTCTGTCTTCAATCAAGGCCATTTTATATTTTCAAATTAATTGGAAAAAACCCCACTGTGTTCCAGGAGTACAAACAAAAGATATTCTTAAAGCAAGTAGTTTGAAGTGAATTTTTAATTTGTATGTTTAAACTATGTCCAGCATTCTTTCAGAAGCAAAGCAAGATGATTAAAGTGGGTTTTCTTTGAACTTGATTTCTCTTCCTTCCTTCTACCACAGAATGTCAGACACCCACTTATGTACCTTTACTTTTTCACATTACCTGATCGGTTTTGATGCAGTTGTTTCATGTAAATAAAATCACTCACATTCCCAAGTATTTGAAGGTTGTATTCTAAAATTGCTGCTCCTGGGTCTGTCTATTGCATTTTCGTGGACTGTAAGCAATGTTTCTTGAACACTAAGTTACTGTTGCTCTTTTCTCTATCAAAAACCCCTCCAAGAAAACCCCATGTGCAGCCCTAGAGAAAATAAAGAACAGTGATAACAAAAAGCCAGCCAGGATGGATACAGTTCTGTCACAGAAAGAACTTGTAACAGCAGTGTTTGTTCAGCATTTGTTTGACAGAGCAGTGAGAAGTCAGAACCCTTCCAGCTCAACAATTTCCGCAGAAGAGCTCAAGGTTCAGAGCAGACGGCGCGCGGAGCAAGACGTGTGCAGCTGCCAACACCACCTGTGCTGGACTCATTAAAGATTTAACCAGAGGAGTCACGTGTGCACTGAAAGATGGCTGACAACTGCCATGCTTAACACACACCTCAAAAACTTTGGGAAAAGGCAGCAAAATGGAGTCACCTCTGGACGAGGAGGATGGCACGTTCACCAACATTTCTTTGGCAGACGACCCAGGTAAGAGACTGCAGCACTCTACTGATACAATGCAAATTCCACAGGCTGAATAACAGCACTGTGAGAGCAGACAAGTTCGTCCTGATTACCAGGTACAAGGTATTTTTTAGCAAATACCTTCAAGCAAACTTTTTTCAGTGGAGTGGTTTGAATAAGCCTTGTGACGAGCTAAGAATTGAGGGTTTGGGGGTAAGGAGGCTACCACAGTTTTCATATAATAGAATATGGTAATATAGACTCTTCATCTGAGCACGCAGAGCCTTTCACTGGTTAGAGAGACACTGTTACAGAAATATTAACTCAGTAGTTACTACTATCAAATAAAATACAGATAATGCTGTATACAGAATAATAAGCCTCTGACATTCTCTAGTGAGAGCTCACAAGAAGTGATGCAAGTTAATTAGTAATGGAAATAAGGTGATATTTTAAATCCCCACTATTAGGCATTTAATTGTTTGAAAGGAAACTACAAAAGCAAAGACTGCCTAACCCTCCACCCTTCTCCTCCCCACTTACAGAATAAAAATGGAAGGGAAGTAGGAGAGTCCTACATAGTGGACAAATGAAGCGAGTTAATATGAATTGATAATAAATTATTTAGAAAGGTGAGGCCAGAGTATCAACTTGATTACATCAGTATGGCTGCCAAAGAGCATGGCTGCTAATTCACACTAGTAGGGATCTGGAGGGCTTATTTTTAAACAACACATTTCCTTCTCCTCCCGTTTTTCTTTTTCACAAATAATATTATTGTGCATGCTGTATTTACCTCCTAGATTAAAAAAAAACCCAACAAATCCACTAAGTTAACCTTATTTCTAGAACACAATTTTCTATTAGCAATTCCATATTAGTGTGATGGGGCTGAGCTGGATGTTTGAATGCACTTTGTTACATTGTATAGGGCTGCTGACCAAGATGTGGTTGGCAAGAAGACAATCTGTCAGAGCTTGGTCCGAGCTGTAAATAATGACATTTCCTGTAGCTGGCTGTAGAAGAGTAAAGGTAAAAACAGGACAGTGTTTTGTGACCTGCTGCACAGCTGGTAACATATCAGGAGCAGATGTGGGGGTGGCATTCAGGGACAGGATCGTCTTGTCTGTGCAAAGCATCCAGAGGAAGCTGAGTTAGGGATGACTCTGAGTTAGGGTTTCACTCTGCTCTGTCTCACAGAGGGGTGTTTTTGCCATATGGCTTTCTTAGTCTTTCAGGAGATGTCAAGTCTCTTCCTTCAGAAGGCAAACACCCACCAGCCTCCTCTCCTGCTCTAACCTCAGCACCCTGCAGCTTGGGAAATGTTAATATCCATGAGAAAATAGAGCAAGGTTAAAAACTCTTATCCAAGCACCAAGTGCCAGTGGGTTTCCAAGTCAATCTTGGCATTTGGGGCTGGATACTGAAAGCTAAGCCCTGACAGATGTCACTGCTATAAAAGAGATCTCCTCAGCAACACAGCACATGGGACTGTGCTGCACCTCAGAAACTGAGCACTCAGAATCTGCCCGGCTCTTGACTGAGGCAGAACACCCAGGGTCAGAGAGAGCTCATGTTCACAGTACAGAGGCTTCTTTATTAAAGATCTGCTGCCAGTATTACAGCATTTCTCCCGGTAGTGAAGAGGTGGGGACCACCAGTCAGAAAGCAGAAGTAAAATCAGAATAACTGAAAATAAGTGACATTTTCAGGCAAGCTTATAGCTTGAAGGCACAGAGGATAAATATAGTAAGATTCATGGTGAACATGATAACCCTGGTCCATCTCTTCTGGCAACACCTGGAGGTTAGAAAGTATAATTCCTTAGAAAAATTAGAAAATTCCTAGCCTATGACAGGAAGAGACAGAGTACACACTTTGTAGGAAACAGTCTTCTTTAACCCTCCCAGCTGAAGTTCAGACTAATTACAGTAAGCCTGGGCCATCTCCAGTAAGAGTGGAGAATAACATCAATTCCAGAAGAGCAGGGAAGCTAAAAGTCCACAGAGTGAGAGAAAGAAAAAGATTCCTTAGGATGGACAAGAGCAAGTTTGAGCAAGGAGTAAGGAAACAAGGCTTGCAACATGTAGATCCTAAGTGGACTTTGTCTGATGATGGCAATGTTTCATATGCAAGTGTTCCTTCATTAATTATTAAAAAGGTTCACAAAGGTACACTGGTTTTAGTGAACTTGAGCAGATTTGTTACTGCCTAAGGTTTTGCCCCCATTTCTTAAAACATACTGGAAAGACACAAAACAGGCAAGTAGATCAACAGGTTATATATGTACAATCTGAATGATAATCAGAATACAGCCTTCATATCAAAGTTTCCATGGTACAGTGAAAAGCCATTTGTGTCAAAGCAACAGGGGCTACTGAGCCTCCTTAACCAAGCACAAGCCATGAATATTTAATAGCTATTGCTCTTTCAAAACAGCAGTGTCTTTCCATTTGTTAAGTATGCAGGTAATAAAAATAAAAATTCCATGTAAATTAAGACAAACACAAAATGGCAGCAAGATGGAAACTTTCTGGAAAGTACTTTAACAGCACATGAAATAAAGGAAAACACATGTGAAAATGATTTTACCTTTAAGGAAAGAAATATCATTCAATTTATAAACACACAGCACTAGATAAATTTCCCCCCAAAAATGACCTACCCAAACAAAAGCAGAGAGGAAATTAAACCAAAAGTAAAACAAAACAGTGAAATGTTGTCCAACATCTGCAAAAATTACTTTACTGTACTTCTAATCAATGTTGAATAAGCAAATCAAGGCCCTCTTTCCTCATTGAACAGTACCTAGAAATAAATTACCTTCTCTTTTCTCAAATATGTTTTACAGAAAGCCAACATCAGTGACTACATTTGTCATGTAAACCCATCCTTTTAAAAGCAGATACAAACCCTTAACTTACAGAAAGGCAAAGCAGTTTTTCATCTAATTAAGTTACCAGTAAAGCTTTATGGAACCTTGCTAAATATCCTTCCACAAAACCTGGTGGCAAACCTATAGCTGATGATTACAAGGAGGATCAAACAGTTAGGATGATAATGCTATGTAATATATATTGGTATCCACAAGCTCCAAAGAGTCTATTTAAAAATACATTTTTGTGGAGTCAGTAGAAAGGAGAACTTTTGCACTTAGGCTCAGTCTTGCAAAGGACAGGATGCAGCCACATTTTGGCTGAGTAGATGTGTGTAGCTATATGAAGGCAGACCTCTTCAGGGATAAAGAGAAATTATTACTTTCTGAGGCTTGCTTTTTGCAGACTTTCTAAAGAGAGTGCATTTCTCCATTCCGACTGTATGCTCACAGGTTACAGCTGTGATGAGGTCCCACTCTCACTCAGGACTTAGGGCAAAACCAAGACATGCACAATAAGTAAGGGCACAGATGAGTTAGAACGATGTAAGCCAAAGTATCTGCTCATTTTGTATAAATTGATTTAGTTGGAAAAAGCACAATCTAAAAAGCACTCAAACTCTGCATCTGACACCAGTTGTAAATTTACACAAGAATATGCACTAGGCAACAAAAGCTTTTTGAGGTTACTCTGCGAGAGTAGTAAGAATTACAGAGAATTTGGTGTAAAGCAGCATTACATTAAAAAAACCTCCTCAGAGTCTGTTATTTCTGCAGAGAAACAAAAGGATGAAGATTTGATGTAAAGGGTCTCACAAGTCAACATTGCAAGGAAAAAGACTTAAGCCACTTGTGTTCTTTTCTTTTTCTTTGTGTCGATAATTAGTGAAAGGAGCAAACAGTACAGTTCAAACAGCAAAGTCATCTCGGCAACACGTACAATGCCTTCCCCTGTTAGTCAAAAAAAAAAAGGGATTTTTACATTTCTATTGTAGTGGTGAACAGTGAAGCCTCTGTCACCGCGGGGCTCACGCAGGCGCCTCTGCTGCCTGGAACGGGGCCAGAAGGGAAGTCAGAGTTGCACCGTGTGCCATGGGAAAAACAGGATGTAAAACGGAGTTTTAGAAATAAAATGTCTGAAAATGCTTGTCATTAGCAGTAGTGACTGAGGGAGAGTGTGAGTGCAGAGCAATAAAATCCTCTTGGTTTGTAACTGTGCCTGTATATGAATTCAGGTAAACTATTAATGATACTTTATATCCTAGGGAGGTTGATTTATATTAAGCAAAAATTGCTCTTTCAGTGAAACTGAATGAATCGATTCCTTTTGCCAGTGACATCAGCTCCTTTTAGAAAATCTAACTAGAACTCGGGATACAAGTAAGTATAGGTAGCTGCATTTGTAAACTGAAACTTGTTCCTGTAAATTTAATATAATGACAATATCATGAATGCCTCCTCTGATTTAACCAAATACCATAAAAAATAGTCTGTAGCACTGCCTGTACCTGGGATTGTTGTGACCCAAGTGCAGGACCTGTCAGACCAACACTCCCACCCACCTTCGTGTCATAATGTGCACAGGTGCCTTCCTTGGGACACAGTCTGTGTTATAAAAGGAATCTGATTGTTGGGGTTATATCCTAACTCCCTAAAGCTTCACATTTAAAGGGCACAAAAAATTTGACTGATAATATATTACACAATGCAAGACAGGTGAGGTAAGGAATATAAAAAGCCAGTAGGTAAATCATGTGACACATTAAGCTTCTGGTTCCTTGGTTGATTTCTCATACAAAGAATACTTTGGGGTGTGGACCTCTATTCTGAGATATATTTGGTTTGGGCATTTTTGCATTTGTGTTTTGTGGGTTTTTTTGAGTGTATGCACATTTTTCGGTGTTTGTTTGTTTAAAAGTAGTGGTGCACTGGATATTTAGAATTCTAGAGTTGCCTTCTTTGCACTGGAAAATAGAGGAAGGGTTAGGAATGCAAGCCTTTTTAAGGGAACACAGGATGATCTAGGCATTGTCTCTGTGGAATTTACACCCAGCAGTATCAATCCAAACCTTTAGGTCCCTGGAGCATTCAATGCTAAAACCTCATAACACACAGCACTCTGCAGACTAGAAATGTCACCTGCTCCCTGCTGATAACCCCTCTGCAATGCCAACAGTGGAAGCTCAGAACAACAGCTTTCTCTAAAGGAAAACCAAAAAAAACCTCTCATAGAGGTTGACTTCTGGTGCTCATGCTCAGAGTTCAGAATCAAAAGAAAGTACTACAGTGAGAAACCACAACCAGGCAAAGTAGAATGAAGCCCAACGGTACACATCCCAAAAAGGAAACAGTGGGTAAACCAGCAGCTCTTGAAATTACCACTGCTTTGGCTACAACAGCACAGGAGCCAATACCTCTGGTTTCCATTCTGTCCCACAATTTAACATCAAGGGTTTCCCCCATGTGCTCATTTTGGGACAGTTTTGACAATAATCTCCAACTGTAATGCAGCAAGAAAAGTGGAATTTCTGCAGCAGAAAGGTGTATTTCCTCAAGATCAGCCCACAATAATTTTTCCCCTTCTTACAGTGTAAAACCACAGCACATTCCTCACCAGGTAAGCAAGGTCTCCATCCATCTGTACACACCTGGAGAATCTGGCCATAATCTTTTCCCCTGTTAATGCAAGCGCTGTCTAATTGTCTCATTAGAAAGAATTAGGAGAACCTGTTGATTGCCAGGTTTGCCAGCGCAGCAAGCAAGATCAGAAGAGTGCAAGCACCTGGCATTTTAAAAACAGCAATCAAGGAAACTTTCCAACAAGCTCCTAAAGCCCAGCCACCACCTGAGAGGACTGCTTACAAGAAATAAGGATTGCTGTGTTGAAAATGCCCTTTGTAGAGACAGTGATATGCTTTTAAGTAAACTAGCTAATGGAACTGGAAATAGATTCATTTTCCAGTACAGATGGATAGCAAGATTCTAATTGCAGTACATTTTCAGACCTTAAATACCTTGAATTGTCTAATCTGAACTTATCTGATTGTAAGGTTAAAAAAGTCATTGACACAATAATAACACTGTGAAGGTGGCCATGTTAGTTATGTACACTAACATAAATATACAATGTTAGTGTATATTTCTAACATTCTGAAGATGTTAGAAATGTACCCTTTCTGAAGTGTATTTAAAAATACAGCAGAGGGCTCACTTCCCAAATGCCTTTATCTTCCTGAGTGTCTGCACAGCCCTGAATTATTTATTTACAACTAGAGAGATTATTGTAATTTACAGACACAATATGAATATAGTTCACTGCAACATATGGTTCAAACTACATAGTACAAGTTATGCAGTGCAGTCACTCCAGTGAAGCCACCGAAATTAGCTCAGGTCATGAATGTTTTCATTCCTTTGCTGTGGCTCACAGACTGTGCTCTGAGGTCAAAGTGAGGACCCTGTGCAGCACGATCTGCAAGGGTAATTCCCTCCAGGGAACCAGGGGAAGAACAAGGACACAAGAGTGCTGTTTGGGAGCTACTGAGCCATTAGAGGAGAGCAATTTCATGAAGTTACTTAGGTTGTTGTGCGATGCGATCTCAGCGAAGTGAGACCCAGAGGCGCGGAGCTGAATCACAAGTTTCGTGCTCCGGACACTGCCGTGAAAAAGGCGGCTGACGTGCCACAGCTGGGCCAGGTGTACGCGGCTCTGAACTGGGGCAGGGAAAACTTGCTGGACTCTGGCTGGGAGGCTCCTCTCTCCCAGAGCTCCACATACAAGCGCCTGGGAGCGGAGAGCAGCCACACACATACTGTTTTCTCGGACCTTCCTCAGGCTTTGCCAACTACCTAAATCTGAAGGGGTTCCACACCAGGGAATTTTTCTTTTTTTAATCACTTCTGAACACTCCGCAGAGCGGCCAACCATTGAGGACCGCTGATTTGAACACTGGGAGCGCAGGAGCACAGAACGAATTAATGACGAACATTGCATTGCCGTTCAGCGGGATGGGACGGGCGGGGGCAGTGACGGCGCTCCCGCCTCTCCCCGCTCCCGCCCCGCCCCGCGCGGCGCAGGCGCGTTGGCAGCGCGGAGCGGCCGGGCCGGGGCACAGCCCGCGGGAGGCGCCGGCAGCGGGGCAGGTGCGGGGCGGGAGCGGGGCGGGAGCGGGCAGGAGCGGAGCGGCCGCGGCGGGCGGGAGGGGCCGCGGGGCCGACCCAGGCTGGGAGTGCGCGGTGGGGTCTGCGGGCAAAGGGGCGGCCGCCGGCCCGGTCCTGCGGGGACGCCCCTCTGCAGCGCTGCCACCCCCCCGGCCGGCGCTGCTGCTACCGCACCTGCCCCGGCCCGCGGTTCGAGGCGGGGATGGGAACGGGCGGACCGGGGGGATGCGAGGGGACCGAGACCGACACCCCCTGTCTCCCAATACCACCCGTCTCCCAACACCCCTCGTCTCACAGGCCAGGAATGGCCGGGGGACAATGCAGGGCCATTCCGCTTCGGCGTTCAGGAATAGCCAGTTCTGGAATAACCCATTCCAGAATGATCGGAGCGGAGAAGGCGGCGATTACATCACTGAAGCTGCGATATTTCGTGCTTTGCAGTAATCTAGATCAGTTATTTTTGTAAACAGAGGCATAGTTACTCACCGAACCGTGGGTACGTACGGCATGAGGCCTAGGAAAAACAATTAAAGAACGGTGAAGATGGTTGCTCTGCCTTAGGCTAAAGCACTGACCCTTCAGAATTAGAAAAATACATCTAGAAATCAAATATAATGGAAGTTCCAATAATTGCTGCGTTTTGTTTTTTTCTTTAAGCAGTGTATCACTCAAGAAAACGCTCTTCAAAAGTGGAAAGAGCCCCTGCTACAATGATGAACGCCGATATGGATGGTATAAATTCTTAATGTTCTTGTTCTTCATTGTAATTCTAATTAGTGTAATTTCGAACTGTTAACAGAGGTTGCACTAAAACTCTCATGATTTATTGCAGCTGTTGAGGCTGAGAATCAGGTGGAATTAGAAGAGAAAACACGGCTTATTAATCAAGTTTTGGAACTGCAGCACACACTCGAAGGTTAGCAGCTTGACATCAGATGTTTTACAAGTACACAGTAATAAGAAAAAGAAAAGAACCTGACTGCTCTGCCCTTAGTCATGGTGTCCAGAAGTATGTCACTTAAAGCAGTTGAAGGTACAAAACCAAGGTCTTGGAAATAGTTTATTTTCTTCCTCTTTATGCAACATTATGTTTGCTTGACCTTGGTAATACACAGCAAGTAGAATGGGTGATACAGCTAATGTATCCATGCTGATTAGAAGACACACATCTGAGGCTGCTCATCACTGAACTCTTGTTTCCAAGTAATTTAGTTTGCAATAACATAATTCAGAAATTCCAGAAAGTAATAAACTTACAGACTAGCAGCATAGTTTAACAAGCTGGTCCAAATACTGGACTACAAAATAATATTGGGAAAATGGCCTTTAGGTAAAGCATGGGTAGGAGAATGTTTTGTAACATTAATACCCCATGGTAATGTTTTCTGCGTTAAATGTGTGACGAGTCTGATGTAGGCCCATAGAACATATTCATTATTGTATGCAATAGTGTCTGATGTTTTTCTTATACTATCACCTTCACAGATCTCTCAGCACGAGTAGATGCTGTTAAGGAAGAAAACTTGAAACTGAAATCAGAAAACCAAGTTCTTGGACAGTATATAGAAAATCTGATGTCAGCATCTAGTGTTTTCCAGACAACTGACACAAAAAGCAAAAGAAAGTAAGGGTTGACTTACAGATTATGTCATTGTATTGCTGCTGGTTTGGGTTTTTTTGTTTTTTGTTTTAACTGGCATAGGCTACATAAGCTAAAATATTTTAGTTTGTCGTTTACTGGACTCTGAAAGATTATAAACTTTGGTAATAAACAGAATTAAGAGCATTATCATGAGGAGGAGACAGAAGTTTGTGTATTAAGATTAAGCAATGTGCAAATGTAGTGTAGATAATTATGAAATTTTTGTATTTGTTTTAAAAATGACCATATCTTGTTAAAAAGCAGATTAGTTTGTCAGGTTAAACAAAGGTCTGTTTGCACTCTGAGGTCTTAGGATAGATTTCTCAACTAGCCAAGTAATAGTTACAATAATGTGTTGAAGTCATTTGATAAAAAAATTCAGAGTTTAACTGCCTCAATTTTTTTCACCTGAGATGTGTTTACTGTGTAGTACTGTTCATAACTCTGCAAAATGAAACAAAAACCTATAAACCAGTTAAGCATTTCTTTGAAGTAGGAACAGCATGACATTGTTTGCAGGGCTTGCATACAGAAAAACACCTCAGATTTTTTGGGAAGGGGGAGGGTAAGAGGAAGAACAAGGTTAAGCAACTTAATCAGGGAAACACCAAACTGATGCAGTATGAGATGTGTGTGAGTACAGTATGTACACTTGAAACCATTGCCACTTCCCCGTTTCCCTGAAGAATGACCAGGCACATCATCACAATGTATGATCTTCCTAAAGTTCTTCTGTTATGTGATGAAAAATTAAGCAAAAACCTCAGTGATAACCTTTCCAGAACGAGGTCAGCAATGCTCCTCATGTTCTCAGTTCCTCACTGTATATTGTTCATGAACAAGTCTTCCCTTCCTACCTTTTACTTTCCTCCTGAAGTGCCAAACTTGTCTTTACTTCAGGCCTCAGAGCAGCTGTTTTCCTGCCTCACAACCTAACCTTGTGAAGTGCTTCTTGAGGCACTGCATAAAAACATCTAAGGCAGGAGGATGCACTAGAACAAAGGTGGATTTTGCCTCTCAAACTGTGCTGCTCTGAGCAATGCCTGGTGTCAAGGTGTTGGTTTTTCCTGGCTTGGATGTTAGGTTTTGTAGGGGAGCTCAGCCCAGATTATGGGTCTGAGCACCTCCCACAGAGGCAGCATGTCCATCATAATCAGTATTAGGGGAGAGCAGAAGCTGAAATACAAACATGTAAATTTTAGCAGTACTTAGTTGCATCTGTTTCATCTTGCCCTACAGCAGCACTGCAGACTTATTTATGGACGTTAGCTAGGACTGAGTTCTCACTTCAGTAATGAAGCCATTTTACTTGACCTTTTAGAAGGAAACCACTCGTTCACGGATCTCTCTCAAGCATGGTGTGAATGAGTCAGTGTAATAGAAGAATAAATCCCTCTCAAATCCCAAGTTTCTTAGCAGCTAGATACTGCTGTGTCTTAAATCCAAGTTGACAGTGTGAGATTCCCCCCTCCCAAAGGTGAGATTTCCCATTTCTCCCCATTTAAAATGGTTGCACAATGCTCACTGGAGTCAAAAGACTCTAAACAAAGTCAAAAGACTGCAAAGAAAGCACTAACAGTATAGTCTGGGTCAAGAAACCCAATGACTAAAAATGGACAATACCGTTTGTGTCATGGGGGTCCTTGTCAATATCTAAAATGAATTTTAATCTTCTATATGGACTACTTTCTCACATAAATAACTGGAACTCTAAATTAATCCAAGAATTGCTAGCAGGTAGAGCAGATCACATGGCTAGTCCCGAGTTTGAGCATTAAAGGAAGAACAATCACAGCAGGCACTTGACTTGTACAGATTGCATTGCATTACAGCCATGGTAGCTTTAAAGCCACGTCACTGCCATCTCCATCTGCACTGTAGATCACCTGGTAACACAGCATGCGCTTCATAGGCTTCAGCAATTCCCAAGATAAAGTAATTTTAAAATCATGGTTTTGTATTGTAGATTGGATAGTGGTATTTTATCCATCAGTGTGTATACAGCAGGTATTGCATCTCCATGTCATTTTACATCCCACTACTGTGGCCTTCATTTAACTTATGAACGTTTTAAAGATGATGTATTTCTGACTTTACACCAAATAAAAACTTTTCATTTGTCTCAATTCGTTTGGTTTAACATTTGTAGACCCTAAAACTTCTCGTAACTGTCTGCAGTCAAAAGGTGAAAAAGCAGTATACTGTGTTAGTAATCATCTTAATGGTTTTGATGTAGCTGAACTGTCTGAAAAACTAATATAATTGAGATTAAACCTGGGTTAATGAATCTAGCTTTAGCAAAGCTTCAGTTCCTGACTCGCCGTTTTCAGCCATCAATCTTACATTTCTGTCTACTTTCCTGTTCTTGCTAAAGTAAAAAGGAAAAGAATTGGAAGGAAAAGCATCCACTGTTGTCAGAAAGCTAAAACTTGCACTTCTCCACATGGGAGACCCTTAAGCCAAGTTAGAAATGTTACTTTATCCTTCACTTTTATTGAGCTTTACATTAGACAGAAACCAGAATTATTACTTCATCGTGCCTTCATGAATGTAGATGCCAACTGAAGAGAAGCTTCAGCTGTAACTAAAGAAAAGGGCCTCAGTACTACTTGGCCTTCCCTGCATATAAAAGTGTTCAGTCTGGGATCTGGCATGCTCAGTAAGAGCTCTTTTACCAAGCTACAACACAGCCAGAGGGAGTGCAGGCTGTGGAGGTCTGGCTACTTACAGAGTTCCAAAGGTGACTAACAGTTTTAATAGCAAGACATGCTGGAACTGAAAATCATTATTTTGTTCATTTTAAAGCTCTTTCAAGCAACCATGATAGCAAAGTGAAGTATGTTTCCTGAAAATACCTGTTCAGAAAAAAATGGGCAGTGCACAGGAAGTGTGGTTGAAATCTCTCTGTTGCACTGTATCGATGAACAGGGGTTGCCCTTTTGCCTGGCTTTCTACCTCTCTAAAGCCTCAAATCCTCAACATCTCTGGTATTTCTCCTCTAATTATCAGCATAAATCTAGATCCAAGAAGGATGTATGCTAGCTCTAGGTGATCAAAGCTGATGTGGCATCAGTCAATACTTCATGGGAACTTTAAATTCAAAACCCTAAGGGAAGATGAGCATCCCCTATGGGGTGACCAATGCCTGGAGTAACTAAATTACACCAAAGAAACTAGAGTAACTATCACATATCAGAGAAAACAAACCCTCAAAAACCCCTAAACAAACAAACAAACCAACCAGACCCCCAGGAAACCCAAATGCTGTAACAATTCCAAAGACCTTTTATCAGACTCAGACACAACTCATTTAAAAGGTGAGCTGAAATGCTCCCTGACAGCTCACGGTAACTGCTGCCAGCTGCTAACAGCTTCTATCCATTGCTGAGGAGTAATCTGCAGTCTTCACTTCTTACCTTTTGCATGGAGACCCTAAATAAAGAGGTGGGAACTTGCAGTTAACTTTAAAAAAGACACAAAAAGCTCCAAATTAAACAAAAACCTGGAGAAATTGCCATGTAATTCACACCAAGTAAAAGTCAAATAAAATTAACTTTTGAACACTTCAAAACAAGCATTTGAGGATATTGGCTTCTTCATTAGGGTTAAGCAGCATTCATTTTTTAGAGACTTCCATGGAATCTGCTGTGAAAATACTTCTTTTTAAAGCAGACAAATTTTATGACAGGCACAAGAAAATCTGTTAGATTCCTTATGAGTTAATGTATTTCTACTTGTTTGAAATGTATGACTACTTTTGCAAGCATCTGCACATTCTTCTACTACTACAGGCAGCTGCCAAGCAGCAAGAGGTTTCTGGTGACTGAAATTTTATTGTTTAATACACAGGTGAACTTCAGCGAAACAAAGTTTCTTTACAATAAGCAGTTTATTTAAACTATGTTATGAGAACGCCCAAGTTACTCACATTGTAAAAAACTTAATCCATCAAAAATTCTTATCTATATTAATAAATTTCATATTAAGCAAGAATTAATAAATATTTTTAGGTGACAATATACACTTAGCAAGTATTCTATAAACAGGTTATACCACTGTTTTAGAACATGAGAACTATAAAAGTTTGAAAAAATTATCTGTATATGACTTCTGCAGATTTGATACCTGCATTCAAGAGTAAAACAAGTCACATCAATTACCACTTGTATTCTACTTTAAAATATATCTTGAAAATAACTTACTGTAACCAATGCCTAAAGTGAACAGGTGACCACCCATGTAACAAGATCAACTAAAATAAATAATTTACAATAAAAATTGTTGCTAGCACAAAATCATCATACAAAAACAATTATTGCATTTAGCTCTGCACAGGAAAAAAGTACCTTTTTTCATAGCAGTGTGAACTGCTATAGATGCTACATCTATACTACCATCTTCTTTTAGCTGAAAACTGTAAACAGCTTATTTTGTGCTAGAGCTACAAAAGTATTATAATGCATTCATTTAGAAAAATATTCAGAGTAAATTTATCTCCAACTAATACTAATTTCTAAGAAACTTCATATCTTAAGAATCTTCACCTAAAAATCAGTTGGTCAACTTGTAATTTCCCTTTTATTTTGAATGTGAAATACTAGCTAACTCTTCACAGACAGCATTTATCCTTAAAAAAAGGGAAGTTTGGGATGGTTAAAGAGGTCAGAGAATGAAAACAGGAGGTTAAACAGCAACGAGCCCCCCCTTTCCCTGTCAAAGCTCAGGAATTTGCCAGGCCCACTCAAGTGGCACACCAGAAGTTACTGTCACTGTCTCACAGCTGGAAATAACTCAGTCCTTTCGAACTCTTCTTTTGCGCACTGATTTCAGCGGTCGATCTCCCATTCCCTCATCAGCTTCTTTCTTCTGGGGAAAAAAAAAAGAAACTCAGCATTAACATTTTAAACCTGTTTTAATTATTGAAACTGGCATGCTATGTTATTCCTCTTCCTGAACTCCTCAGTCATTTTATCACTAAATGCAGCACTGAAGTGACAGGACATTTTTTTTCACACTTCTAATCTGATGATTAATAAAGTGGGTACAAGATTTTCATTTCTATATTCAGAAGGAAGAGAATAGTATGTCTAAACTGATGTCAGAAATTTGTTTTTGCCCATGTCTTTGCTGGTTTAAAACCAGTGACTTTTAAATTAATTTATCAGCTTCCTTAAAGTGCACCTTTTGCTAATTTTATTTCCACTCCTGAAGTAAGATGCATTTAAAACATTTGAACTGTTCCCTTTGGAGAGCTACAAATAGGGCAAGCTGTCCTTAAATCAGATGTGGTGTTCCCAGTTTAAAAGCAACGGGCTTAGAGGCACAGGAAAAGCCTTTCCAATGTCAAATCTATTCTCAGACCTGCATTGCTTCCTCACTTTCCTGCACCACCTAATGGCAGGCACCTCCTTTAGAAGAACAGCTCCAGAATGTGGCCCAGCCTGAGTGAGGACACGGGGGACATGATGTGTTCCCGACAACAGAAACACCTACACACTGAAAACACTCAGAGAAAAACAAGCCATGGCCTCACTGTGACACTTTGTAATGCCACAGACACAGTCAGAGCCTGCTATTACTTTTACAAGGAGTCACCTGAATCTTAGGAGGGTTCAGTAGATACTGTATTCCTGGGTAAATGTACAAGGAAAAGAAAGCTTCTCACAGGAACAAGAGAAGGGGTAATTAACAAAGACTTTCAGTGTTGAAACAACACAACCTCATGCAAGGTACAGTTTCCTAGAAGAGTTTTACAGGAAAAGGAGTTAACATTATATTGAACAACTCCTTAACCTGGAAAGTGACTCATTCAAGGAGTGACAAGCACAAGATGATCAATGGGTGGATCTAAAGTGTTGCAGACACTACCAGTTTCTAAATGAAAGAATAATGAGTAGTTGACAAACAAGAAAAGCACAAATTCCATTCTACAATGATATTTTATGAAAATAATTGTGTGGAGTATCTGGCTGACTGGATTAATCTGCACAGGAAAAATGAAACTGCAGATGCTGTGTTCAAAAACAGTGTTGTTATTTTGCTTAAAACCTTATTTTGGAATAAAAATCCCCAATATGTAACTGTAAAACTTATGGTTTTTCTAGGTCTTGGAAAAAAGCTATTCAATTGGAAGCACATGTTCTGTCAATTAAGAAGCACAATGAAAACTGACCAATCTGCTGCAGCATCCAAATTTTTAAGACTTGCAATTCATTTAATTAAAAACTATACTCCTGTAAAACCATTCCATGTTTAGGGAGCTGCCTGATCACTTCTATACTATAACTGTATTTATGCAGAGCATTTGAGGTGATGCTCAAAGGAAAGCATATTTCTGCTTCAGGATTTGTTTTATGCCTCAACAGAAGAAAATACTTGTAAGTAACTGGACTTAGTTAGAAGTATGATGTCAGACAATGGCAAGGAGAAAATAGGGAAAAATGCAAACTTACCTCATCTTCTGAATCAGATTTATTTAACCAATCGCCTTCTTGACTTCCATCTGCAACTTGATTTTCTTCTTCATGTGGAACTTCATTTTCTTCTTCATCATCATAAATATCTTCACCATATTCACCTTCATCTTCTGCAGAAGAAATTAATTTTACTTAGTAAACAGAACTGTATTACAAATACACTATATCCAGACATACTAGTAAGGAAAATAAGCCAATTTCAGTCCTAGAATGAACTGGTTGTTTAGAATACCCCACTAAAACATCTCTGTGATACAGAGAGTAGAATTCTCATGAATCAGTAGAAAGTAGCAACTGCCAGATTTAATAACCAATTTTAATACTTTGCCAACTTTGCCTCTTTTCCTAAGAGCCCATACTGTCTTCAGACTTGTTACTGAATTAAAGGACTTGATTTACTTAACTTTAAAACTAGCAATTGTATTGGACAGTTTTGAGAGCAGAGTCCAAAACAGGACAACTCAGGCATCCCAAATCTGACTAAATTCTGATTTAGATGGGGAAGTACAACATTGCAGTAATCAGTCATCCAGCAGGGGAGACACCTACATCCTAAGTACTCCCCTTTCCTGCTGGGAATTCTTCTGACATACTGTTTTGATTGAGGGATAAGCTGCTCTTTACTTCCCCCCTTCTTGGGCATTTTTGCAATGCAGAAACTAGTCAGCAAAGAGCTGTACTCCCCTTGGCTCACTCAAAGTATGTCCAGCTTGCACTACTACTGCACTGCCAGTACCCTTTACAATACTTTCTATCAAGAGTAAACAAGAAATCTTTTATCTGACATCAGCATTTTGCAACTTAACAGTCTGCCAGTGGCTTGTTTAAAAACAGCAGTGAAGTAGTGCTCAGTTCAGTCCTTGTCAGGTCATACCTACATCTCATAAGCACTGCTTAGGTGTGAAGAAAATAGGAAAAAAGCCAAAAACAAATACCAAAAATCTGTGCCCACACCAAATTCTTACTGTTGCATCTCAGTTAAACTGAAACAAAAGTATCCATACAAAATGTAGAATGTAGTCGCCTATCAGACCAGACTCTCCTGATCCTTGGTGATGAAAATCTAGAAATACCTAATTTGTTAAAATATTTGAGACTTCTGTAGAAGTACCGAGAACTTTTGCTGCAATATAGCTATAAATTGAGCAAACAGAGCTTCACTAATTGTTACGAAGTCAGCAGTTAGTTTCACCATCTGTCAATATACCTGGTTCGTACCTACTATGTCTCTATTTCTATTCTCAAAAGGGGAAATAGGACCAAATAACAAAGACCATGGTTTAAGAAAGATATAGACAAAGATCTCTGTCCTAAAAATAAGCCCTTAATAGAAGAGCTTGGCAGAATTTCACAAAGCTTTTGCTCATATTCTGATAAAGAGATTGGAAATTATCAATGATGCAAAGCCAGCTCCTCCCATAAGTACCAATTTCAATAGAGGGGAAAAAAAACCCAAAGAAAAAATACTTCAGACACCAGAAGCTGTAGAACCCAGAACTGGAAAACTGTACTATTTAAAATTATTATTTTAAATTAATCAAATAGTAATTTAAGCATTATTTCATATAAACAAATGTAAAACTTGACAAATAAGGTTCAGACTGTGCCCCCGAAATTCCATTTTGTGGCAACATTCTTTTACTTCCTGCAACATCTTTCTAGAGGTCAAGGAAAGCAAGGAGACAAAGCAGACAAATAGACAAGGCCACAAAAATTCACATAGAACAAAATAAAACAGTAAATCCCATGGACAATGCCCTTCAAGAAGTACTCTGCCAGCAACTCATTGTCCCTGGAGTTAAAGAAATTACCAGGTGTTTCTAAAATTTGCTATTGTGCCACACTTTCCTTTTCTTTCTTTTTCAAATGATCCCACGATACAATGTGGATCTCAAGTCACTCAGTATTCCACAGCTCAAAACCCCATTGCCCTCAACTCCAAAAAAACCAAAGGAGGAGGTAATGACTATGAAATAACTGTAAAAATCACAGAGACAAAGATACTAGTAGAAAATATTTATGACTACAGATACCATAGGGAGAAATCTCAGAGGAAACTTGTATCTGCGCCTGATGGAAGCTGGCATCCACCAGCCTGAAGTTCTACCATCAACAAGGAAGCAGAGGGAAGAAAACAGATAGGAGAGACCCACTTGCAAGTCCTGGCCCAAATTGCTTCCCTTTCCCAGTACCTGAAACGGGAGCCTCCCTTCCCATCTTCTTTGTCTCCTTTATAAGCTCTCGTTTTATCTCATCCATTTCTCTTCTCTCTGTAGCAAAAAGAATCAGGAAAAGGAGGCAGAAGACAAATTCTCTAATGCTCTCAGATACAAAGAGGCAAAAGAGCAGTAGGAAAAAAAAAAGGAAGATTTCAACCTGCAAGTGGTAAAAGGTGGCAGGAAGCTAAGGGAAGCTGAGCAATTCTTCTTAAAGCAAGAAACCATGAAGTCATATGACAGCAAAGTGTAATCCTTCCCTCTGAAGCCTAGAATGTATTTGAAAACCCTGGAATAGTCATACAAAAGCTAGCTAGGTGAATTTTACTCTGTGTTCTGTTTAGTAACTAAAAGTAAAGGTCTAAAATAGAACCTACCTTTGCAACACCATGAACAGCTGTTCCAAGTACAATTTAGGACAGCTGTAGGAGCTGAACAATGCTCCTTTGCAATTGCCTGGGCCTTATTTCTAACATTGAAACACATATTTTAATGTATTATTTATTAAGTGATGTGTTGTAATTAAATAAATTAACTGACTTAACAGAAGACTATTGGAATTGAGGAATGGCAGCCTTGCAACAGCAGCATATTAGGTACAAACTATCTATGATCAAGACTGGGTAGAATAAAACAGAGTCTGTAATTCAGGAGCAAAGAACAGGTGGAGTAAAGTAAGATCAAAAGGAAAATGTAGGAAGATACAACACTGAAATCATGTACCTACAATTCAAGCTAAAGTAAAGAATGTATGTAGCACAACCAGAATGATTAAGTGCCTTGGTAAGGCTCTCCTATAGCAAGGCAGATGGACTGTTTGGTGTGGCAAGCACTGTGCCAAATATGTGCTCAGTTCCGTCAGTACATGGGAAATGCTGATGCTGAGGAAACTCTTAAGTCACACAGACAGAAGCCATCAACACTCACAGCACACGGAGCAAAGACAGACAAAACCCACCAAGTTTCAATCAGTAATACAAAGGTACCAAGACAAAAAGCCCAACAAAACATGAATGTCTGCTATGTCTCTAATTATCCATGCCAGTCCTTTGTCACTTTCTTTGTTCTCATCAAGGAAGAGTAAAATAAGAGGCAGAATCTTGCAGAGTTCTGAAGCTAAAAATTTTCTCATCAAAGTCAAGATAATGCATTGTGAGTTTGGTGCTTTGGTTTTTATTCATTATAAAGACACAGGAAAATGCTAACAGCACCTCAAAGCTATAGCTGAGTAGTACCCAGTGATCTTCACTACAGTAACACAGGATGGTTTTATCCTTGGATGCTGAAGTACAGCTCAACCTACTGATTTGTTACTGATTAATTTCCCCCCTGGGCAGCAGGACACACTTCTGCAGGCGTGCAATAAATTGCTAAAAAGCAACATAAAGGAAACTGCAGATTTCACTATATACTGTATTTTCAAGCTTTAACAAGAATAACTCAAATCAACAGTGAACAACAGAATAGTATAACCCTCCCAGAGAGGTGTAAGTGGACTTCTGTTAGAGACTTAAAGCTATTCCAGCCATATTTTAAAGAAAAAAGTGACTTAAACTGCTTCAAGTACTTATATCTGAGTAATTAAAATGTATTTAATATATGAAATATTTAGAAGGGATAACATAAGAATCACTGCCTACAAACATAAAAAATAGTGTTGGAAGCATGTTCATTTCTTGAAAGTGAAAAAATGCTGAATAGAACCTTACTTTCTGCTTCTATTTACCAGAGCTGTTAGCCATGGGATACCACTCTCTGGAAGTTATCAGAGAGGAAAAAAGGCTCAGAGCGAGGCACATTTCACATAGTCTAAGATAACAGCTTGTAATTATTGGCCTTGCAATCCATGAATTAGTTCTGTTCATGTCTTTAACCAAACTGCAAGCTGACACACTCATCTTACCATCTTCGCCAGTGTCTTCATTTTCTTTCTCCTCTTCCAGTTCATCATCTTCAAACTCCTCTGTCTCTTCTTTCAGTTCTCCCTTTGTAATTTGCTTAGATACATCAGGTTTTTTGAAGTCAATATATTCATCTGATTTCTACAACAAATTAAAAATCTATTTATATTTCAACTCCAATTAAGAATTAAACAGGCACTGTAAGCTAAGTAATACCAACGGCATATTAAAAAGGGATATTGTTGCACAGATGGTCAAGAGTTTTCAAATAAAGTATTAAGAATAAAACCAAATAAAAATATAGTAAATTTCACTAACCTTTCCTGGCCAGCAGAACAACACAGTTAGACCAACAGGGAGTGCTAAAGTAAAGATGTAAAGAACCCAGAGCCATGGGTGTTCTTCTGCAGCAGTCACCAATTGACTAAACATACCAGGCTGTATTTAAAAAAAATAAAAGAATTGCATTTATATCCCTCTCAACACTTAAATAAGTTAATGATATGTACTGTATACATTTATATTGTCCAAAACTCTTCTTTACCTTTGCTTTTTAATGACTAAAACAATACTGCATTCCAATACTAGTAAAGCAACAACTCTACACATTGCAAATAAATGGCAGGCGTTGAGTGAGAAGGAACAGATGCACAACTCCAAGCATACCACACTGGCCACAACTCAACTTTGTAAAGTAACTTTTGGAATCTTGGCAACCTCACTCTTTACACCTTTCCCAGCTGTTTTTCCTGTGCCAACTCAGCTGAAAGTTTTCAAAGCACCAAGAGCCTGAGGGCAGCAGTTCCTGAGGAGCAATGCTGGCTCCACCTGTACTACCACCTTCTCTCCTTTAACAGCCAATTATTCAGGGAGTAAAGTGTCCTCCCAGCACAGCTCTGACTTACACACTTGGGCAAGTGTGTGGTGCATCTCTGTAAGAGCGACATCAGGAACTGAGGAAGTTGGAGAGGCACAGTGGAACAAGGGGACTCAAAGGAATTTTTTTGCCATTGTGTGTACAGGTACATATCCAGGTTCAGACATAAACCCAAACATTTTGGAAAAGGGCAAGGCCGTGTGAGGAGAGAGCTTTTCTGCTGGCATGGACAGATATGCTGCTGCTACCTGCTCACTCTGTGACAAGCAGCAGCTGTAAGGAATTGGCCGCATTTGGCCCCAACCCCTCGTTCCTCCCCCACAAGTGTAGCCTGCTGTTGCCATTTAATGGGAGAGGACTGACCGCTGGGCAGAAACACGAGTGCAGGCAGCCACTAGAGGGACCCGCGATCCCGTACGGCACGGCACATCCTTCCCACAGCGTAGGGAAAACGGGAACGCTGTCAAACTCCACTACATACACAAAATGTGGATGCACATACAAACAGAACAGATGCTGCTCTAAAAACATACATGTATTATTTTCAGAGCTGCACAACACACACCTAAGCAGCCAAGGGATTAAAACTATTAAACAGAAACAAACAATTAGACTATTCATTACTCATAGGATGGAAGCATCTAAAGAATATATATCATGGATACAGCCACAAGGGAAAATAGGGGGCAAGGGGTGGCAGGGGAAGTCTCTGAGTGTGAGCAACTCAGCCTTCATTCTTTCACTTGCTGTCAGGTACTGAATTTCTAACATCAATGTGAACAGCAGAAGGCTTCACAGGAAGTCAATTTCTCACTAGGTGTTTAAGTAAAATGCTGTACCCTTTTAACCTCAAGAAAACATTCATCTGGGAAAGGTAAAAAGCCAAACCACAGGACAGAAAACCCATCAGTTACTCAGCAAAATTATAAATTGCAGACAAATTAATACTCTCTCAGCATCGACAGAAAATTCTTCCAACACCACAGCTTCCTCACTACTTACTACTATCAAGAACATAGTAAAGTTTATACCTCATTAGCACTTGCTACTAATTTCTTCAAGCCCCAGCTATCTGCTGCCCAGCGATCTGCTACTTCTTTTTCTGAACATATGATGAAGTTATCAAAGTAGATATCAGATGTCATAGACCAGAGTTCCAAACCAATAGCACTGACAGGGGTCATCTTGAATGGGTGAAGATCTTCAAAATAGTCTGGGTTTGGGATTTTTCGAGGGCTCCAGATTCCCTGTCAATGGAAAGAAATGTAATCACATTACCTAGAGCTCACCAAAAGAACAACTTGTGAAAGAGATTTCAAAATATTAAGAACTTTTATTTAGAAAGACAAGCACTAGAGTTTAACCTATCTAAAACAGAACTGGAAACAGGATGTAGGATTTTGGCAGATGGGTCTTGATTTTATGGCTTAGGGCAGACCTTCTATGTATTTTTTTTTATTTTTTCCTGTAGAGGTTACAGTAATACCTGACTCTTAGCAGAAGTGTTAGAGAAAATTTTAGGGAAGGAAAATTCAGCCTTACGATACCTGTGCAACCAGAGCCAAATTTTGTTTGCAAACCTGCTTGGGATCTTACCCTCAGAGACATCACATTCAAGTACTCCTCGGCCATAACCAGTACAAGTAACTCTCTTTAATATCCAGCTGATTACCTCTTATATTTGGAGAGGAGGAAGAGAATTTAATTATCCAAAACTGATGCTTCCTCTAAAATTGAACTGGTAAGGCAATCTGCTTACTGAAAGGCTTCATTTGTTAATATTAAAAAATATACTAATTCAAAAGACTCACATTTAAAACCCTAATGTAATTCAGAATACAATTCTGAAGACCATACTGAATAAATGGTACCAATGCAAATTGTACAAAAGGCAACTATAAATAGGTAAGTTGTTTTAACACAGGAAACATGGTTATTTCCCAGTATACTTCAAGGGAAAAAAAAGCAAATTAAAAGCAAAAAAATCTTAAATTAGTGAGGTATTCAGACTCATTCTAAAATATAAATATACTGCAAAAAGCCTAAGTCAATATTCTACTTTGACTTGCTTGCTCTGCTGAACTCTGTATCTTTTAGCAATGACCAACAATTTGGCTATTACCTGATAGTTAGGATTATCTATCATAGGTGCTCTCCATTTTCCTTTATACTTTGGGTTATTCTTCATGGGACGCACCCACTCCCCACAACCAGGTGCAGTCTCACATTTTGGATTAGGGATCTGAGGGGCTTCCCACTCCCCATCCATTTCTTCATCCCTAGGGAGAGAAAAAAAAGTTCCCAACAACTGCTTTAAATCAGCCAGGTGCCAAACACAGCAATCTGAAGTTGGGGCCCGTGTATATTGTTGTAACAACCTCAGAACTCTGACCAGCTCACAGAACTTTACCCAACAGGATAAACACTTTTTTTAAGGAGTGCTATGCCTTTTTTTTGAAAGGTCCCATGTTCATAACTACCACAGCATGACTGACTTCAACTACATTCTGTCTCTGCAGCCAGCTTGAAAGACTTCTACCCCGCATGCTTACAGATCCCTTTGAGACTTACATTATGATTTCAAGTTATCAACTTAAACTGTAGTAAATTCTTTCCAAGGGGACCTTCATATTCTGGTTTGACTTATTTATGTTCAGAAAACAAAAGGCAAGGACAAGTTCATGTTTTTATAGAAGCAGTCCCCCACACCAACAAATATATGGCCATACCTTACACATTCCAACTTACTACCTCCAAAAGACAATGAGATTTGAACTGACTTCCACAACTAATAATCTGCCACAGAGAACAGTCTCATCTACAAAACACATTAACAATCTGCACTTACCAGTCCTTTGGTTTCTTTGCATTAGGGTCTGGAACATACTGTGGTTCATCATCAAGCCACCCCTCAGGCTTAACAGCATCAGGATCTTCTATTTTGGCAGGTTCATCTTCATCCCTTCAATTACAGAGGTATGTTAGAAAATACAGCAGCCTGACTTTGGACCAGTGTTCTGTTCAGAGGAATACAACTGGCATGAAAGGGATCACTGCCAAAAACACAACAAAATTAGACTCACTCATCATGAACATTAGACATACAATTAATTATCTGCTTATAAATATCTGGATTATATTTATGCTGTTTTATAGTGCTATTTAGTCCAGAAATGGCTGATATCAAGTGGCAGGTGTCAGTCAGGTCTTCCCATTGAGGTTTTCCCTACTCTTCCTGAGTTGCCATAAGAACAATAGTTCACACAGAAGTAGAAATTAATTGTAAATTAAGACTATATGGTAGAAAAAACTTATTCTCATGTAGCAACCTTAGTTACTACTTGCAACCATGCAGGGTACAAAATCAGCAAATAATGATTTTGCCTCCTTAGAACATGACCAGATCCTTACACCCACCTCAATTATGTTTTCAAACTTCAGTGCTTTTAGTGAAATGTATTCCAATTGTCATTGGCAAACCCCAAAATAAAACCAGTCAAATCTTTCAAATAAAATAACCTGTATGTAAAAGACATTATAAAAATTAAAACATTCTCCTTACCAGTCATCTGGTTTAACAGCGTTTGGATCAGGTATTTTTGGTCTCTCATCCCAATCATCAGGCTTCTGATCAGTGGGATCATCTACTTCTTTGGAAGGATTTACTGGAGGAATCATATTCTCAAGAAGACTTCCTTTACTGACAACTGCTTGGTCGATTAATATTTCAAATGTATCATCCGGTTTTAGCACTAAATGGAAGAAATTTATATTGAAGAAATAAGGGAGGCATTTAATTTCACAGATATATGTAACCAAAACTATAGAATAAGCACAGACTTAGTCAAATACCAGCAAACAGGACCCTCACTAGCAGAGGAGACAGACTCCTCACTCAGGCACTGCATCTGGACACAAAACACTGCCCTTGACGGAATGTATGACCAACATCAGGCCCCCAAAGAAGAAACCTGAAGAAAATTCAATTGCTGAAACATATCCAAACACGTTCTAAGAGACCTTTCAAAAACCTACCAACTTGGCCAAAATTCTGTGTTTTTTACTTCCAAAGCACAGACAGTGAAAAAAAGGATCTCTCTCCCAAAAGGCATCGCTGCTACTAAATTACAACCTCACACCTGAAAGCATGGAAACAAGAACTGTACCAAAAACACAGCAGAAGGATCAAAGCACCATTTTCTATCAGGTTCTAACCTCTAACCTCATTTCCCTCAAATGCCACACTGCAAGTGCTTCAACATTTGAAAAGAATTTCCTGGATGTTAGCAAGTGTGACTAACTGAGAGGCCAAGGTCACAGAACTGAGCAGTGTCAGACTCAGCATCCAGATCTATTTCTAATAAGCATTTACAAATGTGCTCACTGGTTAAATAGCAGATTCCACTGTCCATTCAACATAATGAAGATTACTAAGTAAAAGTAATTACCATTCCACTTTTGTGACAGTTTTCTAAAGCCGGGTTAAGAAAACCAGAGTAACAGTCTTGTAACAGTTTGATAATATCTAATGATGGCCTTCCAGCCTGAAATTTTTCAACAGTATTAGAATATCCACAAATGCAAAAATGAAACCCCCATGTCACCTTTAGATAAAATACAAAGAACTAATTTTTTAACTCCTATTATCGGTCATATAGATGCACTGGAATCACATAGCTCTCTGGAGTCTGTTTGAACAACTATAACAGACTAAATGCAATCCAAGTTTAAGTACCTTGATTCATAATTTCTAACAAACAATCCAAACACAGGAATGCATGCATTCCTTTATTATGAGATTCCTATTATCTAAAAGTTTAAGTTTGCTGTGGCATACAACAGCAATCTATTTTGGAAACCACTAAATTTTCCCATGGCACAGCAATTGAAGATGCCTTCTGTTATTATTATTCAGTGGAAGTTCAAAGGTACAGCCAGTTTGGGTGGATTTGCAGCATGCCACAGATTAGCCCATCCTCTGATTGCTATTCTTCCTCAGAAGTTAGAAAAAGGGGGTAAAAATTCACTTAACTTTCATTTCTCTGTACAGTTCCCTAGTACAAGAAGAATTCAAACCAGCCCACACTAATTCACTTCAGAGTCTGTGCAGACCTATCTGTTCATGCACTCTGCTTCAGGTGCAGGTGTTGCTGACAACTCTTAATACGTGGAAAAGAGTGGTGTGTGACATGCTACAGATTGAACTGCATTCCTCTGAACTCTGACACCTTCCTAGAATGTTAGGCAGTTGTATATTTTAATATCTTTCCCAGTAAAAACAGTTTTACTATAATAATTACTGAAGGCATTTATTAATAAAGGCTAGACAGGGCTGATATGTTTCTTCCTGTAACTGAATATTAAGCAGCAGCATCTGAAAGCTCCTTTTATGTCCTGCAGTTAAACCCACTCATTAAACTATTTAACCCAAATCATTAAGCAACCACCACTCAGTATTACCAGGCTATTACAAACAAACAAAGACTCAATTACAAAGCCTCAGCAGACAAAAGCACATTTTTAATCTCTCCTTTCCAATGTAAGAATTGGAATTCCACTTTAAAGAATTAAACAATACCAAGAGTATACAGATGTGTCTTCTTGTCCAAATAGAATTTTTTTAGGTCAACATCAGGACGTTCAGCATGTTTTTCATCATATTCTCCAGTTTTAGGATTCTTATGTCTGAAGATAAAGTGTAGTTTGTAATCTTCTCCACATTTATCTGGTCCAAACATAATCGTGTAAGGAGTTTTGTCAAAAAAGTATTCCTGTGGAAGCAAGAAAGCTGAGCATGTGTTATACTGGACATTTTACTACATCAGTTTTATTACATCAGCTACTTCTTCTTGGCATAGAACACAGTTACTTATTTCTAAAAGGTAAATGAAAAGTGGTAGGGTAAATCATGAGGGCAACTCAACAGTCCTCTGGAGTTGATGGGAGCTCTCTGTTCTCAGGGAATGGACTAACTCTCAGTCTCTTCAAGGATGATGAATACATTTATATCTTTAGATTTTACCCTTACGTTAAATAGGAATGCCTGTCACAAACCAAAACACACAAGTATGTCTCTCCCTCTACCAACATTACACTAAAAGATGGAAAGGAACTGGTTACTGTTCTTCATAACAATTTCATTTTTCAGTAAAGACAAACCCCAGGAAGGATATTAATATCCAGTATTTTATCAGCACCTTTTTCTCTCTGCAGTAAGTAACAGCAACAAACAACCCTGAAAATATCAGATATAATTATTCTCCTTCAGGGTATGTTGCATTACACAGTTCTGTCAGTATCTTTTAACTATTTATGTTTTCTGTATTTGAATACACAAGAGCATGCATGTGCTGTTCAGTAAAAAAACTGTTTCACAAGTTATGGGTTAAGAACCTACGGCTTCTATTAACACACAAAGTCATACCAAACACACACAAAAGTCCTCCATCCTGGATATCAGACACCACCCATGGAGAACCAAACCATTCCTCAAATGAACAACTGATAGCAAAGATTAAGCAAGAGGACATACCAGATTCAAGTCATTGCTACTGGAGAGAAGTTTAATATATGCACCACCACAGTCAATGCCTTTTTGAAAATTCACTTCATATCTAGGCAAAGAGAATGGGACAAAAACATTGAGTATCAGAAAAAGACAAATTAACTGATCAGCAGTTCTAATTATGAATATATTAAGACTGTGTATTATAACCTACTGTCAAAACACTTCTATGTAACCAAAATGTTTTAACTTACTAATAAACACCAAGAAAAAATTCTGAAGGATTACTTACTGAACAATCAAAGGTTTATCATCAAAAACAAATGCTTTTGTTAGCATTGTTGATATTGCATGATGCTTTGCCACTGATTTTAACACTAATCCTTTGTCTCCAGGCACTGCATTTTCTTTCAGCTCTTCTACTTCCCATCTTCCTAAAACACACACACACAAAGTTTGAAAAAATGCAGTCTGAAGGAAAGAAATCACAGCCTTGTTGAAAGCAAAGAGTTAGCAACAAAGACTAGTTGCCAAAGTAGGGAAGAAATGTTGGCATCAAAGATGTTATTCCTTGTTTTTCTCAAACTTACAAAAATCTCTAAGTAAACTTTAACACTGTAGATCTGTATCTTTAGGCTGTGGTATCCTACAATGGCTGGAGGAACAAAATATTTCTCCAGATTTTAGATTTACTTCTACCATCATCACATAAAAAACATTAGTCACAAAGCACTGTGTAAAGCTAAAGACCTGTATCATTACTTTTTTTTCTGCTTACACAGAATTAGAATATCTTGAGTCAAATTTAATCACAGCGTAGATGAAGTCCCCTCTTCCTCCCCAGTCTTTCCAAGAATTATCAGATTTGGTCCAAAACAAGGCTACAGCTTTGAAAGTAGAAGATTTTATATTTATACATTCTCAATACAGTTGAATACACGTGCCAAATATCCAAAGAACAAGATTTCTTCTAAACGGGCAGTTACATTTTCTCAGATTAACAGGACAAGGTTCACTGATCTTTTTCCAGGAAAGAACACACCAAAAAGAATCCCTCCTTTTACAATGCACTGTAATCTTGAAGAATGCCTGTGTCAATGTAAAAAAGAAGAAAACATCAGGAGTCCCTCAGCATGTAATAAGAGAAGATTCATAAATTGTGATATGCAAACAAAACAGTGATTTACTTTTATTCAGCCGAAGTGTGATTAGTCAAAGTTGTTAAGGAAGGGCAGAGAGGCAAGTCAATAACAAATTCCTGGTTTCTTGTAGCCTAATAGACAGGAAGGAAGAAATTTCCATCCTCTTCAGCAATGCTCCTTCCTGGAAACTAAGGCCAAACTAAAATGCAAGGCAAAACAAGAAGACTGGAAAAAAGAATTGGAAAGTAGTTCAAAAGTAGTCTTCATCACAGACTTTATTAAACGTTGAATTTTCTGACTTCAAGCAAATATGACTGTTCTGGCATTAAAGACAATTTTTTACCTAATATGAAGCCAAGTAATCACAGAGACCTCATTTCTCATAAGCACCTCCTCCGTATGGATATCTCCTCAGCAACATCTTAATTTTACCAATTCTTTTTTTGTAACCACTAAATCTAGAATCATCAGTTCTACTCTGTTCTCCACAGAGTTCTGCGAGTTAGGCTTCCTTGCCACTTTCTATTAACATAATTGATTTCATTTGACATAAGAACAGTAGCAAATACGTCTCTGTTGTAGTAGAAACTTTTTCTCTTCTCCCCACTCTCTCTTCAATGAAATAAACTCAGGTCACAGAATTACTGCTGCAGATCACACATCTGCCAAAATTTTAAGCAGTCAATTCTAGATTAGGAAAACACAAGTGCAAACTGCAATGATTAAACCATCAATACAAAGTTTTCATTATTGCTTTCCAAATTTGTTTTTGGCTACTCTAAGACTGAACTGTACAAGAACCACTGAAGGGCCCTACATTCAAGCACAGGCAATCTGAAAAAGTATTGGAAAAAATCATTGTGCAGTTTTAACTTTCTTGTTTCAGAGGCTAGACCAAGAGACCAATCCGTGAATCAGTAGCAGGACAGATGGAGCAAAATGGAACACAGTGCTTTAGAAAACTGTTTAACAACCGAAATATAAGTGGTAAATCTCTGTCACATGATTTCAGCGAAGATAGTTCTAAAGAAACAATACTCAAAAACAAACAGTATTAAATATTCAGAAGCCAAAGGGTATTCTGGTATCATCCACGGCAATACACTCTTGGAATGACAAAAAAAATATCTTCACACTGATCAACATTTCACATCTCAGTTTCGGAATAACAGTCATTATACAAACTCACATTTTTGACCTATGCCATCCAGATATTCAAAGACAAGCTCTGTGTTATTTCTCAAAGAAATAGTAGTTATTTCTCAAAAGAGCAACAGAACATCACAAACTACATAGCGGAGGTCAACATTAAAGCTGCTTACCATCATATTTAGCAACGTTATCATCCATGTCTTCTTTCAGAGTTACAGACAACACCCACCTAACACAAAAATGGTACTGGTCATTGATCTATCCATGCAAAGCTGTATTATTTAACAAACAAAGGAAAAACAGCTTTTGCTTCTAGGCTGTGAACTTGTAATATTGATTTTGAGTCAGCACATGGGACTGTGTGTAGTTCAAAGAACATGCGAAGAAAAATTAAAGGAGAGTAGTCTAATACAACATTTCAAAATATTTCCTAAAAATGTAAATGAATAGACACTTATAAGTCTGAAGTAATTAAATTCCTGAATTGTTGAATTCTGAAAATGCTTCAGTTTTGCATACAAGTTCAGTTTGGCAGAATGGAGTATGCATATAATGTTAAAAATGCACAGAAAATAGCAAGTTTCAAGTATAATACCTTCAATAAGATAAGAGAAAGAAACCAGCCAAAGGAGTCTTAACTTTATCTGACAGTAACAGTACACGTGCATAGCAGAGGACAAAAGGGAATGGTAAGTGACAAATGCAACATTCCAAGTGTACTGCACACAGGAGATCCAACAGGGCAAACACACTCCTGATGATCTCCTTGCAGTCCCATTTGTCCACTGCTAACAGAGATGCTAAAAAGTATAAATATCAAACTAGATCCTTGGCCCACAGGGGAGAGATCAGTGAGGATATAAAACACCTCTACGAGTCATGTGAAGGAATTTCAAGGTCCATTCTCAAAAAAGCTACTCTATTCTTACCTAGTCAACTTATAGATACTCTTTTCCACACTTCAGGGAAGAAAGGCAGCACGCTGCTACATTCTCATCAATCTTTCTTCCACACTCCTTAGTCTTACATAAACTATGCATAGCTAGACCAAAAAATCCCAAGCACTGCAGCTAAAACTTTGAACATTAGATTTAGTAGGAAGACAAACCAATCTTTGAACAGATCTCAAAAAGCTAGAAACTCAAAAAGCTAGAAGATATCATTCCAGTACCCTCATTAAATCTTTTCATCTATTAATCAAGGTTTTCAATGATTTGTTTGTTTGGTTTTTTTAACAACCTCTCCTATTTAATAATTTTTTCTGTCATCACAGCTGCTGCTTTTGCACTTAACATTTAGAATTGACACATACCTAAGATCATGTAAAAAAAAAGAGTTTGCTACTGAAATGTAATGACATTTCACCTCTCAGCTGGTTAAACCCAACTGGCTAAATCTTTCTATTATTTTTCTTAATGTCCACAAATCCAGAGTTTATTAAAAGTTTCCTTAAAATGCACACAAAAAAGTAATGTATCTGAAATGTTAAGTGTCCAGCTTAAAATTATGATGTATTTGGAGCAAGCATTAATAACCCTTCCACTTGTAATATCCACAAATATAATTTTTATAAAGATAGTAGCAGAGAAATGAACACAAAGTAAGTCCTGCCACTCTAAAGTTAAACTGCTGAAAGTAAAAGTTCATCATTTTAAGGCATAAGCTTACCTAGACATTCCTTCATCAAAAGTTTCTGTAAAATACACTTCCCCAGTTGGCTTTGGAGTCAGGTACACAACCTAAGAGATATGTACAGATACACGTGCCAGCATAAATTACAATTTTTCATTTGATATCCAGTCTTAGATCTCCAGAAGTAATCCACCCAGGCAGACAAACAGATTTTGTTCATTACAAAATCTCCAGCAGCATCAAAACCCCTTCTCCCCCACCCACGTTTCAAGAGTTTGTGTGCATCCCTCCAACAGTGAGCAATTTCACATCTCTGAATTTTAAAAGTTGCTTCCTCTGTTCAAAGCTCACAACTTAAGCTTTGCTACATCTTATGTGAAACAAAACCCCCAAAATTTTTTCTATCTGCTTCCTCCCTGTTTCTTGCTATGTTTTCCATTCTCCTGTTTTCCCATCTACTGTCCACATCTCTTTTGAAGAACAGCATACAGATTTCCTGGTATTAAAGACAGTGTCAAAAGGCAGCTGTGACTGATGAAGTCAAGAAACTGGTCCAAAGTCAGTCTCAGTGAAACCAAGGTGCTTTCCATTTACCTCTTTAGAAGTGGCATGTTAGGACTTCTGCAACAAAAGGTTCTGTATCTAGATTGAAGAACAGCCTTTTTCATGACTACCAACCACAGGCAGGAGATTTTCCACTTGGGCCTAAGAGATGCATTCATTAACTTTGCCCTGTGTGTCACACAGAGCAACTGAAAAACTCAGACTGCTGTACTTGAGACCCACTCAGCTGTCAAATGCAGATCAACCTGCTCTAGTTATAACTATGCATCTTGTATTTAACCAGCTTGACCCAAAGACTTCTGTAATCTTACCTCAATAGAAGATTTGTCTCTGTCAACATCAGCTTCTTGGGACTGCTTGTCAAAATCCTCCACTTCAACATCTGCATCCAGATTTTCTTCACTTTCCATTCCTGCAGTCACTGAGCCAATTATCAGGACACCCAAGCACAGCCAGTCCCACTGGAAGTGCATCTTGGTTAGCTGAGGAATTGAAAGTGATTGGCTTTAAATAAAATTTCAAGGATATTATCAATACTATTTCAATTTCACCCCAGACTTTATCGAAAAGGAAAAAAAAATCCCATTAAAATAATGAGAAATAACTATCAGAAAGTGTTGTCACTATAATATTATCTTAATTTGCTCTTTAATTTTTTTTTATTACAGAGCTCTGACTCTCTTTTCCCTCCTGTCTTCCCTATGGAAGAGCCTGTAGCCTGTTCCTTTACCTTGCCAAATCTAGCAAGAATCTGACTGCAATATACATATGCTTTTTTAAGAACTAAGCAAGACTGCTTTTATTTTTCTCATTTGTCAACAAATCTGAACAAGTAATTAAATGGAATCAGTCTCTACAATGCAGCAATAAGTAACATCCCTTTCATTGGGAAAAATAAAATTATAGATTTAGAATGTATTATTATCCACTGCCAGAATTTAATTTGTATTTGCCCCTACTTCCATTGAATACATTTAAATAAGTGCAGAGTGTATACTGGCTGCAGCTGTTAAGTGCCAAAATAAAGTATAAGATAGTTTCAGAAAATATTTTCTGTTACAAAATTATCATCCTGTAATTTTCAAGTTTAAGTTAGGTAGAACAAGAGTTTAGGCTTAAATGCAAATACCTTCCTAATTTCAGGGAAACCTGAAAATCTTTAATCTGTATAAATGTCAACAGCAGACAACTATCCCAGCCTCTCAATCCAACCTGCTGTGAAAAAGATTGTTGCCCAGTATTTTCTGCTTCACATCTGTAAGACATACAAATCCAATTTTATGTTAAGAGTATCCAGTGGTTTGTGAAAGTGCAGTGTCAAAAATGCCTGTGCAAGTTTCCCCAAAGGTCTTGCCAAAAAAAAAGGCTTTTTTCTGAAATTATTTCTGTCTGAATTTGGAAAGAGAATGAAGACAGATTCCAGACACCTCTGCACAGGTATTTATCACTTGGTCCTAACTAATTTCTATTCACAGTAAGCTTAAATCAGTGCTGGTATTTATTTTGCTATTGTGAGATTTTCAAGCCTTGTATTACTTGTAGCCACCACTAGTTAGACTAAATGCTCTGGCACTGAAGTGCCTTTTGCACCTGAGAAAGCAGCCACCCTCTCAGTCACATCACCACTCCTTAGAGATTAAATTGTTTCTCATACAACTCTAATATCCCAGCAATTACAGATACTATCTCACACTGAAAGTGTGAGTCTCTTTCTTCCTGGTTTTATCAAACTTGGTAAGCAATTCAAACATTGTAACTGCACCAATAATTATTTCAACATTCATTTTTTAACACCTGCAAGTTTTATCAAGCGACACATACAGAGATCAAACAGTATCAGGACTTTATTTCCTTTAAGATCCATTAATTTATTATTAACTGCACTGATTATATTTGGAGCCAAAACACAAGATAACCATAAAAGTTTTCACACAGTAGTACTACGGTACAAGTCAATACTAGGAAATAATCAAAAGCCTCTTCTTTTGGGACTAACAACTATTTTCCACAAAACTCCATTAATCATATTACCATTTTTATTCCCCCCTCCCCCATTATCCACAAACCCTGCCACTCTTTGTGGGATTTCACAACCTTGCCTGAGGATGGTGAGTCCGTGGTTCCCTCTTTTTTCAGGTGATACATTTTAATAGTTAACTGCAAATTTTACTAGGGGTTTGTAGTTGACTTTTTAAAAATTATTTTTAGTTAAAAACCTAGAGATATTGTTAATTCATAGACCTCCTTAGCAGTTCAAGAACTTAAAATAATCTTGCCCTGAAGATTTAAAGTAATTGAGTTTATCTCAGGTGAACATTTGATCTTATGGTGTATTTTTGAACACCTTTGCCTGAGGAATATCAATTTTACCAACCCCATTTTCCTATTCCTTAATCATCCTATTAGAACAAACAGCCAAAGAAGTCCATATCAAAACCTTCTGGAGTCCTTTTTTCCTAGTTAAAAGTATCATATATTAACTATGCATCAGACTTGCATTTTTAGCACACAGCTTGCCTACCTTCCCTTAGCTACTTTGTCACGCAGATGCTCTGTGCTGCTCCTAAAGCAGAGGAAGAGGCACAACCTTCTCTTCCAGTCCATTTCAGGTGTGTTTGTGAATGGTCCAAAACACTTTTCACTTCTGTAGCTGCAATTTTACTGTAATTAGCCCCATTCACTCTTGTTCCATACACAAACAAGGACAGCCAAGGAGTCACACTAGTAACTCACCTTTCCAAACAGCTCCCTGCCAAAATTTCGGATGCTTTCACTTTGTTCCCACTGAATCTTAGCACTACACCCTGATCCCACCTAGGACTTCCCTAATTTCCTTCAGCTTTCAATTATATCTCTTACTTCTTCCTTAAAACAGAAGGCACATTTTAACCTTTGACCTTTTGATACGCTTTTAAAATAATCCCAGAAATGCTGAAATTTGTTATCAAGACCAGTCACAGTTATCACTCAAAGGCCAGGCAAAGATAGTTTTAACCAACCCATGATATCTTCAACTTCTGTGAACTCTGTTACACTACAGTTTTAGGATATGAAATAAATCTTTCAACTAACCCAGTGAACATCTGGTCTCACAACAGAACTTCACACAACACATTTAATTACCTTTAAAACTTACTGAACTTTCCTAAGTAACACATGAAGACCTATGAGAAACTTTTCTTACTCTATTTTCAAGGTGGCAATGAAAATAAGCCAAAAGGATTCCCACTGTTAAAATTTCCTCAGCAGAACAAAGCAGATTAAAAGTATATGGCTCTCATAAAACCCTGAACATATTTACTAGCAGTCTTGTCAATGTATCTAAGTTCAGACCTGTGATTTTAAAAATACATTTTGCATAGCTTGGTCACTTTTTACCCTGGGTAACAACAGCACAGCTACAAATCAGAAGGCCATTTAAGCCAGCAGTACTATTGCAAAGGATGCTCCAGGGACCAGCAACAGTGCTGCATCATCAGCAGAATATTGCACCTAAACTAACAAGCTGCTTTTTCTGAGACACAGACTCGTATTTATAAAAGACAATGGCATAAGCTGAAAACATATTCTGACTGGATATTAGAATTTTCTTCCCCAGGAGGACAGGTAAACAGCAGTGCAGGCTGCCTAGTCTCAGTCCTTGGGGTTTTCTAAGACAGCCCAGAAAAAATCTCAGAGCAAGCTGGACCAGCCTCAAGGCTGCCCCTGCTGTCCCTTCCCACCTGAATGATTTGATTTGGGTTGCACAGTGCAAACGTGCCAACCCTTGTCACTCTGCACCATGGTTTTCTGCATATTGTATACATGCCACAGGTTGGTGGCATCATTATTCCATGTGCTGCAGAACTAAGTAAGAAGTCAGGATCTTTTAGATTATTAACTTTTTTATGGACTTTAAAAATGGTCATGCCTTTTCCGTGTAACTCTCGGAGTTCTGGATGCTCAAGCAGAAAAGGAATAAGACAGCCATTCTCACTCCGAAGTTCAAAGCTCCTGCACCCACTCTCAACACACGGGCTTTTCACAGAGTCAAACAACAATTCCATCCAGGGCCAGGAAAAGTGGAGGATTTTTTCACACACCCTTTCTGCCACCGGTAACCATGAGCTGCAATTGTATTCCTCCCCCATTCTGCTACAGTGGCATCAACCTGACAACATCCAGCTGAAACTCCTCCATGAAAAGCATGCAAGAATTCTTGCACTTTAAATTTTTCCTTTGTTGGATGTGAAAACTGTACTTCCCTCCCTTTACCCGAGATGTCCAGCACCCTGTGCTGGAATGGAAGCCGAATGTGAAATCCAGTAGTTATTACTCCAGCCGCAATGCTGCTCTCCTGCAGGTGCCTCGAGGTATTTTGCTGCTACAGCGAGCTCGACTAGAAAACCTTCAAGAAGCCCTTATATTCCAATTTAAAAAACAGACGTTTGGGTCAAACGGCCGCCCGGTGTTGTGTCAGTAGCCAAGACGAATCCTTTTTCTGGGATACCTCGAAGTGAGGACGAGGGCAGCAGGCGCTGCGCCCATCGCTCACCCCCGAGGCCGCGCTCCTCCTGCCCGGCCTCGGGTAAGGGGCAGAGCTCCCGGACCCTCCCCTGCGGCGCCTTCTCCCCATTCCCCCATCCCACCTCCGGGACCCGCCGCCGTCTGTGAGGCGCGAGGGAGCCGGGGGAGCCACCGGCCCCCGAGGGCTGAGGCGAGCGGGCGGAGCAGGGCAGCCACCGCCCCCTCCCCTCGCTACACGGGATCCACACGCACCTCCCGCCGGCACCGCGGGGCTGGGCGGCCGCCGCTTCTCCCGGCCTGGTTACCAAGCACCGCGACGCAGCTCCTCCCAAGGCAGGCGTTTACCGGCGGTCCCGGCGCTGCCCGGCCCGCGGCGGGCGGTTACCGGTGGTTACCGGGGCGGTCCCGGCGCTGCCCGGCCCGCGGCGGGCGGTTACCGGCGGCGGGAGCCGGAGCCGGGCCCGGCCGCTCGTCCCGGCGCATCCCCGGCCGCGCACGCGCGCAGCGCCCCCGCCGCTCCCGGGGATGCGGAGCAGGTGCCGCCGCTCGTGCCGCGCCGCGCCGGCCAATCACGGCTCAGCGCGCGCGACCCAGCCCAGTCCGCGCGCACGGCATAGCCGAGCGGAGCCGCCGCGGAACGTGTGTGTGGGCGCGGGAGATTGGCAGCGAGCCGCGCCAATCGGAGCTGCCCGGCCTGAGGCGAGAGCCAATGCGAGGCTGGAGCCGCGGCTGCCGCCCCGCCCAGCGCGGGGCACCTCAGCCAATGGCCGGCCCCGCCCCTCGGCGTTCGGCTCCGTTCGCGGGGGCTCTGCCGGTATGGCCGCGGTCTCCTCCGAAGCGGCATCGCCCGTCGCCCTGCCCCACACACCTGCAGCCAGAGAGCGGCCGGGAAAAAGAATTTTCCAGCCTGTAACCTCGAATTAACGAAAGCCTCGGTTACAGCTGGACGCTCATCCTGACGCTTGTGATACGTGTCGTGAAGCAGAGCGAAATAAAAACATTTTAAATAAAATACTGAAGCCAAGTTCACATCTGCCTTTTATACTGAAGACTAATGTTGGGATGCCTCTTTCAAAAGTCCTTAAAAAGATTTAAGACGAGAATGGGGACACATCACTCAGAGAAATAAATATCTCTGCTCCAGTGAAAATCAAAATTGAATAAAACGTTATTAAAATTGAATTGCTGAAAGTTGTATGTTTCTTAACTAATTTTTAATTAGTTGTTTTAATTAATTGTAAGCAGTGCCTGCGTTCAGCCAGTACTAGCTTTCTTCACAGACATATTATTACTGTGATCATTAAATCAATGAAACCTTAAGTTTGCTAAAAATAACCTGACAAGCTTCAATAAACAGAGCCAAAGGGAACTAAAGATGGGATAACTGGGATCTTAAGTTTGTGGCCCTTCAAGGATATTAAAGTAACGAGAAGACAGGGAGGGGATTAACACCTGAAAAGTTGGAGACTTCTCGTCTGAGAAAAAGATGATAAAAGAACTAAAGAATGTAGACCAAATTAGCATGAAGAGCACGAAATCAATA
Source organism: Cyanoderma ruficeps (assembly GCA_008694505.1). Lineage (NCBI taxonomy): Eukaryota > Metazoa > Chordata > Aves > Passeriformes > Timaliidae > Cyanoderma > Cyanoderma ruficeps. The sequence continues at coordinate 983,356 of VZDJ01000057.1, read as the reverse complement.
ACCATTAGAGGAAAAAATACTAATTAATGAAGAGAATTATGTCACTTGGAACAAATGAGCATTAATTCCTTTCTTTGCTAAAGATGTATAAATAAGTGAAAAAGTTTTTTATCTGTGCCAGCAGGGAGGCTGAAACTGTCAGCTGCACACAGCTCTTGGCCACGGATAAAGTAATGCCTTACTCCCTCTAACAATAAAAAGGCAAGTGCTGAGAGAGTCTTATTTTTCCCAGTGTTGTCAGAGGATTTTTGTAACAGAACGAGCTTGAAAATTGTGGTTTCCTACCACACAGACATTTAACACTATTAAGTACACGCACAATGAGCCTGAGGCAGACCTTATTTTTGAGACTTATGTTTTAAACCACATGAAATTACTGAAGTAAAATTTATAACTCAGTGAACCTAGTGATCTGGTTTGTAATCTGAAACTCTTTTCGGAGTTATTTTTTTTTTTCACTTACGATTTGCCACCCTGGGTAATCACAATCACAATGCCTAGACTTCAAAACCAGTCACTTGTAAAGTTACAGGAAGTTTCTTATTCCCTGGACCTGAACTGAAGCCTTCCTATGGCAAGGCTTCTGTATTCAGCCTTTGATCTGGCCTCAGAGCTGTGGTTTGTAAAGGTTCAGTGCATAGGTTTGTTACATGGAAAACCACAGGTAAGATCGTGCTTACAGGGTGGAAAAGAAGCTGCAGGTGTGCTGTAACCACTCCTTGTGAACAAAGCCAGCTAATTCACTCACCAGTGGTGGCTGCTGCCAATAACACACAGAAGTGTTATTGCTCAAGTAACCTTCCACTGCATTCCCCTGTTGTAAACTTCCTGGGGCTGGAACACTCGCTTTTCTGCTATTGCTTCTTCAGTGAAAATCCAGAATTCCTCTTAGGAGGTTCCTTTGGTTTTACAGTGGTTTTGCAGACTGTGCAAGAAACCTCTGCTCTTGCAAAAGCACAGGGAAGAATTAATGGTTCTTGTGAAGCATTAATTATTCACAACACCAACTAAAACTTCATTTACATCAGAGTGACGGGAAGGGGATTCCATGATTGCAACAGTTATGTAAAATACATAAAAACAGAAACAAGGAATGAAGCACCAAGCTGGCAGTACAGAATGAAAAATTTCATTAAAAATATATATTTTTTTTTAGTCCAATCATTTCCTAATATAATTTCAAGTATTCTGGTGAGCTTTTTGAAAGCATGCTTCAACAACTAGAGAGAAATCACATTTCACTGTGAAAATAAAATGTTTTAGTAGCAAAATCTATTATTTTGGCATATTCTTGGTTTTCACTGATTTAAATAATTGCTCTAGAATTTCCTCCTTTGTGACACTGCCCTGTAACAAGTGAGTTGTAAGACACCCTGAATGCACTCCCAACAGTGCAATCTGTTGCAGAGAAAGCAATGGCAAAATAAGGTTTTGTATTTTCATTGTAAGTGCTGAGGGATAAAAGTGTCCCGTAGTATACCCCTAAGGATGTTGGATTGCTGCACTAATTCTTAACAGGAATTAAACCCCTAACCTAATGAAGGCTGCAATATTTGGTCCAAGATATGTATGTACATATATCTACATGCACATATAGATACAGCACCACAGTATATAAACAATCCTGTACATAAAAGTCTACATAAATAAAGTAAAATAAAACAATAAACCTCTAAGCAATATTATCAAAATATTACTAGAGCTTGTCTTTGAAAAAAACCACTCTTCTGAATTGTTTTAATGTAAAAAAAATAATTCCGTCTCCTTCTAAATGAAAAACACTGTGGCATTTAGGAACACAACTCTACATTAATGTAACCCATTGAATACAAATCCACGTATTGCAATTTATTTGCTGCTGTCAGGATGCAATGCCTGTGCAGGGGGATGAGGGTGCAGTCATGCTTCACATGCTAAGAAAGTAATACCAGAATTCTGCCCATTAACAGGTAGCTGTCCAAGGTGGATTGTCATTTCCCAAAAACTTTTCAAATGAGACTACTGTGGTTTACTTTTTATTTTCAAATTTATGTTGAATTTGAACTTGTGACAAGGAAGGAAATACCAGTACACACCGATCATCTAATTCTAGGATCCAAAATTTTATTTAAATTGATTTTCTACAAAAATATAGTCACCCATAACATCTTTATTTCCTGTAATTAATTCAATGCACAATTCACTGAGAAGTTTTACAATCTTCCAAAAAGATACCTGCTTAAGGTTTAAGTTATTCAAATGGTAATTTGTAGGCACTTCTCATTTAAAAAAAATATTTAACATAACTTGTGCTACATTAAGGCTGAAACACATTTATATTAAATTTGAAATCAGTTTTCATAACATTAAGTTATTCCTGTGAACTACTTTAAATACTTACAATGAATATTGACAACTTTTCCTTCAGTTCCAATTTCCCTACGAAACTGACCAGTGTTTTTAATGGAGTTGAACACTGTGCCCTTAAAAAATGTCTGTATTTTTATTTCTGGTGAATCTTTTTATACCTTTATGGTTTTGTCCCTGAGGCAGACTATAATGCTTTATCAATTGTTTATAAAAATATCTATTTAATGTTGCCAAACTAAAGTGAGGTTTTTATATACGACATATTACTCAAGAACATTTTATAGAAATTACTAACATTCTTTTCCTATACCTTGTCATGTAAAGACCTAGGATTTATCTCAACTCTTTCCTAATACAGACTATTAATAATTAAATGGGTATGGAATTGATCTTTTGACCCAGTCTTTTTTTTTCCTGTTGTTGCAGTCAGCCTTCTTTTCAAGCAATACTTGACAAATGACACATCAAAAATGTATTTTTTTTCAGTTTTCAGATGTCTTGATAAGTACCTGGAAAAAAACAAAATCTATTATTTTCTAAAATCTGCAGGACCTTTTCCTATGACATCAGTTTTTCCTTTCTTCCAGCTATAGCTAATGTTTAAGGCTGTAGTAATTCTCTTCAGTGACTTCTGCTGAGTATTTTCTATTTATGGACTTACTGACATTTAAACACTTGGGAAAAACTTGGAAGAATTAAAAAATCAGAGGTTCATCTGAAAATGTTAACCAAATGTAATTAATATCCAAGATGGTGACTGAAAAAAGCCTTGTTTGTCAAAATCCAAGTCCTAGCAACTAGTTACAGCACTGCAAAACTGGAGAACCATCCCATCTGAGCATTTCCAGCACTTCCAATGAAGTATGTTTAACTTCTCTCCTGAAAATAATTAATATAATTCCTCACCTGTGTTTTTCCACACAAAATTCTATTCAAAATTAAATAAGATGAATGACTAGCAATACTAGATGACTGGAAAAACCAAAATTCATTTAATAATGAATAAATAAAATTGACATGCTTACCTCACTCAGTATTACCCAGACTGGAGAATCAGAAGTGACTGACAAACGAATAGCCTGGATTCTTCCTATTGACTGACTGATGCTGCCTTCTGCAATGCCATTTTCAAAAGCCCCTAAATAAAAAAGCCCAGAACACCCATAAGAACATTTATTAGAATAAAATCATTGAAAAAGCTCTAAATTACAAATTATAAATTAAATCCAGGAATACATTAGGGAAAAAATGTTTTGGAAAAGACTCATGGGTTGAAATAAGGACCAGGAGAGATCAATCAGTCACAAATTACACTCAAGAGCAAGACAGACTTGACTTGGGGAAAAAAAGAATTATTTATTCATATCAGAGCAGGGTAATGAGAAATAAAACCAAATCTTAAGAACACCTTCCCCCTACCCTCCCTTGTGCTAAACTTTACTCATGATTTTCTCTACCTTCTTACCCCCAGGTGTGCAGGGGGACAGGGAATGGGGGTCCTGGTCAGTTCATCACATGTTGTCTCTGTTACTCCTGCCTCCTCAGAGGAATCAGAATGGCATCCTCCCCCTCCTTCACTGACCTTGGTGTCTGCAGAGTTTTTCCTCTCATGTGTTCTCCCTCCTCTCTCCAGCTGCAATTGCTGTTACACAGAGCTTTTCTGCCTTCTTTTTAAAATATGTTATCCCACAATACACTACCCCCATCCCTGATGGATTCAGCCTTGGAATGAGGCTCTAGGTTTGTCCTGGAGCTGGCTGCCATCGGCTCCACTGGACATAAGGGAAACTTCTGGCAGCTTTTCACTGAAACCATCCCTGCAGTTTCCCCCACCCCCCTGCCTCAGCTACCAAAACCTTGCCATGTGAACCCTTTACAGGGACTGTAATTAGTTTTTCTTCTAATTAGATGTCTGGGGTTTTATCATGGATCATATTTAAATCACTAGTCAAACACCATACACTACAATATGCAGCAATGCAAAAGGTTTCTTTTCCTTACTAGTTCACCTTGGAATGTTGAATTTATCACAGAGTTAACAAAATCCTTAAGAGCAGAAGTATTTTATATGTAGGAACAAAATTTCTGGTTTTGAAGTGACAATAAACAATTTACCTATTTTTAAATATCCATCTTTGGTTGCTGGGTAGTTAAATTTACTTCCATTATCAGCCAATTCTTTTCTTAGCGTTTCCTGTAAAAAACAAAACAATAACATTTCAAGAAGAATTTTCTGAGTATGACATTTTATGCTGACTATAATTCTGAAAATGAAATATGGTTCTAAATGAGAGACTTACATCAGCTGGCAACACTTCCACAGTTGTATTAAAGAGCTTATCATCAGGGTGCTCCATGTTTCCACTTCTGAACAAGTACCTGGTGATAAAAGTGTATTATTTCCAGGTATTTTATACTTTAGAAGACTTCTGGGGAAGTAATTCTTTCCAGTTTGGAAGGAAAGCTTCAGATACCTTTTCTTTATATATTTTTGGGCTATAGAGAACAGAAATAGGCTTTGAAACTACAAACTAAACCATAACATAGTATTTTTATTATAAACAGAACAAATATTTAAACCATCTTTCTCTGGGACGACAAATGCAAGTGTTCCCCCTTTTTAGTACTCAAGTTCCAAATAAATTAACTTCCCATGTTTAAATGGCTAAGGAAGATCTGCCCTCTGATCTGTTCCTATAATTGTAAGACTGAATTGGAATAGGCTTCTGGAAGGTGAGTGGCAGCAAAACTTTCGGTTTCTACTTGGCCATATACTACATGCCAGGAGAATTCCCCTCTTTTATCAGTACTCATTAACTCAGGTGCTTCTAAACAATTCCCTTTATAGCCAATAAGCAAGAGCATTGACCAAACAAGAATTCAAGCAACAACATCTAAGCATAAAAAACCCTGTTTGTTTTTAAGTTTTTCAAATTAAGAGTTCTTAGGGTTTTAGATCCAGAAAAACTAAGATAGTTTAAATCATCAAACTCTCTCCTTTGATATCAAATATTCAAGGCTTAAAACTACCAAATACTATAGGATTAACTGTACCATTTTCACAGACTAGCAATGTAATGGGGCTGGGACCAGCCATTAGACAATACTATAGGTAAGTTAGCTTCATCCAATGCAGCTTCTCAGTAACAGGAACATGCAAAACTACCGCCTACCCAAGTTTCAAGAAAGCATTGACCACTTAATCACTACACAACACCAGTGTTTATTGTAACAACTGTCATTCACTAGGTGGAGATACAGACTCGACATCACACAAACAGCCTTTCTGTTGGCAACTACACAAAAAAAGCTTTCACTGACACCACTGATGAAATTCATCACTTAAAAACAAATTCCTTTGAGAATTATCATGAGAGAATGTAAAATGTTTACCTGAAGAAAAAAAAAGGAAAAAAATTAAGAAGCTTTCGAACTACCAATGAAGAAGTATTTCAGGCAGTTCAAGAAGAAGAGCAGATAAATAGCAAATCATGGATTTTTTTTCAGTAACAAGGTTTATGCAAACAGTTGAGCACTGATAACTTTGAACAGACTCAAGCATTTCCAAACTAGATATAGGTAGGCTTCCATTTTCCATATCATGTAATACTTACTTTTCAACTTCTAGTGGATTTAAAAATGTGAACTTGATGTAGTCACCTGCCACTGGAGCTAAGGCCCAAAAAAAGTTTTGTCCTTTATAAACTTTTTCCAAAGTGTGTTGCTGGTATGTTGTTAGGCTTGTATCCACTTTTGCAGGGGGATTATTATGTGCTTTATGTAGCAGATTTTTTCCAAAATCTTTATCCTGTTGATATAAAGAAATGTAATTTCAGCCATACAATGGGAAAAAAGTGCATTGATAGCTATAATTACTACATAAAGTTATTCCAGAAAACAATCACCTCCATGTCAAAAAATATACACTCTATTTTTAATAAATATAGAATATTAATTTCAGAGTAATCACTAGAACTCAATGTTACAATTTGTAGACAGAGCTATAGTGATTGTTTCTTAGCTGCCAAGATTTAAAAATAAAAGTCTTCACATGAAGCTATTTTGTAGTTGTCTAGTGTTGCAGCAGCCTTCTTACTAGAGGGTAGAAATGAGCTGAGGCAAGGGCTGCTTGTTTATCACAGCATGAAAAGCGTCCTGGTTTATTCCTCTTCACAGCTCAGCCATCCTGACACCAACCACTCACTGACTATGGCTGCAGCAGCTCCTACTGGAGGTTTCCCTTGCAGCCTCTGACTGCTGGTTATTTCCTGCTGAGCTCTGAGTGCAGGATGTTACCTGGCTAGACTGTGGCTGCAGGTTCCAACAACAGGCTCTGACTGCACACCCAGACTGACCTCACAGCACAAATTCTCTCTCCCCAGGATCCTGCTCCATGATTCTCTACTTCATACTCCTCAAGGTTCCTCCTCCATGATAATCCTCCCCTTACCATCCAACCCCCTCTTTTATCTCATTCATCCTTATTGGCTATAGCTGTTACTCATCAGAGGAAAGGCTGTATTGGTTAATTAACACAGTTTTTACTTATCAGGGGTGAGGTCACCTGTATTCCCTTCTCCTACAGTATAGGATGCCCTCTGCCAGAATATGTGATTGCTGGAGTCCGCTAAGGGCTACCTGAATCTCTAGTCTGACCCAATTGAGAAGTCTTGTCACTAGTCTAGATGACACCATCAGGAGATTCCTGAAGTCTGGTTCATCATTGCTCATGTCCTTATCAGATATGTGGTTTGCTCTCCAAACTCTCCCTAAAAATCTGTGGCCATCACGTTAGGCACACCTTGTCCTACCAATATACCTTCTTAATTGTCCCTCACATTGGGAATGTGAACTGCTCAGCCAAAACAAACCATCATGGCTTTGTCTGTATGGAGCAGAGCATCTGAAACCTTGTGTTGTGAAGAGGGTTCCTACATGCCATGAAATGCTGCTGTTCAGATGAGAGATTCAAAGGTGTTTCTGCAGGAGCAGTGCTCTACCTGCAGCTTAGATGCCAGATCAAAATTCTCTACCAAATCTGTGAAACAACATAATTGGATACGGAATTGCCACCTAATGCCAAAGATGTGGTCCTTGAAACTCATTTGAGAAGTAAGTCAGAAGACAAGCATATAATGTAAAAATTTGGCATTAGTTTCTTATTCTTACTTTCAAATTCTGTATCTTCCCAGCCAATGATGAATGAATTCCCATGTGCTGAAAGAGAGATGGTTTAGCACGGATACGTAACTTTGACTTTTCCATTTCACAGTGGGTCTGGAAAGAAAGTAAGAGGGAGTGAAGGATTATTTAACCAAAGAGAGACAAACTATGTTCCATAAGGTAATTTCATTATGTAGTTAAGGGTATGGGTCCAGATTTTTTATCCATATTTAAATGAGTAATCCTTAAATTAACAGTCACCTTATGTCAAACATACTGTTTCTAGACCAAAACTCCTAATTCCACTCATGCTGTTATTTAGACTTTCAGGCTCAACCATCAATAATTCAGGGATTTCTGCACAGTATGTGATGAATCACATCTCAGGGTGACAAAAATGGACTCAAATCTGAAACTGATTGATTTCTTAGGTGTTTCTGGTACATTTTATTCCAACTCTTAGCCTTGCCATATCATTCTAATTAAACTATTTTGACCAAAACTGACCTTCTTAAAAGAGATTCTGGCTGCATTTCAATCTTCATAATTTGCCTTTTTCTGTTGTGTTTGGGAGAATTTTAATGTATTATAAGTCATGGATCTTTTATCCCATAATTAGATAAAGCCCTTAAATACTGCGTTTCAACCACGATTTTCCAGTTTACTACACCTGGGACATGGCATATATCAAGGAATTAAATAACTGTAATTGGTACTAATTTTGGAGTTTCTTGATCTTCAAATGACAGCAAACTACTTCTTTAAATGTAATTTTTTTGTCTATACAGAGCATCATAGTTTGATACAATGACACAAACATGCCACAGTAATTAATACAATAATGAAGCATAATGGCAAGGAACAAAGCAAAGAGTTAAAATGAGACTCCCTGGGTTGTACTCTTGGTGCTGCCACAGAATTGAGTTTGTAAGATCATTTAACTTTTCTGTATCCCAGGTCTTGTACCTTAAAATTTGAGGGGATAATGTGCTTACCTCTTCCATCAAGTGCTTTCAGTTCTATAAAGCAAAAATGCTACATTTACTACATAAATGCCTTCTAAAGCCAGAAGTGATTAAGTCTTCACTCAGCTGGTTTAAACCCATCAAAATTCATGAGGGATTTATGGTTTCCACAGGAGTACTAATTAAAAGTTCAAAACGCCCTGGAAAGCTATTAAAAAAACTAAGTATTTTTATTTTTGTCCACAGCAGGTGTTCAGCAAAACAATGTAAAACCACAACACATTGTGTGCAAACTGATTTACTGGCAGCTGTTTCTCTGAAAGGCACACTATACTTCAGTAAAGAAGAAATAATTTTAAGAAAATAAACTTGTGATCTTTCTACTGACAGGGTTTGCAATTCGTCCCCTGCAGTAATGCAAGCTCTAGAATGTCTTGTTTTTTCTATGGCAGCACTACCAAAAGAGCTGCTTCTGGCAGCAGCTGAGAATAATCAGTGGCATGAGGCAGCTGTGGTCATTTCTGCAGAAGCTGAATAAGGCTGCTTCTTGAGTCAGGGCTTCCATCCTTGCAGCCTGTAGTTCCCACTGCGTGTGACAGACACAGGGCACTGCATATGATCACAGAACCACAGAATGGTTGGGTTCAAAGCAACCTGTGAAGATCATGTTGTTCTGACTCCCCTGCCATGGACAGGCTTCCACTAAACCAGGTTGCTCAGAGCCCCATCCAGCCTGGTCAGAAACATTGGATGTGGCATCTACACCTATCCTGGGCAACCTGTGCCAGGGACTCACCACCCTAACCATAAAAAATGTTTTCCTTATATGTAATCTAAATATATTCTCTTTCAGTTTAGGACTGTTGCCCGTTGTCTTGTCACAACACATAAAAACCTCCCTCTTTCCTACAAGCTCCCTTTAGGTACTGGAAGGTGCTATATGGTCTCTCTCCCCTGAAGCCTTCTCCAATCTGAAGAGCTCTGATTCTTTCAGCCTGTCTCCAGCTCTCTGACCATTTCTGTGGCCGCTCCACATGCTCTAACTGGTCCATGGCTTTTTTTTTTTTTTTTTTTTTTTTTTTTTTTGTACTGGAGACCCCAGCAGTGAATGATGGTTCATATGCCAAAGTTTCTGAACCATGCAGAGATCTGATGACTCTGATCATCACAGACTGTCTTTTCCAGCTTGGTGAGCAGATGTAGCTGAACTCTGGTATGTTAATAGTCAGTCAAGGCTGAAAACTTGGACAAGGTTGAGAAGTGGGCCCATGGGAATATCATGAGGTTTTACAAGACCAAGTGCAAGGCGCTGCACTCGGGTTGGAGTAACCTCCAAGTATCAATCCAGGCTGGGGATGAGCACACAGAGAGCAGCCCTGCCCAGAAGGACTTGGGGGTGCTGGTGGAGGAGAGGCTGAAGATGACCCAGCCATAAGCATTCACAGCCCAGAGAGCCAAATGTGTTTTTACAAGAGCCTGGAGTGACAGGACAGGAAGGAATGGATTCCAGCTAAAAGAGAATAGGTTTGGATTAGCTATGAGGAGGACGTTCTTGCCGGTGAGGATGGTGAGGCACAGAAACAGGTTGTCCAGGGAAGCTGTGGATGTCCCACCCCTGGAGATGTTCAAGGCCAGGTTGGATGGAGCTCTGAGCAATCTGGTCTAGTGGAAGATGTCCCTGCCCATGCCAGGGGGTTGGAATGAGGTGGTCTTTAAGGTCTTTTCCAACCCAAACAATTCTATGACTCTACATAAACACATGCCAAACATTCATCACCACAGGATGGCACATGGAAACCACAAACAACTGCCCTGCTGACCCTCCTGTGTAGCACAGCGTGTGATCACTTTGTGACACTCTTAGTTGGTTGGAAAGGAGAAAGTGTGAGGAGTTGTCAGCTTGCCTTCCCTGGCGCCTATAGGAAAGTTCACTGCTTTAACCTGTCAAACAGAGAAGGTTCCACTGCTGGGATTTCCAGCCTTCTCCCAGTCTCCATTTTCTGCATTCTCACGAATAGTCCCAGCAGGTCATGGCACTGGTCATTCCCACCCAAGGGCCACGTGAGACTGATTTTTCTCTGTAGGTTTTCACTACCCACAGCAATTGAAATTGCAAATGCAGAAGTGAAACTCAGTTGAAATTTGTGGACACCACTCTGCTTTGGCTTGGTCAGAGCAGACTTCCGTGAGTTGCCTGCTTGCCTTTTGGGAACACAGCTTCATTTTAGGTAGGAATCAGGTCTCAGGAGATGAAGCAGCCATAAATAAAAGTAAAGTATTTCATCTATTGGATGGAGGTTGGCACATGTTAGATCTGGAATGGGTGATGTCAACATAATAGCATCTGGTTTTTAATCTGTTTTCACAGGCAGGCAAGAACTTAAATTATTTAGACTCACTCTGACTCCTATGAGCTGGCCTTACCCACAGAGCAGGATTTAAAAGCTTGCTCTTCTCTGTATGAAGTGGCTCTGGAGACCCTGCAAAACCAGGGACCTTCTGCTATGCCCAGAAGTCACTTATGCTACAGGGTAGAACTTGAAGCTTGCTTGTTCCACTCCCCTTAATCTGCTCTGCACAACTGTCTGTTTCTTCTTGCTCCTTTATCAGCACAAAAGTAACATGTGCAAATCCTGGAGCAGCAACTGGCTGCACCAGTTAAAACTCCTGAACCCTAAAACCCAAGAAGGAGCAGAAACTCTGGTCAGTCCAAAAGAAGTCCAGTTTGAGAGATTTATATTCCACTTTTTCAAAATAAATTTTGTCACTGAGAGTGTTTGAATGTTATTTATGTTCATAAACTCACAGTAATACTTACTGCATCCTTTTCTGGATTGCACACTTTAACCCAGAGCAGGTGGTCTATAAGCCAGTCTATGGGCTTATCCTTATAGAACATGAGAAAAAATTCCACTATGAGTGATAAGTCTTCTGATTTAAACAATTTTCCTGAAAGCGAGACAAGAAGTTACATTTTTATTGCTATGCAAGAATCACCGGCTTTATGTTTAAATGTAATGTATTTAAATAGACGTTTAAGTATCACACCAGCCTTGCACACACAAGTGTAATTATGACATTTAATGAAAAATTTCACATGGAATCTGGCTTTGAAGAGTTGCTGATCATCCAGCTCTATGATATGGGATGCATATTCTACTCCACAAAGAAAAGGAGGAAACTTTTTTTTTAATAGATTGTTCAAATTCCATTCTTGAAAAGAGAGCTACACATTACAGGGGCACATAGTTCCCTGAGGTGGAACGATTTCCTCCTTATGGGAACTCAATTATAGATACTATGCTGAAGAGATTCTGTATTAAAAAAACAGTTTTAAAGTGAACAAAAAGTAAACTACTTTCAGTGGGATGCTTCCTGAAGAACCAAGGAAGTTTTGATATGCAAGTCCTTCCATGGTTTGAGATGAAATTATGTATGAGACCGTCTTGATCTACACAGCTTCAGACCCAGTTGATCCTGCTGAGGTCTTAATACTTACCAATAAATCCAAGTTGTGAGAACTCGAGAACCATCCAATCTTGGGACTGTTGAGCAGCAAAGCTTTTTACACTTTCAATATAATCAGGTTTGGCTATAATATCATCTTCCAGCTGGGGGGGAAAATGCAACAGAAAAAGAGAAGGCAAGCAGTGATTTTATTGCTAGCAGAGGAGGTGGTGACATTGCCACATGCAAGTGAAAACTGTGTTGTGTTTAACTGCTGTTCTGAAGCTATTCCAAATAGTGGATTGCTATTTAACTTCTACATATAACTCTGGTTTAGTATCACTCATTAAATAATTATCTACAGGAGTGACCATAACCATGGGTGTTTCTCCCTTTCTTGATGAAGGAGGACTCCCTGCCTTAAAGAGATCTCAGAAGAAAACATTAAGCACAAAGATGAGGTTAAGGAAGACAACAATAAACAGTTTGTTCTTAGGTTGTATAAACATTGATCAGCAGCAGCAGGAGCAAACTGTCTGAAAGGAAAAGTGTCTAAAAGCTCTGGTAGCCTGGGCAGACTTCGTCATTCAGACAAGGTGACTGAGAAGGACTGTGGATGATTACTGAGATGCCAGTAGAAAGCAAGTTGTCCCAGGGAATACTGGTAATGAAGGGATGTGCTCTGTGAATCACACTGAAGGACAGGAATGCATGGAGCTTTCAAGGTGTTGTAAAGGCCAGCACAGAGTACAGCAGCAGAGCCAGCTAAAGGGTACTTGGAAGAGGAGACTGATCTCCATCAACGAAATGGGAAAGGCACTGGCTTCATTTCTGCCTGGCTTTCAGACAAGATCTGGCCATGTGAAAAGGCAGAAGTTGTTCCTGCTGCTAAAGGCTTTCACACAAGATCTGGGCATCAGAAAATCCAGAAGCTTTTCCTGCTACTAAAGCTGAGCATTATGAATCCAGACAAGGACGTTGGAGGCAATGACACAAAGGAATAAATGTGCTCCAGAAATAATTAAGGAATGAGTAATTCATGGTTTGAATTCAGTACGGGTGTGAAAACACAGGAAGAGGAGACCAAAACTTCAGGAAAATATTGCTGGGGTACAGTGTAATCATACAGTAATTTATTCTAACTGCTGTACTTCACTGGTCCTGCTGTAAGTCTGGTTGTGCTGGAACGAGCTTCAGAAAGCTACATAGCTAGAAAATTAATCCTTTGAGGAAAACAAACAAACCATGATTTCCTGCTGGTTTTGTGTCCTCAACTGACACAGCACAGAGTCATCATCAAAAGCTTGAGAGATCAGGTTTTACCTGAATTTGGGCATCACTGCAAGTGTAGGGCTGGCTGACAAGAAATGTGTTGGCAGCAATGAACCCAGGAGTACGTAGAATGAGGTTAGAAAGATGAGATGAAGAGACCTGTTTTGACCCTGTCAGCTTTGGCTGATGACAAGATAAAAAATAGACAGACAGAGACAAACTGATCAAGATGAATGCTTCCTAACAGATTCTGAGGTCTGGAGATTGAGTTGACAGTTATGCAGAAGGGAGCGACAAAAAAAAAAACAAAAAACA
>VZDJ01000057.1:939291-969838 GCA_008694505.1 Cyanoderma ruficeps | reverse complement strand
AACAAAAAACACAGAAACAAAAAAACCCCAAACATCAATTTACAAGAAATCTGGCATAAAATTAAATGAGTTTAGAGGATTTGCCAGGAATAAGGTGTAAAGGAAGAAGAGCAAAGAATCAAAGAAGGTTTTAGAGAATCCTTGAAGAGAAATTCAGGGGCACCAAAAAAAGGATGAAAAGCAGACTGGAATATCTCAAAAACCTAGGGAGGCCACCATATCAAGAAACACCACAGAAAACATGCAAAACCACTGAAGATTAAAAGCAGAGAGGCTGTGATGCTAAGTGACTGTGAATGTGGCTATGAACAGAAAGTAATTTTGATGTCTGAGATGGTCATTCCAGAAGCTGACAGTGATTATTAGACAATGTAGTTTGATATCCCATGTAGCACAAGGCATTGAAGTTATTTATTTAACCCTGTAATTTGTGTTCAACTAAAGCACATCTTGGAGAACACCTCCCATTGCTTAGAGATTCCAGTAGCAGTTTTTTTCCAGTATGTTATACAACATTTTATTATCCTGAATGTTTAATAGTTTGCACCCAAATTCTAATCTGAATTTTTTTTTCTGCCTTCAGCTTACAGCCACTTGTTTTCTCATATGCTCTTATCTACCAAAGGAAGTTGTGCAGTGGCTGCACACAGCTGGGTCAGAAAGTTTAAGATATGAACTGCCGAGTCCACTTGCCCCATTGCCATGGCAAGGCCAGCAAAACACAAAATCACAGCTAACTTCACTCATCAGTGCTTTTGAATGAAAAAACACACATCCACCACAGCAAGACTATAAAAAATTCCAACATGATAGGTATCAAATGGGTTTCCATTCATTTTTCTTATGCAGGTTGTCTGTCTTAAGAGAAGTAAAAATAAAGTAGTAACAAAAAAGTGGAAGAATACAATGAAAGTTTAGGCATCAGACAGGAAGCTTCTTCCTTTCTGGATTTTATTAGAGTATTTTTACATTTTTTCTCACTGACAATAAATATGTAGGAACTGTGGAGCTCCTTTTAGGAGCTCTACCAAATAGCAGGCCTAACCTAGAGTCTAGTGAGGGGAAGAAAAAAAAATCCACATAAAGGATCCTAGTGAACTCACTGAGGTATTGCTCAGGTTTTACACCCATTAGAGAAGTGCTGCTGGCAATGTATATTACTAGAGTGTGTGTGTTTGTGTCTCTCTCTCTCTCTNTCTCTATATATATATATAATATAAATACACAAAGCTTTCCCAGCCTCCATATGAGGTGATAGAAAAATCATAGCAGCAGTTCAGGTAACTACTACAAGTTAAGTTAGAACTTCATAACAGATTTTAACTGAAGAGACTAAGATTTATTTAATGTTTTATTTTCCCTTCATCTCAGTGCTAACAGAAAACACTTAAAAACTGCTGTATCTGTGTTTCTTCCAGATTTGAAGTGTTTGATTCCTTCAGTGAACTACGTCTACATGGACAGAAACCACAAATGCATGTCCTCATTATTAAGCTGGGATTGGATTGCCTGCTTTTATGGCTGTGTTATGATCCCATTATTGTAAGTGTTTCAAGAGTCTCTGGTGAATGCCAGGAGGTTTAGTGAAAGTGGAAACAAGAACCTCAAAATTCTCTCAGGCAAAAAAAAAGAAAAGAAAAATAGATGCTTTAAGTAGTGGGTGATCAGTGGGTAATCAGTGGGTAAGGTTCATCCCCAGTGTAAGCCTGCTAGCTTCAATGGACTTCACAAAACTACTTACTTAAATCCTGGTTCAGCAGTATCTTGAAACAACTGTTTATTCAGCAAAGACCTTGTTTGACTCATGACATCAATTGTTCTTTACACATCAAGACTAATCATGTGTGCTTATCTTCCTTCAAGATCTGGGAGTGAGTATCAACCACTCAATACTATTCCTGACTAAACTAAATTAAAAATCTAACCTAGCTCAAGTTTTGTTTAAGATTACTGAAGTAAATCTTGTACCAGGCTAAGGAAAAGTAATTCTAAGTTGTTTGCTTTCCTTTAATACAAGACTTCTAAATAGAGGGAGGACATAACTAAGTTTATGGCAGCAAGTGTTCATTCTTTTCACCTGGATCCTGCAGAGTAGTTTTTGGGCATACTGGGATACTCTTAAGTATCCCAGCTCAAATGTGTTTTTGTTGAGTCCTGAGAAAAGCTATAGGAGATGCCAGGTCTTGCAGCCTTCTGCTTCCAAGAATCTGGTGATGTCCTTATGGAATACAGACTGAGGCAAAATGCTCTTCTGAGCTTTTTTTAAAAACTGTTGACATTATTGAGCTACATGAAATTTTATAGACCTGTTCCATGATTGACCAGCTCTCAGAAATTTTGGAGTCTCTGGTGGTGATTAAGATCTGTATGGAGTGCAAATTAACACAAATCTAGAATGATGGTTAAAGCTAAGCTTAAATGCATGGGGATTTTCTTAAGGGCTAATACAAAATCTTCTGGAGAATTAAGGATCTGTGCCAACTTGTAGTTGACCTTATCTCAAGTATCATTCTACTGGTGTTTCCCTGTCTGAAATATTTCACTTCATTGTCATCTGGACTATAACCTGGACCTACCACCACTACTTTTGCTGGCTGCAGTAAGTAAAGATATTAAACCCTGACTTTCTTAACCTGATCAAATAAGGGTTTTGTGCTTCAGTTACCTTGCTCTTCAACCTCACAAATGATGGGAAGGTAGAGATGGTTTTAATCAAATAATACCTGGCTGCAAGATGTATATAAATATAGAAATATGTGGATCCTTGTAAAGAGCACAGGCAAAGCACACAGAAAATAACAACAGAGTGCTGGTTTTATTGAGGCCTTTGAAACAAATTAAAATTGCCAAAGGTAATCATCAGTACAGAGGTTTTGCTGCTATTTAATGATAATATAGACATACCTGTAAATAAAATGTTCCCTTAGGTTGAGCATATAGCATTAAAAAGCTATAATCCAAATTCTGTTTAGTTCTCCACCTAAACATAAGCAGCAAATTCTGATAAGCTTTTTGAGGGGGTTGCAAGAGTTATTTCTATAATAAGAGAACTTCTAATGCTCTGCATTTTTTGTCTCTCCAATAAAATTGTAAGGTTGAGTATTCTAACCCACTGCTAAGTGCAAAAGCATTCCTCTACAATCAATGTAAACATTTATAAATAATTTTATTTTCCTATAAAAGTAAACATTAAATAAACAAAAAAAGTGATCTCTGTCAATGGAGCTTGAAACAAAATGTCTAACAAGTTATTCATGTCAAATGATTTAAAAGATTCTACACTCATTATTTCATGAAGAGCAGAAATAAACACCCATGGATTATTTAAAGATGAAAAAGTGGTTTCACATATGAACAGCACAAGAACAGGTTGATGACCTTAATTTTCAGGTTTAAATATAAACACGTATTTTGTACAGTCTCTCATTTTACCAGAGGATGACGTCGATGTTTGATAATCAACATTGAAAAACTACAGAGTAATTTATCAGTATTTAATTAACATAAAAGTATAACTGATCCAAATTTAATCATATCTAAAACTAAATTATAAGTATGCAAACTTGATTATGGTCTATGGTATGAACACATAAGGTTTATCTAAAAAGCCAATATACATACACACACATATATAAATGTACTAGCTGATTTCCTCCAGCCTAAACTCTCGGTACTGCAACTCTCTTGCTGCATTGTTGCAGTGGCTTCTGATAAATTAGTTATTGTTGATTGAAAGAAAATTACTTTCCTCCAATAAATAAATACATTTTTTAGGTTATAATCTCTGTCTTAGTGAATTTGGGGCATCTGAGTGAATGAAATCACCATTAAGGATGTATTAACAGTAGATAAAATGTCAATGGTGACCAGAAGTTATGGCATTAATTAAAGCCACAGTAGCTGTCAGTAGTTAGCTGGAGAGCCACATGGGGTTTCCTCTGTGTGTTCACAGACTCTCCCTCATCAGTTACACTAAAGGTTTTTCTGTTTTATCCTTTATGAGCAGATCATGTAGCCTATTGCTTGTTGGCATTATCCATCTGGTTTAAAACCTGTTGGATGCCTAGAGTCAAGACCCAAAGGAGATGCCTTGGCTCTCACCCTGAAGCTGATGTGCAGCACAGCTTTTCTCAAGATCCCCTTGTAAATTTGTTTAACAAGTACAGTTGGGGTCCTTTAGCTCTGAAACACAGAAACATTATCAGCTCAATCAATGCTGACTTTATCTGAATTTTCCATTTTACACTCTTAGCAAAAGTTCTTAGGTTTTCTATAGCAATCTTACCTTACTCGGTCCTCAGAATCTCCAAATGTTTTCTTCAGGTTGGAAAGATCTGGGTAATAAGAAGCAGGAGGAGAAATAACCTCTAGAACTCCAGACTGGACTTCTCTGGGGAAGCTGGGAAGAATTTTAGTAAGACCCTATTCCTCAGAAAGATTTTTGAGGGCAACTACTGACATCAGCTCCCCAAAGTTAGGTCTGCTCCTCCAAAAGTGGAATTCACAACTCTATCAAAGAAGCTGACTGCAAATTTGGAACCAAAAGGGGTCTTTAACAACCATCAGAACAGACAGGTCAGGAACTCTTCCAAGTCTCAGAAAACACTGGAGAGAAGCGTGTCCCAGAAATCCTTCCCTTCCTGCATCTGTAGATGCTTACTAACAATCCTGAGATGGTTGCCACAATGCAGCAGTAATTCTCAGCCAAACCCACTATCTAGAACAACACACAACTGTTCCCCCTTGCATGACAGCTCCCAGTTTCCTTATCCTCGCTCCAGCTCTAATTCTACTTTCTAAGCAAAATTTTATTGTCCCAGAGCAAGAGGAGTCTGGGTCTAGTCTCTGCTCCAAGAATTAAATTTTCCATTTGAAGAGAAATTGAAAAAATGTGTAACCTACTTTGAGAGCCAAACCTAGAAGGCAAGTTTCCCCCTTCCTCCAAAAGTCCACAAAACAACCAACCAAAAAATCCAACCAAAAACCCACCAAACTAAGAAAAAACCCAACAAAAACAAACAAAAAATTTTAAAACCCCAACACAAAACAGGTAGAGTAGAGCTTTCAAACCTGAGTTTCCCATTTCCTATTATTAGTAAACAAAAGATAACACTAAAAATTAAACACATCATAGTACCAGCACTATGGGAGAAAAATATCAATCTTACTGTGCAACCTTGACAAAGCAAATAGTCTGCAGTAATTTTTTCAAAAGGCATAAAGCAGTAGTTAAAATTATCTGAGTGTTTAAATCGCTACAGATATTGTACCTTGGCAGTGCCAAGGAGTGCCTCTTCCCCTTGTCCTTGCCACAGTACTCCCACTGAGCTAAACCCTCTGAAGGAAGGAAATGATGACTATTACTTAGCTAACAGCTTCAGTATGAGGAGCCTTCTGGGGGAAACCCACAGACAAAATACAGTCTGGGAAACCCTTGAGTGAAGGGGCATGTGGAGAAACCCTCAAATGAGGAGGAAAAGGGCAACTCCTCCAGGGATCTTGTTCAAGAAAGATAGGAGCAAGCAGAAGTGCAGTGGGAACCAAGCTTGCATTTGACATCTCTAAGGTTAATTTGGCAGGGCAAAGAGTACCCATCTCATGGTGCCCATCATGTAGTAGCATTTAACATTAGAAATGTAATCCCATTCCTGTCCCATTCAAGTCTATTGCCTTCCTGAATAATAGTTTTAAAAAGGAAACAAAGACTGGGAAAACATGGATGTGTTGTGACACTTGGGGACATAGTTTAGTGGTGGCAGTGCTGGGCCAGTGGTTGAAGTCTCTTGGTCTTACAGGTCTTTTCCAACCTAAGGAATTCTCTGATTCTATGACAGCTGCCAGATTACACTGCAGTGTTGTGTAGTCAGCGGGGATCTCATACATGTAGCCAGCCTAAGGTGCATGAGTTGAATCATTAATTTTGTGGGGAAAAGACTTAGGCTCAAGTAAATATTTATCAGAGATTTAAGCTGGGACCTTGACTGGTTAGTTAAAGCATATTTATCAAATAAGAAATGAAAAATAAATTGATAAACGTATTTCTGTTCTCAATTTCACAGTGTGTTATGGCACACATACTGAGAGTGAACCTTTGCCTCAGTTCCATTTCAGTGTTGAAATGTTCTAATTCTTTCCATAAAAGCTCCAAATATGTTCACACTGGTGGTTGAATGTTACACTCTGTAGGACTTACCTGGTTTTAACGCTTTCTGCAACACTCTTAACATACTCTGCATCCACCTAAAGAAAAGAAGGGAGGGTTTCATTAAAAGTCACCCATTTTTGTATTAAACAACATTTTGTAGGGAGCATGTGTAGGCAATTTTTAAAATTTTTAATTCTTTTCCTTCCAAACAAACGTGGTATGTTACACAGCATTTTTACTAAGGAACAGTATGGGCTTTTCAAGACAACCAAACTTTCAATGTAGTTCACTTTTGCTTACAATTATCTCCAGCTGCCATTTCTGCACTTTGTTTTTCACTGCTTTTGCAGAAGGCCAAGCTGTTTTCTGGCTAAAATTCTGTACAGCTATGCCAATAAAGCACAGCCATATATCAGTATGATATATGATACATTTTTACTGATATCATATATCAGTAAAAAGACGTGTTTTGGGTTAATCATCCAAAAACCACAAAAGAGGCCTAAGGCTGATGAGAAAAATCATGTAAGCAAAATATTCTAAAGCCGGCAATACTTAAAAAATTTATTTTTTATTTTTCAATTTTTACTTTACTTTGTTTACTTTCTTCCTAATATATGGTTCTTTGTTTGGAAATTTTGAGGACATTCATTACTGCTGTTTCATAAAAGTAACGGTTTTAGTGTGCCAAACATATCTGTTAATGACATTAAGAGTGCAAAATTTTATGAATGTGATTTCTAAACCAACACAATAACTGCATCTTAGGGTTCATATTTTTCTTTAAATAAACAAAATTTTTAATATATATAATTGTTAACAATTATATATTAAAATATATTAAGAGTGTTACCAAATATATACTAAATTTGTAGTAAGGGGAAAAAAAAAGTGAAGTAAAGAACTTTGATAAGAAAAAAATGCCCAGAACCTAAAACCCAGTCAATAAGTTGCTCAAGGTTAACCCACGATGTAAACATTTACTTTCATCTTTTACAACTTCGTGGGTAAAGGAAAGTGGATCTGTGACCAGTGAACACACCTGCCCTGCTCTCCTAACAAAATGTTCTTATCACCTCTCACATCAGCATGGTTATCTGCTCCAATTTACTGCAAAAAAATGGAAGCTGTGAGAACATGACTTTTGGGTTGGGAGAAAAGGGACAGTAATCCTTACCAGGGCAGTTTAATCCTAAGTTGGCTCATATGGATTATTACTACAGCCACAGCTCCTGTTTGTTCAAAGTGTCACATTAGGACTCTCCACAGTGGGAAACTTTTCAAAAGTTAACACTGAAAAACTCACAGAATCCTCTAAAGCCCTGTAATAAGAAGTTTACCTGAGTGGCAGCCAGGCAAAGCTCATCACTGCCAGGGCTCTTCACTGGGAAATACCAACTGCAAAGCAAGTTCAGCCCCTAAAAGCTAAGCTGAAGAGGAACTACAGCCAATAAAACTCGTCCTCCATACTCACCATTGTGATCCAAACAGAAAAGTGGAACTCATGGCCAAACTTAAGTGAACTATACTTTGTTTGACACTTTTACACCTGCAAAAGTGATGGCTAAACAATAAAAAATAGCAAACTATAACTGTTAATGAATGCATCTATTAATTTAATGCTGTCTATGGAAGGAAAAAGAAATATGAAGAATAAATATTAAGTCTGAATAATTGCACAGTCCTTTTACCTGCTAGAAGCTATTACTAGCTAATGCCCTTCTTCAGCTTTTTTTTTTCTGATGTAATCAAGGTAGTTTTGAGGGAGAGGAAAAAAAGCATTTATCCCTTATATCTTACCTTGAGAACTGTTTACTTTCCCAAGCATGTTCAGGGCTCTGAACACTTTTATTTTGCATGGGAAATGCCAAAACACATGCAGAAGGCTCCAATATGTTTATCCAAGATGCTTTGCAAGATATATGTTATCAAACCAGCAGACAAATAATGTGAACATTTCTAAGACTAAGTTTACTTCCTTCAGGTTCTATGGCACTTTTCTGTGGAGGACTTACATTTCATTCTGGAAGCAGAAAACCTTACTTTCAGACATAAATAATGAGTTCACATGGTTTTACTGGAAAATCTGACCCAACAACTGTGTTGGCAAATGTAATATGACTTTTTTTCCTTTGATCATCTGCATTACAGTTTTTTTTCACATATGAACACTGAGGCACTAACTGCTCACCATCTCCTCCAGCCCTGAAGAAATCCCTCCCAAAGGCCAAGATAACAGTGTTTTGCACTATTACATTTAGGCATAAATCTCATATTGTCTATCAGCATTCTGCACCTTTCCATCCAAACTTACCTCTGCTATAAAGATGATTATTATGCAGTCCTTCTTTTGCTCTTCAGATAATTGGTACAGTAGGGAACGCAATGTATCAATCAGGTAATTTTGTTTCTCCCTTTTCACAGTAGGAATACCCATCACCAGGGAGACTGCGAAGAAAGAATGTCTCAAGCAGTGTAACTTTAAGGGAAATTGAAATTACATTTTGATTTGATGTGACCATGAAACTTGGTGACAGTTAATATTTCCTTAGCACTGTGACAGCATTTGCTCTGCTACCTGGAAGGAGAGATGTTTCCAGCTATGTTTAGTTTAGAGACCCCTGTGTCTGTGTTACAAACACCAGGTCTACACTTGAGGACTTGGAGACACTCACAAACATGTGTTTGCTACTGAGAATCAAAAGTGGACATTGCAAAATAAGTGCTTGCTCTTGCTTTGGAGATTTAAGTAGGAAGGGTTGAACCAACACTGCTCTAGTGAGCAGGTTCTCAGGAATTGAATGCCGTATATTTCAGAAAGGAATCCAATTCAAAAATCCTTCTGAGTAGACTAATTAATATGCATCAATGGTTTTCACAGCATCAATAAAATAAAAGAACCAAGATGTTACTGTTATTAAAAATAAAGGAACTGAAATTGTCTCTGGCAAAGGCTCCACTAGTAGCAAACCTGTGCTGTATTTACATTGTTAAACCACAAGCAGGATGTCTCTTTTTTCATTAGTATGGGCATTACTTGAATCAGCAGCCAAACATAGCTCAGTAAACCTGTGGAATCTTAGTCCTTGCAGATGATTTCTATTCACCAAAATCCCAGAAGGCTGGTGAGGAAGCAACAGTTTGACATAAAACAGTAGGTGAAATTAGTGACTTCTTTCTGACTTTAACTTCCACGCCAGTGTCAGCTCAAAAACACCCAAGTGCCAATGTCCCTTCCCAGCACATACCCTGATAAACCACTGGGGTTTGTTTCATTTTATACACTGAAGGTCAACCTGTACTTATTAAACTACAGTCTTGCTATTGTGATTTTCCTGAACAAATGAAAGAAGCTTAAACATAGAGTGTTTGTTTATTAGTGACACTGATCTACAGGCACTCCAGTGAGAACTACAACACTAGATCACATTGTACAACTATACCTACTAACAATGAGTCTGTAGAAAGTTATCCATTGTCAGGACCATGGCCCAGGCTTTGGGGCTTTTTGAGTTAAATCAAAAATTCTGCCAATGCTTCTTCATATAAAATCACCCTAGAGAAAAGTAAACATTTCAACAAAATACAAAACTCAGCAAAATGGTTGACTGGTTTCTTGTTTGCTTTCTATTTTTGCATGTTCCTTTTGCCTGTCCCATGACAGTTAGGACAATGCATTTAAAATCTGTATTATAGTTCACTGGAATTCTTATGATTTCTACAGGTGTCAGCTGATTTCTCATGTGGATGAAAAAGCTACATTGAAGATATATTAGTAGCCTTTAAATAATCACATCACCTTTCCCTTTGCTTCCCACATTGGCAAACTGAATGCATTGTAAATTCGCCTTAGCTTCCTCATCCATGCTAATTTTGTGGGAAAAAAAATGTCAGCTACTGCATCTTAGCCATATGAATGTATGATTAAAACAAAAAATAATCTTGTTTTTCAATTCAGATTCTTTTTTAATTGATATTTCAAAAGGTTTTCAGAATACTTTGAGATAAAGACTTGAAATAGGGGTGGGCATTTTAGAAGTACTTTTGCTACTGCCATTCAAATTCATTCAGCCTGGCAACATTAGAAAGTTAAGAGGAAAAATGCATTCCAAACTTTTGAGTATGCTTCATTGCTAGAAATTAATAAAAAATATAAACATATGGAAAATAGAAGCTAAACTTTATTTCCTACCCCCAGTTCTCTGTTGCCCAAAAATAACATTTGGGAAAATTGCATCTTGATGTTCTCGAAGATGAGGGAGGTAGTAGTAGATATTTGTAAGATGCATGGGGCGTTTTCTGGGGAGGTTTAACTCTTTCCACTTCATATCACCTTAAAGACACAACAAACACAGAGATCCACATCAAATAAAAAGCAAGCAGAGAAGCCTACTTCTTCACCTGTTTTACTCAGCTGAATGCTGGCAGATTACCACACACAAGGTTATTCAATTAGGACTATTCCTCAGAAGTGATTTTATGCCATATATATTACATTATATTAAATAGAAGATTTCCCAGTACAACTCCTTCCCACTCAGGTGGTGGTGCAGAGCTCCAAGCTTGAACATCCTGGGAATACCATCTGTATTTCCCTGTGTCTGCACATTTGCAGGATTGAGTCACCTTAAAACACAGTAAGTAGTTATTTTAGAGGCAGCAGTAAAAAACTGTTTGGTTTTGGGTTTTTTTTACATACTTGGCAAACAATTTTTAAATTAAAAGAAACACAGATTCTGATTAATAACCTTCTTAACTACTTAATGAACTTAAATGCTTCTCCCAAAAAGTAACACATGGTGGTTTTCACAGCTTAAGCAAAAGTTCTCGGTTTATAAAAAGTCCATGGTAAAAGAATGACCACATACAGGCCTTTAAAAACTATTCAAGAAACAAAAGGTTATAGCAGTGAAGAGAAAAGTAAGGATTTTATTTTTCTTTACTACTTTAAAATAAAGATGAAAGCAACAGAACTCTTATTGATTGGGATGGAAAGTTACTTTTCCCAAGAAATGCATCTAAGATAACTCCCAAAATTTACCACCCTTCAAAGTTACATACAAGTATCACAAAAACCATCATCAGTTTTATTCACTCACTTTAGATTAAGAAAGGCAGAGGCTTACTGAATGGGCAATACTTTATGTTTTTCACCTTCCAAAAGATACTCCCACTGAAAATTAGGACTAAAAAAACATTTCCTACCTTAAAAAAACCCCAAACAACCATATATATATATGCCCAGATATTTTTGTATGAGACAGAGACCCACAAGTCCTTCCACACTGTTAATCCATTAAATATGCTGGAATTTTGCTGCATAGAAACCACCCTCACAACTTTTCAAGGACTTTCCTTCTTTATTTGAAAGTAGTATCTATGAGGTCTTGGTTAAGGGAGTTTAGTTCCATTGACTACAATAAACCTTTCAATTTTGGTTGTATAATAAAACATGGCTGGAATGGGAAGCGGAAGGATAAGTAAAAATAAAAGGAAAATTATTCAGCAACTTCAAAAAATTTCTGCCTTAAATGCTGTGAACTGACAGATTTAATACTTTCTGAAATTTAGCTGTCTCCAAAAAGAATCAAAAGCAGTGAGAAGGGGAACTTACACTCTCCTTTCCTACTGTTTTGTGCATTGGGCAGTAACTCCCCACAGTATGTGGGGGCTGACAACATGACTCTATTCTGAAGCTCCTAAGGCCACCACCCTGCCAATGCTCAGCCCTTTGTTTATGCACATCTGAACAGTCCCAGAGAATTAATATCAGATAAACAGACAAAAACTGGCAGGAGAGAACAGGAGAAGAAACAACTCTAACTATACAAAAAAGAAATGCATCTTGTTCTTTCTTCCCCTGTAACAGTTCTGGTTAATTCCCTGTTTTAGTCTGGTTATCAGCCTGTTGTGCTGAATGAAAATAAGGGCTGTTAAATGGTAGTTTTCAGTCACACCCAGACTCTTTCTGAAGTTGAGGTATATTGTGAAATGCCTCCAGCACAGAGATGCCTCCTCTAGTTTCCCTTCTCTCCCCCTGCCAGTCTCAACAGGGAGGAAGACAGATTCTGCACAGCTACATACTTTATTTGAGGTAACAAAATCAAACTGTCAATCTATTGCATGTAACTACAGTGTGCAGATAGAGATGTACAACAGTCTGCAAGGCAAGTAACTAAAAAGTTCAGTTAAACAACAGGAAGAAGCCAGATCACTAAACTTTACATGTTGGTGTGCTTAAAAAAAACCAACCCAAAAACCAACAAAACAAAAACCAGAGAAAACCCCTACAAACCTGTGTGATTTTTTGTTGTGTTCATTCTTCTTGCAGCTGTATGCTTTATTTCATCTAGGGCACTGCTCAGTTCATGTGATCTTTTTTTATATTCCTTTTCAGCATACAATAGTCTTTGCTGAAGTTCCAGCAACTGGTCTTGGTACACATTTAAGTCATTTCCTGCAATAAGAACATAATTTCTTTTCTAAAAGGTGATTTATATGATGGAATGAAGTTAAAGAATAGGAGATGATTCAGAAGGTCACATCACCATAGTGCATAATAATAAAGTTTATTCAGGAGAAGAAGTCTGGAAGAGTATTAAGAATATCTTCCAGAGTTTAGGGAGCACTGCTGGGAAAAGGTAAATTGAAGACAAAACCAAGAATATGAAATCCACAATAAGGAAAAAGTCAGTGAAAGACTGAGAGTTGCAGGGAAAGGGGCTACATTTTTCACCAAGTAACAAATTGTGATGACCCTTTTCACACTGAAAAGTATAATTATGTAATGGCTTGTCTTGTGTATCAAACACTATTAAGAATAAAACAGAGACATAAAAAGCATTCAGTCTTCATCTGTGAGTTACAAGGTGTCAGGAGTATGTTAAGAACTATTACTAAAGATGGTTAATATAAAGCAATATTTCAATAACATCACCTCTTTGCAACAGAGAGTAAAGAAAGTAGAAGGGGACTTCTGCCTCAGTGTAAAATGTTTTATAATGCTGCTTCTTTTATTGGTCTTGTTGTGGTTCAGTTGGTTGTGTTTGGTTTTTCCCTAGTTAAATGCTGTTATTTAGAGACTTCTCCCATTCTATTTGTGGGCTGGGCTAAGTTTTATCTGTGGCAGCTCTCATTTTTTAGGACCCACCATTGTTTCTCTGGAAAAGTGAATTCCCAGGGATTCTAACCTGTAAATGACACTACCAGCAAAATGCAGAGGTAATGCAAATTTGTGAGGATTTGCAGAGGTGCTTCAAACTGGAGTTAATTTACATTTTGGGGTTTTATTTGCATTAAACATAAGCCCTTAATTTAATCAATAAACGTGTGATTGGAAGAATCAGTTGAAAGCATCTAGGAAGAAAGTGGTTAGAAAAAAAGATGCAAACATGTGATGTGTATTATCATTATTTACCTCATGAAAATTTTAAAGGATGTTTAATAAAATCCCATAAA
Organism: Cyanoderma ruficeps; assembly: GCA_008694505.1. Taxonomy (NCBI): domain Eukaryota; kingdom Metazoa; phylum Chordata; class Aves; order Passeriformes; family Timaliidae; genus Cyanoderma; species Cyanoderma ruficeps. Next base: position 956,235 of record VZDJ01000057.1, on the reverse strand, counting down.
ATGAATGCTTCCTAAAATTTTTGATACTCTTAAAAGATGTTTTGATTTGCAAGAAAGGCATTCGTATCTATGAGTATCTATGTTATACTATGGAGCTATGAACATAAATTTAGCATTGCTGAAGGGAGGTGAAATCTGGATTATTTCAGCTTCATGCAAGACACTTCTACTTGATTGAAGTAGGCTTCCCCAAGAAAACTGGAAAAAGAATTTAAAAAAACCCAAAAAATTAAATGGAAGGTGAAAACAGATGAGGAGTCTATCTTGAAACAATATAAATAGATAAAATAGATTAAAATGGATTTCAAATGTAAAAATCTGTGACAAGGCATCAGTCTGCAGAGCTAGAACCCCTAACAACTTAAATTTTTTGGTGTACCTAAGGAAGATCCCTTTCATCAGCTACCATGTAGAAATATACTTTCTCATTTATGCTTTTCTTTTGTAGCTGTGTTTCCAACGCCATTATCCAATCTTTAGGGGTTTTTTTTCCTTTAGAATGTATATGAATAAAATTAAAACACAAGTTTTAAGCCCATTTAGGTGACTGACAGATAATCATCACACCATTTTCATAGCAAGAAAGTGATTCCAGAGAGAACATCAATACACGTAAACACAGGGGAGGATTTACCTTGCAATTCCTAGACAAATTCAGAAGTATAAGCTAAAGATACAGTAATGGATGGGGGTTTTTCTTTAAATTCCAATTTAAAGAAGGAATTAGTAAAGAAATTGCAGGTAAATTATAACATCATCGTCCCTCTCTTCATAATTCTCTCAGCTCTGCAGTGTCAGTGTGACTCAGAAGGACCAGTGACACCACTGAGCTGACATTTTGGCAAGCACCAAGTAATGCCAGTTGTATTTGCTTACTTACAGGTGAGCCTACCAAAATAAAACCTACCTTTTATTTCCAAGGTGCCTCTTGGAAATAAAACGTCAACACTCAACTATCATTGAGTGCACCCAAAGAAGCTGGCATTTGTGATTGGCCTTTATCTATTTCTTCAGGCCAAAAGTGGGAAACTACATTTTTAAGTCTTCCAGAATTGAACCCTCTGTTCAGTTAGCAGAACAATATTCTTAGAAATCACTTATCTCACTCGATTTCAATGGCTCAGGAAGCAAGGGTTTGACATAAAGAACATAATATTCACTCACCCTGGGTGAAGAATGAATTTATTATTAAAACATATAGTTTGAAATAGAACATGAAATGTTCTATATTTTACTAGAGCACACGTAAATAAGCGACATTAACTATTACTAAACCTTTGGCAAAAAATGTGTGTTTGGAAAGCAGTATGAAGCCAAACACCCTAACTATTTCAACAGTTATTGAGTTTAAATGGATTTGTGTGGGTGTTTGTGTGGAAAGCGTTCTTTCAGCACCTAATGATCCACAGAGAACTAAAACAGCTGCTTGCAATAGATTGCTTAGAAAGACACAGGGCATTTTTACAAATAGAGTGCTTTCTGACAAGGAGGGTCAGGGAGATGGAGCTTTGGGGACAGCATGAAACACTCTCTGTGCCCAGCAACAGCCTGACTTTGCAATGTCTTGTCTAACAAGGGTTCCATCAGCAGCGAGGAGTGTCAGAATAAAACCAGAAAAGAGCAAGATGAGGACCTATGGCAAAATTACAAAAAGCAAATGAAGGTAAAGGAGGCTCTACAGAGAGACCCCAACAAATCAGAGCTGGGCAATCACAGCCGTAGGATGTTCAGCAAGTGAAGGGCCAGATCCTGCACCTGGGATGGGTCAGCCCTGGCTGTACGGACAGACTGGGGCATGAGAGGCTGGAGAGCAGTGCTGGGCAAAGGGCCCTGGGGGTCCTGGTCCATGGAAAGCTGAACGTGAGCCAGCAGTGCCCTGGCAGCCAGGAGGGCCAACCCTGTCCTGGGGGCATCAGGCCCAGCATGGCCAGCCGGGCAAGGGAGGGGACTGTCCCCTCTGCCCTGCACTGGGGCGGCCTCACCTCCAGGGCTGGGGGCAGGTTGGGGTGCCACAGTGTGAAAAAGACATGAAACCATCAGAGAGGGTCCAAAGGAAGGGTCTGAAGGGAAAGCCTTAAGAGGAGCAGCTTAGGCCTCTTGGTCTGTTCAGCCTGAGGAGGGAAGACTGAGGAGAGACCTCATTGTGGTCTATGGCTTCCTCATGAGGGGAAGTGGAGGAACAGTGGAGGGGCAGGCACGGATCTCCTCTCTGTGGTGACTGGTGACAGAACCCAAGGAAATGGCATGAAGTTGTGCCAGGGGAGGTTTAGGTTGGATATCAGGAAAAGATTCTTCACCCAAAGGGTGGTTGGGCACTGGAACAGGCTTCCCAGTCCAGTGGTCACATCACCAAACCTGACAGAGTTCAATAAGCTTTTGAACAATGCTTTCAGGCACATGGTGTGACTCTGTGCAAGGCCAGGAGTTGGATTCAATTATCCTTGTGGGTCCCTTCCATCTAAGCATATTCTGGGATTCTATGAAAAGGCTTCTCCCCTTGGTGAGCTGAAGATGAATCACTCTGATGGGCTAAGAGTGGTTCACTGAATTTCCCTTCTAGGAAAAGTCAATGGGGCTACACTAACTACAAGCCATGGGAGCAAAAAAGACACAGCACAGTGGGTAAAGACACAGTGACAGCACTCAAAAGCTTTTGCAGTGAATTTTCAGCTTTAATGTAGCTTTCCTCTGACTGTTAACTACACATTGGCATATGTATAGCTATGGATACTGTAATTCTAAGATAGCAACATTTAAAGTGGTTTTAAATGCACTCTTGTGATAACTCCTAATATATACATTATATATATAATATATATATAAAAACTTTCTGCACTGCATTGAAACTGTTTAGAAACAATACCAATCTCTAAAGCAAATACTTGTTCTAGAAGCCAATTGATTATTTCTCTTAGCTCCACACATATATACTTCCTGTATGATCATAAATGCTTCCAATCTCATTAATGATTTCTGGCAATATCTAAGCTGTGGAACAATTCATCACTATCTCTTCCTAATACTCAAACAGAAAAGAAAAAAAAAAAGGAGAATTTGGAGTGGCAGAAAGGAGGGAAGAAAACACTTCGAAGTCTAGCAGTGAATCTTGTTTTTCTCTCTCTTGTTTACAAGCTACATTGCTTATCATACCCGAACACTGTTTCTTTGAGAAACTGATATTTGGTCAATGGCCTCCTTACAGGAAAACTATATAATCACACTAACTGCAAAAGATCTTGTCATACTCTGTGCTTGGAACCACTGCTCACTGCTCCGGTTAATGAGGCATGTTAAACCACTGAGGCATGCACTGCCCTAATAACTGCAGTTGATTATCTCTCCATAACTGATCTAATATGAGATACCTTTCTGAGTCTTGTTACATGCTTTGCACGCTCAGGTTTTGTGCCCTCTGAGTAAGGAAGGAAAAAATAAATCCCCAAACAATGCCTCTGTCTCAGGTCAGAACAGCAAGTTCTTATGCAAACACTTAAATTCAACAATGTGCATTACCTTTAACTACTTTGTTTAGAGCCTTACAGAACAGCACTGTGTCTTCCAAAATGTTGGAGATGTCTACTTACCTTTGACAGTGTCCACATCAGCTGCTACAAGGCAGCGGAGGGACTTTGCATTAACCGAGGGAAATCAAAGACAAGCACTGTGCCAGCAATTTGGGGCAGGGGAGATAGGGTTCCTCTACTCCATATTAGGAGAAGAATCAGAATACTTTCAGTATTAAAACAAACACAAACCTTACAGAGTTAAAGGCAGATCAAAGTTAATAACTGGATTTTAAAAAACACACAATATTGTCTAATGAACATGGACTCAGTCCTGATTTTGGCACAGAATATTTTTTCCTGAACAATTTACATACTGTATCTAACTGAAAACAGAGAAGCAAACTTGTTTCAAACAAAATACAACTTAAGCTCTATTAATATTTTCTTAAATGTTGGCAAACAATCGTCATTTTAGACTCAAGTCTTTTCCTATATTAGAATGTAGTGAAAAGCAATCTTAAAATATTCAGTCAGAACATCACCATATAGGAAAGCAATATTATTAAAATAAGTGAAAAAATATAGAAATTGAATGGATATTGTATGGTTTTGCCCATAATTGGTATATTTTGATTTTATGGTAGTACTCATTCACTTCAAGCGATTGTTATTGCTTTGTTCTGGTTGGTATTTTAAATATTTTACTTCTCTTCCTGAGGTAGCAACAACTACTAAATTATACACAGGTTTAGTTAAATGCCTAGCCACTAACTAAGGTATTTCTAGACAAAATTCTGTTCCTCAAGACTCAGTGCACAACACTATGAAAGCATGAAGGTCATATGTTTACACTTGTTTCAGTACAGGTTATGAGGAGACACTGTACAGCAAACAAAGAGAGGTCTGAAATGCTCCTTTATCCCTTTCTCTACAAAATCCAACAATAACTGGCCTTCTTTTGTACCACAGGATTTATGGCTAAGCTCCGTTACTCTTTAGGCACTGTCCTGTCTGAAGTAAAAGTAAGAAGCAGCAGAATCTTCATTTAGTAAATTACACACTTTGAAGCCAGTAAAACTACACCTCTTTTCTAACTCTTGGATATGAGTTTTGATATAAAATTTTGGACCAGTAAATGCTGAGCTTTAAGTGGACCGTTTGAGGCTGTTGTGTGTTGGAGGGCTCTTTTAATGCCAAAATGCAGAACTGCGCAAAGAAACCGAGTAAGCAATTGATGGACTGAAAAACTCTTTCCTTATCACACTGTGCATTTCAGCCACATCCCAACTGCATGTTGAGGCAAAACCTGAATGTGCAATAACCTCTGTTTGCTCTCAGTGTCACTGGAAGGAAATGTACATATGAAGGAAAGACATAGCCTACCAGTCCGCTGGGACAAGCGGGGTTAAACACAGCCCAGCAGTCCTACAGAAGACAAGAAGATTGGCTTCTGCATGTTGAGAAATCTGGATAAGCTGTCTTGGCTGAAGTGAGAGCAGTGTAATTCAAGACCTCTTTATCAAATCTGTCAATTTGCCACTATTTAATTAAAGCTTTCAGCCAGAGTATGCCAGTTGGGACTGGACAGGAAACCTGCAAAGAACTCCATGACAAATGACAGACTCTCCTGAGGACCTGCACTTGGCTGCACAGCTGAAACAAAGCCTAACACCACAGGCAGAAGATGACTGGAAATACAAGAAATGTGTAATCATGGTGTCTGGACTAGCATGTACAGTACTGTATTTCAACTGTGAAAAAAAAAATAATCAGAAATACCTCTTTAACCCTTTGCAATGATGAAACACCCCCTCCCCAATTTGTGGAACAAATTCAAAATGTAGATGTTAAAAAAATTATCATCCTTACATATACATCTGTGAATGTAATCATATGAGCAGCTTCTCTCTTGTTCATCCCCCCTCAAAGAAATAACTAAAGAAATTCAGGTTTCACAATGTTTGACTCAATATGTGTATATTAACATGCCTAGATCCTTGTGATTTCAGCATCAACTTCTCCTAACTTCCAGGCAAAGCTTACTTTTCATTTGCTTGGACAAAGTATCCCACAAATTTAGGTGAAGAGGGCAGCAACATGTCACAAATCAATTCAAAGAGATTCAATCTTGTAACCCTTGAGAGGAGCATGAAGAAGCACTGCCAAAAGAGATTATCTGATTTACCTTGCTGCTGTGACTTACAAAATTTCACTGTTATTCAGCAAATACACCAAAATTTCCTTTTATTCAGGAATACTGTTTCCTCTGAAGAAACTTTATGTAAGTTCATAATGAGCTTATAATGTGGTTTTTGCCTTCCATTTTTCAAGTAGGGAAAGAAATTGCTCCCTAGTTACATTTACTTTATTGTTTTTATATACCTGTGATTTTTTTATGGATTAGTATTTACGAGGAAAACAATAGCTAAAACTGTGTGAGAAAATCACTACATATATTGTAAGTTGTATACTATTTCTCAGAAGTCCAAACCTATATGAAGAGAGAGCAAACCATTTTGGTGAGGTGAATTGTAACTCAGTTTCACAAGCAGAAACCTCTGCATCATTCTAATGACAGCCTTTCCTACGCTCAGATACAAACTGTTTGCTTGGGGCCTGGGGAGGGACCAGAAAGCTCACAGCAAAACCATGCAGGACATGGAACAGGAGTTGCTGCAGCAGCCCAGCTGGCAGCAGCCTGTGTTCACAAGCACTCCAGTAGATGCTGAAGGAATCACCACACAGCTTTAGACACAGCATTCGCTTTCACTGAAGATCTGATCATTACCACTTGTATCCACAATTACTTTTCTTTCTTTCTTTTTTTCTTTCTGGCCACAGAAATATCAGCATATTTAGTGTGAAACCTTTGCTTATACTTATAAAGCAATGGGAAAAGTGACTATAAAAACATCTTCCTAATCATAGTTAAAATACACACAGTATTATCCACAATAACTAAAGTCTGTGAAGACTGTGGTAGATTCTGATATTTTGTTTTTTAAGTGAATGAGTGAGCTGCATCTTCCCTGCTATGCCAATTTGAGTTACCTGTACTTGATTTTAGTCTCACAACTCCAAGTCAATACTCAGGCTGCACATATTAATCAGAAGCAGCACCAAAGAGCCAGTTATTTACTGCTGTCATTGACAGCAAATACATTTCAACTCAAATCTTTCAAGCTACCTTTATCGTAAGGCATTTAAAGGTCACTGACTTAAGCTACTGATTTTTATTTGCACAGAAATTGGGACAGAGGCAATATCTGATTTAAACTTCTAATATTCAAGGTCTGAAAGGCTCTGAGACTGTGGACAAACGGAACAATATTTCACAGGACTATTATGTGCTTTTTATATTATAGAAGTACTTGAGACCACTAGTCTTGACCTTGGGTGCCCTGCCCTCGTTTTACAAAGCTTATTTACCATCCCAAGATCACTGCTGCCCAAGAAACAATTAACTAGACAGAAACCTGAGGGAATACTACAGGCTACTGCTGCTTAGTGTGATAGATTGCAGTCAAAAATCAAGAGCAGCCTGAACATTTCAATGGGCAGAGCAGAGAAGTTAACAAAAGTTAGGGCAGATTTAACAAATGCATGAAAGAAAATGAGCCAGAAAGCATTTGACAGATGAGGGAAGGAGATGGGAGCTGACAAGCTGCAACAGTGCTCACAGTAACTGGTGGGCTAAGTGAAAAGGGCATTAGAATAGAAAACACACATCATAGTTTGAGAGGCACCAAAAGTAGAAATTCCTGTAGTGCTCTAAGTATGACAATGGAAAGCAAATTCAGCAGTGCAGAAGGAAAAACCCAGAGGTTTAACAACATCAAAGCGGAGATATCTGCCTGTTTTCACAGCAAAAGATTAATTTCAAACCACTTTCTTAAACAAACACCCTGTGACAACAACAGATCATTAATGGGCTTGCTCCCAATGCTTCTCTCTCTGTAGAAAAAGGCAACAACCTCTGTTGTTGTTACCTATGGCTGGCTGTTCTTAAGGTTTTCTGGATGGGTAGAAGCTTGTCTTCTAACACCTCTTGGGAGTAAAGACTATATTTACAATAAAATAAACATAATACAAAGCCATTCACCATGTACTGCTACTTGCTCCTTAAGTTACTAATATTAACTATTTTATTTACACATTTGTGAGATCTACCAAGCTTAAGAGAGTCTTTTAGACTTTAGATCATATATTCACATTTGCAATGGTCAAAAGTTTGCTGAAAAAACAGGTGCTAATAATAATAGTAATTAGGAAAATTATACCATCTGAGAGGAATTAGCTACTCCATTTACTGTGCAGGAGGAGCCAACTTTCTTTGGAAAGAGAAGTTAAGACAACACATATGCACCATAACACACATTATCCCTCTTGCCCAAAACCAAGAAACAAAACACAAACAAATAAAATCCCCAAGCAAAACAGCCCAGTATGGAATGTCATCAGAGAAATGTCAAAAAGAAAGTGAAATGAAAATGTCATGTCAGTCACGAGGAGTCCCAAAACATAAGCCAAAAGACAAGACAATGGTAACTGCAGATTGAACAAACACTTTCATTCTGACATCTCTTGGATCTTAGTCTCCTAAGACACACACCCTTCATTTTTCCTTCCCCGCTCCCAGCAGGAGTGCCACTGAAGAAAACATAAAATATAAACATAAAAGATAAACAACCATATTGACCTAAAAGGTAGGAGGATCAGCACTGCCTTGACTATATTCAATATACCATTGTGGGGCCAAGATTTTTACCACCACATCCAGTTGCTACAGGAATAATTAATATAAACTAATTATCTGCTAGAGGGAGTTGTGTTCATCCCAGAAATTACTAATTGGTTTATACTAACTCTTCTGCACCTACAAACCCAAACCTATTACAAAGCTGTATGTAGGAAGCACTCAAAGATCCACTCTCTTTCCCTCACCCCAAACCAACCACCCCCTCACCCATGACAAGACACGTTTCTAAGTCTCACAGCTACCATTTGGAAAGTCCTTCTCATTTCTTTTTGGAAAATACCATCAGTTTTATCTTCCCACTTTGGCTCAGAGAATCTTACACATGGCTTCATGTACATCTATCTGGCAAATGCCTACATAACTACTAAAAAGATAGTGTATGATTCTAAAGTTTAGAAATAAAATGTAAAAGTTCAGGTTTTTTTCTCGGTATTCTGGTCCTTGAAATATGCACAGGAAAAAGTGACTGTATGTGAGGCACAAATACAATTGCTACAAATAATGCTTCTTTATCCTCCCCGACAATTAAATCAAAACCACTTTAAAAGTGACAGCCACAGCAATCACGTTTAGATTTTTTTTTCCGTCTTAATGCAAGATGCTTGTTAGAAAAAGAGCTGAAAAAATGTAAAAAGAGTTAGGAAAAAAAAAGTTAAAAACAAACTGTTATTGTTTCTTAAATTTAGGGTTGTTTTTTTTAATAGGGCAAGTACGGCCCAAGGATCCAATCCAGTGCGCTGTTTCGCAAGGCTGTGCCTGGGTACAGTTAAGCCACGACCCCGGGGGAACAGGCGAGACCCGCATGCTCAACCTCACACGCGGCCAAGCCTCGGGGCCACACAGGCTCCTCATGTGCCCAGCACGCCCGGAGAGCCGAGCGGGTCCGGAGCTCCGGGAGGGGACGGGGGGACCCGGCGCGCTCCCCGCCGCAACCCCGGCCGTGCCCTGCCCGCACCCGGACGGCGGGACGGAGCCGCACGACGGCCGGGGCGACCCCACTGCCCCCGCTACCGTCGGGCGCGGCTGCCCCGCCACCCCGGGCAGGCAGACCCGGGCGGGGAGACCCGGGCTGAGCCAGCGCCGCACGGCCCCGACGGCCCGGCGAAAGGGGCACAGCAGGTGCCACCGCGCCCCCAGCCCTCCGTGCCCCGGACAGACGGGACGGGGCGACCCCGCCGCTCACTCTCACCTCGGCTGCCCTGCCACACCGCGTACCACAGCAGGGGGAAGGCGGCGCCGAGGCACAGCGCCGGCAGCACCTGCCCGAGCCGCAGCCGCATCTCCCGCGGGCGCTGCCCGCACGACCCCCACGCCGCCGCCGCCGCCTCCGCCCGGGCAACGCGGGCCGGGCGCCTTCGCGCTGCGCTGCCCTGCCCGGCCCTGCCCGCCCCCGGCGCCGGGGGCCGGGGCACGTCCTGCCTCGCTGCTCGCCGGGCGGGGCCGCCGAGCTCTCCCGCCGCACATCGGCGTGCCCCGAGCAGCGGCTGTCCCCTCTGCGCTTCGTGTGTCCCCACCGACGGGCACCCGCTCCTCCGGCCGCCCGGCTTTCCCCCGGGAGACACCCGCCTCGTGAGCGAGTGCCCACTCCAATTCCCGCTGTAAAGCCCCTGGCAGAGCCCTCCTCTGCCCTCACCCTTCCCGGCGCCCGGACCCACACCGAAAATCCTCTTGACCGCAGAAAGTATAGACTTTTCACGGCAAAAACGTCTCGGCCCGGCACTTCGGCAGGTGCCTGAGTCATAACATTGAAAGGAATAAGATGAACGTGTCCTTACAAACAGGTGCTGTCAATCTGCTTGTAGATAGGGCCAGAGACTGCAGATAAGGAGCTAATGGGAGAAACTATCAATTTCAGAAAATGTTACTAATTGACAAGGACTATTGCTCAGCCAAGGTCATGCTAAATTTCCCAATTTCGAGAAAAAGAATAAAGACTTGATGGAACTATCTTTTGCAAAGGGTGGTGTGGGTGTCTTAAGGGGGATGAAGCAGGTGAACCGGGAAGTCTGCACCTTCCAAGTACCTCAGGCAATGGGGAAAGAAAGAGCGTGATGTGGCTGGGAAAATCAGGATAATAAGGGAGTTGTGTCCCCCAACAATTTGAGAGACATAGAAAATGCCTCATGGCCTCTCTCTTTGTGCATGAACAAAGTTACAGGACCCCTCTGTCTCCTTTTTGCACATAAACCTCTGGTCACGTGATTTTTTTCTGCACAACACAGTAATAGTCAACGTTATTTTGCTCATTTAAAACCAATGGGGCATTTGTTTGCATATTGCTTATAAGATTGTATCAGGAAGTTGAGCTGTGTACAATTAATACATGCATTTAGCAGAGTCACAGAATCAGGTAAATAAACCAAGCTTTTCAGTTCACCTTTAAAGAGGAAGGAGGGCAAGCAGCTGCAAAATCTAACCTGATGAAAGTCTAGTGGTACACTGGTAAAGGTATTACACTTCAGCCATTGCACTTTGCTTCACACATGTGCCTTTCCATTTAGGCATGCACATCTGTTTGCCTTTTTAGGTCTTCAGCAATCCATAAGAAGACAAAAAATTAGTCAAAAATTAGTTTAGGATATATCTTCTACAACATAGTTTACAAAGGGAATGGATACCTTATTTACCAAGGTTCCTGGAACCACTTACAGCAACACAGTTCTAATTGAGCCACCTAGGCTTTATAAGAATAAATGTTCCTCCTTCTTATACCTGATCAGCAGGTATTTAGTGGCTTTTGCTTTGACATGTTCTCTACCTGCTCACAAATCTACTTTTCATTCTACACCTATGAAAACATGATTGCCTGTTCTGTGTTGCAAACATGCAAAGGACAGCTTCAGAAATCAGCTCTCAAAAGCAATAAGCCTTTTGCTATCTAAACTGTTATCTACTCCCTTAATGTATTACTAGCATATATAATTCATTACCTTATTTACCCAGAGGATGTGATATTTTAGATAATTTGTTTTGTAAAAATATGTTTGGGTTATTAATACAGTATCCCTTCCTTTTCTCTATTGGCTTACTTAACAATTTACCTCATTTTGTACCAAACCCCCCAAATCATTTTTGAGGGTGTGGTGCAAAGCAATGCCAAACCCTGCAACAGTTGTGTCCAGACACAGGTGTGCTGCAGTCCTAATGCCAATGCTGCCTTTATGTGCTACTCTTTATACTAACAACTGTATAACTACGTCCTTTTTGGAAATCTTAGACCTCACAAACTGTATATTGCTGCTCTGGCAAGGTTAGTGTGACCTTCCTGTGTTTGAATTATGATATGGATGGGTTTACGCCTCTGTTTACTAATTACTTTGAATTATAAATGTTATTATTCATTAAAAGTGCAGGAAACTGCTAGTGGCCTGCATCAGTAAACACATGAACAAAAAATCTCAGAGTGGCACTATAAATTACTGTGAAGCCTTGAGTTAGACCTCACTATTCCTGTCCTGTACTCATTTGTTATGAATTTCCCTCTACCTTCAGTTTCTGTGCCTTTGAAATTTTTTACTGAAAAACCTTCTTTAAGCCACACTTTGGATATGCATTTATAACTGGCCAATGAGATACAATGCAATCATGACACAATCCTCTTCCCTTCTGCCTCCCCATCACTATTTCCCTCTCCCAGTTAATAAACTAAAAGCTCAGGGCACTAATTTTGATGGAGGGTCAATGTAGATTTTGGCACATTTGCAGTAAAATAGAGATTTAGAACTAAGAGGAACAAATGAGCATTAAATATGCCTCAAGTAATGAATCAAATGTCTCTGTTGGTTGGTGTTCTATCTGTGATAAAGCCAAAGCAAACATGTAAATGATGTAGTCAGGCAGGAGGGCTGCTGAAGATAAGACTAACAGAAACCTAACACACATTTAATTTTAGCTTATGCTCAGAGCAAGTAAGAAAAAAAAAGACAAGACCACATATTTCCAGGAACTAATAACAAACTGACACAGTGTGCAGGAATGCCCATGGAGACTGCCATTGACTGTATTAGATGTTATTTATTAAGGCAGCAGATACAGTTACTCAGCCATGCTGAGCTGTGGTGACCATTTACTCGATGCTCACTTGACAGACTAACTCATTAACTTACAAGGAGAAAGTGCATTAAGTGTTCCTCAAAAAAAAAAAATTAAAATAAAAATCTCATGACTGAAAAACTGTGATGAGCTTCCACTGCACATGGACCTGCCTGCAAACAGGGTCCTTTATCTTCTTCATGCCTCCACAGCATCTCCCTCCCAGGGCTCTCTTCGTGTTATTTCACATGCTCAGGAACTGTGTACAACTGGAATAAGCTGTGCTGGGCGTTTTGGGGGGTGTTAATTGTTTCAGAGCAGTTTTACTCCCCATCAGCAGACTTTCTGTGTTTTTGGCAAACATATCATCTTTAATAAGACTCCACAGAAGAACACATTACTGAGTAACCTGTAATACTTAACACTAAGCAAGTGATTCAGTGGACTGGTTCTCCTTACCTGCAAGAGAGAGTTCCTAGGCTTGTCCTTGTGCTTTGTAACTGGATGTCTCTTCTTGCTCAGATGATTGCTCCACATTTTTATACCATTTTCACACATCTGGGTGTAAGCAAGAGTAGAGATAAGAAACATTAAAATAAATATTTGACAAAATACAGGCTCCAGGCTGTGCCAAGCAGTGGATTATTTTACATGTCCTTCATCTGCCAAGGTGCATGAACAAAGAATAACTACCAGTAATAATACATAATAGCTGCTGCCATGGAAAGTTTTCTGACTAGAGAGATCCAACTGCTGCTGCTGGTTGTTTGCCCTGCTGTCACCCAAGAAATGGGATTTTAAAAGGTAAACAGGTATGATCTTTAATTCAACCAAAGTCTCTGTGAACTTAGAACTTGAAGGCAGAACAAGTTCCTCTACTGAACACAAGAGGAAGGTAGATTTTTTTTTCCACAACATAGTATTTTTGTCTGTTCTAATATAATTTATTAATTGGCTGAACATGAGGATACAGAAGCATCTTGCAGGATTCGAGTGCTAACATTTGTACAAAATCAAACATGATTGCTGTTTTGCAATTTACAAAAAGCTGTGGAAAAAACTGTCAAAAATGCGTGCTATGATATTTTTAAATAATTCATTGGTTATAGATTTTACTTTAAAATACAGATTTAAAGTGTAGAAAGCATCATATGAGCAAAAATAAGTGTAAGACTAAAACTTGCATCTTTTTAAACTCACATTTCAGAAGTGCTTAATTTAAACCAAGACCTTAAAATGTGTCAAGCTTACCTCAACAAATCTAATTATATCACAGAGAAGTGTTGTGCAAAGTCAACAGCAGATACTCTACACATCAGTCCTGGAGAATGGAAGCATAGAGAGGTGAGAAAACAATAATCCTGTACTGTGTGTATGTATCGTTACAGTAAATCACGATAGGAAGTGGAACAAATTCCAAAACATGTAGTAAAAGTTACTTTGGCTCTTAACATTCCACACAAAAGATAATTTTTATTTAAGTATAAATATAATGAAAAAATATTCGTATTGGTATGAAGCTATTTAATCCCTTAAAAGATGCCATGGAAAGTGAAACCCTTGAAGCAGCAGCCCAGTTTAATTTTGGTATTAAAAAAATCAACAAAAGTCTCATCAGCTAGAAATTTCCCTGTGTTATTTGTGCAGACCCACGCTTTAAGGATGCACCTGCTGGACTTCCTAAAATTCCAGTAGCCCATACTTTTAATGAACTACCTCAGTGCAATCCATGTGTGGGCATACAGGCTGTCAGGAAGAACCTGACCACCCTCACATTTCTTCACATTGTTGCAATTCTTCTGCCTTCTCAATATGAAACTAACACCCTTCTGCTGCTGCTGTAGCCAGGACTCCTCTGCCAAGAAGATTTCAGCCCAGCTATGTTTAAATACCACAGCAGCAGTGTGCTGCCAAGTTGTCAGATGGGAGGTATAGCACAATTTTATTTTTTTTTTCCTGAGTATTTGCTCAGAGTTGTTTCATCTACAAGCTAGGTGGGAGCTGGAGCTTACACCCAGGCCCAGCAATAGAAACAAATTTCTTTCCTCCAGTTTCTGCTACCAGTTCTTAGGCACTGGATCTTTGATTTTTTTTTTTTTTTTAATTTTTTTAAAATATAGATTTCCTGGGGTTTGGCTACCATGGAACAACTTTATATAAAGGTAATCTGATGAAATCATCATGTCATCTTGTCACCAAGTAAGAATACTTTTAAATAGAGATAAATACTTTCAAGCTTATTTTCATACAATGCTCCAATGCTTTAAAAGTCAGATTGCTCCCTAAGCAGTTACATTGCCTCTTAACATGCAACATGCACCACCTCTCCAGTTTTTAAGAGTAGGAAGAAGATATGCAAACAACTGAAATTAACACATCAATGGCTTCCCCACGTGAAACTCTGCACCCCTGTGAGTGTAGGAGCCTAGAGAGAGGGTGCCAAACAACGCTCTGAGATCCTCTGTGGGACATGGGCCATCAGACCTGCTGTGTGCCTTTTGATTTTGTGTAAAAGTTACTTCAATTTTCACACATCAAAAAATATATCAGAATGCAGTCTAACAAGTCTGTCAGCTCCCTTTCAACACTCCAAATTTTGCATACAACACTGCGTTCAACCAATGTTTACCGAAACAATCAATTATAATACAATGGAAGTAGTGACTGAAACTAAATGAACACTCAGGCTGAACCTCCATTCAGCAAAGACAAGGCAGGATCCACGGCAACACACTCTTTAAAATCATCTAGCTCAATTGTTGCAAGATGTGGAATATGTAAAAATTTCCTTAAGAAAGAATGTCCTTTGGTGTTTCGATCTTTATCTACTTTCAAGTCTAATCAGCAAGGGAGGAGATTTAACTCATGAAACAAAGAGCACCCAACAAGCTCTAGGCGATGTCCAGGTGTTAGGAAAACAATTTGTTTTTTGGTGGAATTGTCGTGTTAAGGTTTAGGGCTGGATATGCTTCAGTGTTCTCAGACACAGGGAAGGTTAACAAAGCTTGGGAAGAAGGATGTGCCACTGTGGACACAGCAGCTGTCCCGCAGTGCACAAAGGATGCAGGATTTAGGGGCCACGAGGACATGTGACAGAACTCCCAAAACAAGGCAGAAACAAATGAAGACAACTCAGTAACTGTGCTGAAATCGGCTCCAGGTAACAGGTGACTCCGGCAGGGGCAGATCCCGACCCACTCACAGAGCACCGACCCCAAAAACCCACCGGCCCTAAAGGAGAGACTGAGCACGGCATTAATTAGCATGCGAAGAGAGAATCATTAACCAGCAGAAGATAGAACACCGATTAGTAAGAGAACTGTGTAACTCGCAGCCAGTGAACACTAATCCCTTCGTTTGCTAAATTATATAAATAGTAAAAAGTTCTGGTGGCTGGGGCGCTTGATTTGTGGATTCTCGGGGACCACCCAGGGTTGTGCAACTCCGAAACAGACACTCGATGTCTCTCTCCAGTGTGTCATTACTGGCTTGTTGCACACCGGGCGATCAATGCGGTTTGTGCGGGCAGCAGTGGCGGCGCTGCCCGGCCCGGCGGGGCAGGAGGCGGGCGGCGGGAGAGGGAGCAGGAGAGCCCGAAGCCCTTAAGAGCCACCGGGAAAGGGAAACCTCTTCCCAGGCGGCACTTCCGCCGCGTCCCGTGCCGGCGATCACTTCCAGGTCGGGAGTTGGCTTCCGGCGGGATGCGGGGGGCGGCCGGGCCCCGCTCGGTGCCCGCCGTGCTCTGAGGGGCGGCGGCGGCCCGGCCGCGAGGGGGCAGCGCGGGGGCGGGGCGGGAGCAGCGGCCGGGGCCGGGGCGGACTCGGGGCCCCGCCGGCGCGGCGCCGCCGCCCGCAGAAGATGTGGGCGCACGTCTGGGGGTTCCTGTACAGCAAATACTTTCGGTTCTGGCTGAAGTGGATCCTTCGGCTGCTGACCGGCAAGTGCGAGCTCCAGCGCCTCCTCGGCGGCGCGGAGGCGGGCGCGCGTCGGACGCTGAGCGTAGGTAATGGAGGGGCCGGGGCAGGGGCCGCGAGGCCGCCTCGGAAGCGTCGTGTAGAGCTTTTTCCTTTTAATATGGAAAAGACCTCCGTGATCATCGGTTCCAGCCATTAACCCAGCACTGCCAAACCCACCGCTAAACCATGTCTCCCAGTGCCACATCCATGCATCTTGTAAATCTCTCCGAGAATGGGGGTGACAGAACTACTGCCCTGGGCAGCCCGTTCGTGACAAATCCTTTCGGTGGTGATGACATTTCCCCTCATATCCAACCTGAACATGCCCTGGCACAACCTGAGGACGTTTCCTCTCCTCCTGTCACTGGTTACCTGGGAGAAGGGATCGACCCCCTCCTGTCCACAGCCTCCTTTCCTACAGTGGTTGTAGGGAGCGATCAAGTCCCCCCGAGCCTGCTGCTTCCCAGTCGCTGGAAATCAGTACCGGGCGTGCATCCCCAGACCTGCATTTTCACCCTTCCTTTCATCCCAGCTATCCTATGAGATTCTACATCAATGCCAGAGCTGGCTTCCTTGTCTGCTGGCTAAGGACATTCCAATGTCATCAAAAAGTGAATCAGAAGTCATACCTTTTCCCCCAGAGTCTTCCCATCACTTTGTCTGTATGCTTTTACCTTCCTTTACTAAAAAA
>VZDJ01000057.1:736222-939273 GCA_008694505.1 Cyanoderma ruficeps | reverse complement strand
AAAAAAAAAAAAAAAATCACACTGAATAGATGTAAATGCATTTTTTGGAGGTGAGGAAGGGCGATTTAACTTACAATTCTGCTTAATGCAGAATTTTGATCTAAAATAGCAACTCAAGAAACTACCGAACATTTTTGTGGTTTTACAACAGCTTGCGGAAGTGACTGTACTTCCTTATTGTTCAGTAATAAACATGCAATAATGTCTGAGAACAGGAAAATATCAATGATGACAGATTCCTCTCCTGACACCTTTTCAAATTTGTGTTTGTTTTGTACATGTAATTGATGCTTTAAAAAATCCAGATCTACTTTCAGCATTGTAATGAAGAGTTATAAAAAAGCCGTGTAAATTAAGACATTCTGTTACCTGATAACCTGTTAATTTTAAGATTGATTAATTTTTTTTGCACATTTTTATTGTATAAAAGGGATGTAAAATTTTATAATACATACTGCAAGAACACTTATTATCAATTATTTAAAACAGTTCAATTTAACTTTGACATCTGCTTTTTTTCCATATCGCAGAACATTCACTGGAATCATCAAAAAATAAGGTAAGAGATACTAAAGATGAAACTGTAATAAAACCTGTTTTCAGAGACAGATCCCAGAAAAATAACAGATGCATTTACTTTTTGAAAGGGGAGAACTGAAGAGGAGTAAAGGACAGAGAGAAGAAAACTTAGAATTTTGTTTTCTGTATGCTGGGTTTATTTAAGGTTTCTCAAAAATAATCCCATGTCCCTTCAAATGTTTGTTCCGTTGAAATCTCAGCTTTGTTGGCTACCTGTCTCCTAATTCTGAGGCATTATTTTCTTGGCTGCACTTGTTTCAGTTGGGTTAGGAAGAACATATTTCAATTCAGCAGCTGAAAGCAAACAAGAACCCAGACCAAGCAACTCTCCAGCTTTGTATTTATTCTTTATGCAACTGCTATGTAAACATTGTTGTTTACAGCCTGATAAAGTTACAAATCATGCTTTCATGTAATTATTGCAGAGCTTTTATATGCAGTTTGCATTGTAAGAAAATTGCCTTAAACTGACCCGTTTCCTCTTGCAGTAAATACACACAACAGAGGTACAGAAGCTAAGCAATAATAATAATAAAAAAATAGATTATGCCTTCATTCCTCATTAATTCATTTACTGTGCTGACTTCCTAGGTTTTAAGAAATGCTGTACATGTTGAAGAAGCTGAAGTGGAGAAGTGTGTCAGAGATGTGATGAAAGAAAAGAAGATTGAACAGAAGGATACAGGGTGTGTTTGGAAACCTCTCTCTGTTCTCACTTGTTTGCATGTTCTTCCAGTTGCTTAACCCGATGCAATATTTAGGCCATTCAACACAAATATTCAGAATGGAATCTGAAAATAGGGTGTGGTTATGTCCTCATCAGTTCTAGAAAATAATTTGCAAAGTTTTAATTCATGCGGATTTGGCATTACTGTGTCTCTCTTTTGCAAGCCCCTTCTGTTACTCCATATTTCTAACTAGTGTGATCAGGTTGATTACAAGAACTATATAATTCCTTGGATGTATTTGAGAGAATATAGTGATGCCTGATTAATGTTTACATTCATCTGCAGAAGTAATTAGTGAGTGATAGGGAATAATCAAAATTTCAAAGTCTAATGAAATTCTTCTTTGAAACTGTAACGATATCTGGCAAAATTTGACTGTAAGACTTATAAAAAGTTTGGGGTAGGTGAAGGTACAGTGGTCAGGATGATACATGGACTTTTCTTGTGTCATAACAGATTTTAGGTTTTTTTCCCCTCATAATTTAAGGTAATAGATCTGACTGCAGCACTGGAATCAGCTAGACATGTTTAAAGCATGTAAGATCTATGGAGCAGTGTATTTAACCAGTATGCTGTAATCTGTAAAAGTACACATAAAGCACTCCCTAAATCTGGGGTTTACATTGCATTAGCATAAGAAAGGTCTTATCTGGTAATTCAAGCTAGAATTTATGGCTATTTAAAAACTTCTCTGTGATGTTTTGTTATTATTTCAGGTTTAAGACAAATTTGCATATATCCTTGCTACAGATATCAGGTTATAAAAAACTGTATTTGAATGTGGAAAACCTAAGGAAGGTCCCGTATGATTCAGAAAATGGAGACCACGAGGAACAGTTAATTGAGGTGAAAAAAATTTTTAAATACTTGTGCTGTTTGTTTTTTTCTCCTCCTGAAAGAACTTACTGGTAGCATTCTTACCTGCTGGCCTATTGAAAGCCCTTTTCTACTTACAAACTGCAAAGCCATAGAAATGACACATTAAAATAAAACCTCAAAAAAAAAAAAG
The DNA here is from genome assembly GCA_008694505.1 of Cyanoderma ruficeps. Lineage (NCBI taxonomy): Eukaryota > Metazoa > Chordata > Aves > Passeriformes > Timaliidae > Cyanoderma > Cyanoderma ruficeps. Next base: position 936,957 of record VZDJ01000057.1, on the reverse strand, counting down.
TGAACTAGAGTTACTTGCAATGGAATTATTTTGTGCGAAATCAGACGTAACAGCAATATATAAGTAGAAAAATGCCTCACTGAAGAATCACCACTAAAAAGATATATAACCTTGTGCACATGTCTAACTTTGTAAACCACTAATTACTAAATTAAAAAAACAAAGGACACCAAGTTTTTCTCATTACTGCATCCCAGTCAGCATCAAGGAAGATAGTTTGATACTGCAAGACAAAAACTATTTTCTTAGCACATCATAATTATCTCAGCTTGCTCTGGAAGCCCCAACGTTGACATGGTAAATGAGTATTCATTGAGGATTTGTGTTTCAGTTTATAGCTGTCCAATTGCAAAATGATGCATACATTAATTTCTGAGATGAAACAAGTCTTTGTTTCTTTAGTATTCATAAAGCATCTTGAAGGGAAATTGAAGGGAAATTACCACATTTAATGTTAAATCTAATAACTTTCATAATTGCTGAAGGGAGCCATTGTAGCAGATTCCAGCTTGTCACTAACAGAAAAGAGCAGCATGCAGCTTGCACCCTGTTCCTTGGTGAATGGCTTGTGGTGTGCAGCAGCAAGTGTTCTGAATGCTGTGACTTGGAACACTTGAGCAGCATGCCATGGAATTGTATTTGTGCAGCTCTGGAATTTGCTGATGCCTCACGAGAATCTGAAGGCCAGGATCAGCAAGCAGTGGTGTGACATCGGCTTCCAGGGCGACGATCCCAAAACAGACTTCAGAGGAATGGGGCTGCTGGGCTTAGTGAATCTGGTGTAAGTGAAAAGAAGTTTTTCATTCCTTTTGGAACTAATTTCCAGCATCTGTATTTTCTTTTCTTGCTGTTTAGTTAATGCTGTTTCTAATGGAAACTGATTAGGAGCAAATAGAAAGCTGTATGTTCAACATTTCTAGTGGCTGCACATTGTAAACACGGTGTAGTTGGGTAAGGACAAGAAGTGAGGGAAGGATCAGAAATTTGCCCAAGACACCTTATTTTTTTGTTGCCTTGTGATAGAGTTGGTAGGTTGTATGTAACTTGTCAAAAGCTATAAAAATTCCTGCATGAAAAAATTCCTTCTGTGATGGAAAATAGACAAGTTTACATATGTTTGCTAAGCTAACTTTTGGACTAGGTTGAACTTCATATTTGATGTTCAGATCACTATGATTTTTTTTTTCCAGTATTAGTTCATGCTGAATATAATTTCATTTCCTACCTTTTCCTTGGTTTTCATTTTGTGCCATTTTTCCAGTTACAGGCTAGTTTTCACCTTTAGTTTAAAGCTACAGATTTTAATGTTGACATTAACACAGTATTTTTTTTTTCCAAATAATTTAAAATAATATTTTACACCACCAGGTATTTTAGCAAGCATTACACCAATGAAGCTCGTCAGATCCTTTCTCGGTCAAATCACCCAAAGCTGGGGTAAGTCACTCCAGAATTTTTGCTGGCTGCTTCTATATAAAAACTTACATGAAGACTGCTAAACATGTGTCCAGAAAGTAAAGAGGAAAATATCTGTGGGTTTTTTTCCATTAAAGAATGAAAAAAAAGGTCAAAATAGAAAGGTGTGAGAAACCAAACACAGAAAGCAATTTCTAGCTGGGAACTAAGTTTCAGTTTTGTTTTTTTTTTTCAGAATGGATTTGTTGGGGCAAAAATGTTGCAAAATATCATCTTTTATTTAACACAATAAACACCTTTAACATTTTAGTTAGTTTTATTTGTAATAGACTTAGATTAGATTTAGAAATTCATACTTTTCACCTTCTTACTGATTCTGTATTGGGATAGTATAGATTGCCTCTTTAGGTCCTTTTTTTTCCTCTAGGTTTCTACTCTGTAATAAGTATTTACAAATAGGTGTGTTGTTGTTGTTCAGTTTTAAATTTTTTTTCAAAAACTTTGCATATTTAAACATTTAGCTAATTTCTCAAACCAGTCAGATACAATAATCTGATCCATCTAGTCCCTAGTTAACCTGATGGCCTACCAAAAAACAGGAGCCCTTCATGCCATAGATTGTAAATAACATTACCCTGTGCAACTTGTCATGAACAGGATATGTGAGTTTTTGCTCAATTACATAATTAATTTTTATTTACTAATTAATTAATTTTTATTTTTCCTTCCTCCACAAACACTTTAACCGTTGTTTAAGAATTCCTATTATAATGCTTTTTATACCATGCAAGAGAAAAACCAGATTCTTTCAGCTTGAACAACAGGTTGAAAGAGCCATTCCCTTTACATTGCAACAATTTTTTCACAGCCCATTTTTAATATTCCAGAAGGATTTCAAAAGAAAGTTGAAGTCAGTGTTGATTAGCTTTGCCATCTCAATATTACAATAACTTTTACAGGGTTGGATGTACATGGACCAGGGAATGGTCTGTAGATTGGAATCAGCTCATCAACAAGTATTACAGGAAAAATTTTGGCTATCACAGCTATCCTAAAGCAGAATGTGCCAGGGGGGCTCCTAAGTCTTTCAATCCACAACATAAAATGATTTGTGTTGCAGATACTCCTATGCCATAGTTGGGATCAATCTGACGGAGATGGCATACAGCTTGCTCAAGAATGGTGCTTTAAAGGCTCATCTCTACAACATGGTCTCTGGGTTGCCACAGATGGAGCACTTCCATCAGTTTTACTGTAAGTATTTTGGGCTCTTTGGATTGCGTTTCCACTCTTTTCTCATTAGCCACAGCAAGCTGTTTGTCTTCTGCATCAGGTATTGGAAATGCACCTGCTGCTTAAACATTGTGCTGCAGAAATGGACATTTAAGGATAATTCCTGTGGCTTTCTATATTTTAGATACTCCAGTCCAAAAACTCAATATTTGCAGATTTATTTTTTTATTCATTATTACAGCATCCAAAAACTTCCTGTAGACCAGGATGGGACAATCCTTGAAGAGAGTCTAAAGGATCACTCTAGGACTGGCTAAATCAAGGCATAAAATTGTGGAGGTCATTTTTGCAGATCTGTCTTTTATTTTCTTCACAGGTTATCTAGTTTATGAGTTTGACAAGTTCTGGTTTGAGGAGGAACCAGAAAGCATTATGCACTTCAACCAATACAGAGAGAAATTCCATGAAAAAATTAAGGGACTTCTACTGGATTGCAATGCGGTACTGACCTTACAAGATACAAAGAAACCTTAATTTCTCTGCAGTATATGAGGTTCTGTATCAAAAATTGAGTGATGCATTTGGATGGATATTTTGTGTGTTTCACCAAAAACTGTCTAACAATAGAAATTCTTCTTTTACGTTAAAAAAAAAAAAGAAAATTAGCAAAATTTCTGTTAAGAAAGCTTGGACAATCAACCTCTGTTTACAGGTATTTTTATGCTATTCTCCAAAGGGCAGCTTTTTGAAAAGGAAGTGGAACAAAACCCAGCCAACAAACCAACACAAAAACAACCCACAAATCTCAAGAACCTCTGGATTACTTACTTTTACCTTTTCTTTTATACTTCTTGGTGCAGGAACATGAAGCAGGTATTTATGCTGCATCATATTTTCTATGAATGGGTTTGACTGTTAATGGTCTTTTAAAAGACAGTTCAAGTTCAGCTTTTCACATTTGAATTTAAATTCCAACCTTTTAACGTAACGGTTGAAGTGAAGCTTTTAGTTGAAATTATTGTGGTTTTAGATTTTTGAGTTCTTGTTCCTTTATATGCCATTGATCATTCACTCAACAATGTTCAACTTCTCTGTAATTAAGAGGTCCTCAAAGGAGACATATTATTTGTTTATGATTTTGGAGAAGAGGCTTAATCAATCAGTATATTGATGTACTTCCTAGGAATTACTTCTGCATAAAGGAAGTTTATCAATGAATTTGTACCAGCCAATTCCTATGCTTGGAAGAAGTTTAGTTTGCAAACAAACAAAAAGAACCACTTGTCATCAGCATGAGGATAAGATCCTCAGGCTAAAGCTACTCTTTCTAAAAGTAAAAACTTTTGATTCTTTCTAATCTGACTTCAAATGCTGAGGGTGATTGACTCAGAATCTGTTGTCAGCCCTTTCTTTTAGCAGCTAAGGGGGTATTCTTAGTGGAAGGTACAACAGATCTACTTTAGCCCTTATATAAAGTTTAAAAAAACCCCCTTCATTGCAGCTGCAATCTTTATCTTGTAAAAATAAATCCACATCTGAGTACAAGTCAAAAAAAGATGTATTTTCCATGGAAGGGATGCAGCTTTGATGTGTTCCTTAGTCTTGCCGTCCTCAGACAATCTAATAGATAGAACTTCATGTCTGTATTGTGAATAATTATTGCTTAGAGCAACTTTAAATGGATTTGGTATGACCATCACTTTGTTTTCTAAGACTTTCTATTAAATAAGTGCCTTCTGCTGTTTTCAATCAGCTTTTTATTTTGATTCTTCTAACTAGATCACAGCCTTAGGAACTTGAGTAATTTGAGAAAGATTTTTTCACCATATACCTAAATAGCTCACAGTAGCACAAAATTTGTATGCTGATACAAGCTTTCATATATTTTTTTTAAATCATCTCAGGTAAACTAGTTCATTTCTAGTCAATGACTACTCCAGAAGAGATCCCTGAAGAATATAAGCATTGAACACAAGGAATGCAAGCATGAGGGGAAAAAAAAACACCCAACAAAAAAATCCTTTTTGTAATAAGGATTATTACACTAGTATTACAAAAGTATGAAATATAATATGTAATACTGCATTTCTTGGAGATCATCAAAACCCACCTGGACATGGACATGGCCCTGAGCAACCTCGTTTGAGGGACCCTGCTTTAGGCAGGGGATTGGACTTGGTGATCCCCAGAGGTGCCTTCCCACCCCAGTAATTCTGTCCGTCTGTGTTGTGTCAATAGTGACTCGTTGCATCCACCCTTGTGCTCTTGATCCCTGAAATGCTGGGGATCTCTTGCTGGTGGGGAAGCTCCTGATCAGGTACACAGGACATGTATATGGGGTAACACAGTTCTCTTGTTATGATTCCTTAGGTACAGACAAGAGTCAGACAAGCTGAAAGTGTTCAGGGTGGGGAAAGATTCAGTCTCACCTGTGTTGGCTTGATGCTGTTCCAGCAATATAAAATAAACCCCAAAAACCAACCACAACAACAAAAACCACCACTGTGAGGATGTGCATAGGGAGAGTATCTATGGTTTGCCCTGACTTGTAAAGGGGACAGCTGAACTGACCAGATTAGATCCAAAGTGACAAAGGGAGGCCCAGTTCTTTTGCTACTTGCCCACACGTGGTGGAATACTCACCACTGAAAACCTGAGGTCCTGTGGGGAGCATTCTGGGATTCAGCTCTGTGGTGGAGCTCTGTTTCTCTGAGCCTTGCAGACACTGGACATGCCAAAAATCCAAGAAAGTGGAAAGTGGACTCCTTCCCAGTGGCCCTAGTGGTTACTTTCTAGCCCCATCTTCTGCTGAGTTTATCTTCATTAATAACTTTCTCTAATGCTTGTAGCACTCCTCTGCAAGCAAAACAAGACTGACATTTTGAATTCCAGAAGTGACCCCAATTATGTTTGACAGCAGCAGCAAAGGAAATCCTATTTGTTTTCCTCTGTTACTGCCTGCCAGCTAGTAACAAAATTGTCAGAGCCATGTCTAAAGGCTCCCCTGAGCTATGTCTGCAAGCTTTTTTTTTTTTTTTCTTTTTTTCAACAGTTTCAAAAGTAATCTACACCCTTCTCTTTCCAGCACTGAAACTGTCATTGGACTCCTTGTTCATTGGGACACCGACATTTAACTATTGCTGAGGCTTCTAAAGCCCAGCCATAGAGTCTCAGGGTTCCTATCACACACCTGAGATGTTTTAGTGTCAAATGTATTTCAAGATTTTAATCAGGTGCATCCTTGCTAGTTTTTATCTTCTTAAATCAGTGGGTGATCTGGAAGTAAACTGTGGCAGTATACAAGGAGAAAAAGTAAACCCAACTGTCGTCAGATGAGTGAGACACAAGGGAATACTTTAGTTTGCATGTAGTAGTTCAGATGAATGTTTATGTTAGGCTCCAGTGCCCCTTCCCAGGAAACAGTTAGAATTTGCATGTGGGGTTTTTTTTATGATCACCTAGCCCAGTAATTCTGTCTAGGAGTCACTCACTATGTGTAGACTAGTACTGGATGTCCCTGTTTGCACCCCTGGTAGGTTGACTGTATTATGGTGGTAGCTAGAAAATGTATTGAAATAGGTAAAATTATGTGTAGAGAAGGCAAGAACAAGGCTTTACTAGTCAGAGGTATTTTATGCTAACTCTGTTGTAGGGTGACAATCCTAAGGTTATGGAAGACTGGAAATGGAGGTAGGCCACTTTTCTGCAAGTTGATATAATCTTTAACATCAGAATTTGTTGCTCACAGGTTATTCTAAGAGTCTTAAAAACTCAGTAAATTATTATTTATTAACCATCATGTTTTAAATACATATTATCTTACTAGAACTTCCAAGTGCTGTTAGTTTTCTAACTTGCTGCCTCTTTAAAACATTCGCTATGTGAAAGCTTGTATGCAATAGTATTAAAAAAAAAAACTGGAGACAAGGTGGTTCTCTAAATTTGTTCCTGGAGCAAATGTTTAACAAACTACCTTCACTTTTGTATGCTTGAAACATGGTGCCACTCTATGAACAAATTAATCTGAAGATAAGCTGAAGTTTACTACAAGCAAATGTAAAACCTAGTCTTTTACTAAGAAAACACATTGTTTCAGAAGTAACTAACTTGACTGGAAAGCCATCTGAAAACAGTGCTACATAGGAAGGAAGAAACAATGTTTTTAAACTGGTTGTGCCTCTGGAACAGCCATGTAAAGAATAGGGCATTTTGTCCTAAAGGGGCCTGATTTAAACACCCCTGGTAAAGAGTTTTGGACTTTCAGTCTTTGAAAAACAAAACAAAAATGCAAACAAAAATTATACACACATTATACACATACAGCCCCATTAGTTTTCCAGATTTTCCGTCCTAGTTTAAATAAAATTTCACAGAAGAAATCACTTAGCCTTGTTTTAGGAATCATGATGAAAAGGTTTGTGTTTAGTTATGTGGGAGTTGAGCAGTCAGTATCCTTGGCAGTACTGCTAGTGATGTGTGGTGAAGATGTAACCTGTGGTTTCCTTCTGTCATTCTTGTTTGTGTTGCTGTAGTACCATGGTGACCCATCTTTGGACTGATGTTTCTCGTGCCACTTTAGATACCTTTTCTCTCTAGAGAATTAAGAACAACCCAGCCCGAGACAATTTGTGGGCAGTTTCTTCTTATGACACTGTGCTTAGATAGCTGCATACTGCTAGGAATTCCTGTTTACCACAATATAAAAGCAATAATGTATACTGTGATGTCTGTGTACTAGAGATGTTTACAATGGTAGCAAATAAAGAACGGGTTACTCCAAAATACTGTCAGCAGTCGTGTCTTTGGCCTGCCAGAAAATGTAACAATTTTCACTTTCATGCACCTGCACTGGGAGATGAGTGAAAGCTTTATCCTACTTTTTTCTTTCCCCCATCCCCCCAAACTTACCTCCAACTTGTTTAGAAGTCCTTGGTTCTTGATCCTCTACTGTACTCTGCTGCAAGTGGTAGAGGTTTATTACTGCTTCTTTTCAGTTGCTTTAAAAATCCTCACTTGAAAAGAAGCTCTGTCTTAATCTTTAAAAAAACCAAACATGCACCCAAAAAAAAAAAATTTAAAAATTCCACAACATCAAAAAACCCCCAAATACCCAAACCCCCCAAAAACCCCACAACAATGATTTTATCTGAAGGACCTGGAAGTTAACTCTCAGAAGCAACTCCAAATGTGAGCGTTCTTGTTCAGGAGGAACAAAATTTAAAAGGTGGGGAACAACTCTGGAGAAAAAAAATAGAAACTCTCAAGTATTGATGGTTTGGTTTTTGGTTTTTTTTTTTCTTTTCAGACTCTGTATCTTCTGGCATGCCTTCATACAAGCTATGTCATACAAGCTATGTTAAATAATTTGCTTGGGGTTTTTTTATTTTATTTGTATCTCTCAGGCAGTGTTTGTTTGTCCTCCTGAATTCTGGAGAACAAATGCTTCTATTAATGTACTGAAGTGCCATCCCATGAGAACTACAAGGTCTCACCTGTAGCAATTTTTTATTTCTACAGAGGCATAGAAAAGGCCCTGCCACTGCAGGAACATCCCAGTCCTCCAAACCCCGAATGTCAGGTTGATCAGTTATGTAAAGGTGTTATTTTAGAAAACAATACAAGCAAGCAGCTACTCGGGAAATTACAACTGAGATCTTGAGTACCACAGGAAGGAAAAGAACAAGAGCTTAATTGTCTTCTGAAGTGACATACTTTGAGATACCTGCCACCATTGATCAGGAACATCCTGCCCTGCTGTTAAGACTGACTAAGCTGTTTTTCACAGCTTGTATTCCCAGCTCTAAGCCACTCCTGCACACAGTGATGCTGCTATCAGCACATGCTGCAATTTTCTATTATTAATAATTTTCCAGTGTAATGTTCACTGCCATATTTTCGTTTTGTTATTATTTGCTGTCAGGCCAATTCCTGGCTTTGCTGTTGAATAAATCAACATTTTAAATGTTGGTGGCAGTTTAAGCTGGGGTAGATTTAATTTTCTTCCCAGTGGCTGGTATGGGGCTGTGTTTTGGATTTGTGCTGGACACAGGGTTGATAACACAGAGATGTTTTTGTTATTGCTGAGCAGGGATCACACAGAGCCAAGGCCTTTTCTGCTCTTTGTGCTGCCACACTGGAGGAAGTCGGGGATGCCTGGGAGGGTGGGAGGGGACACAGCCAGGACAGATGACTCCAACTGCCCAAAGGGATATTCCAGACATGGCACCATGCTCAGTATATAAAGTGAGGGCAGAATAAGGAAAGGGGGCACATTTGGAGCAATGGTGTTTGTCTTCCCAAGTTACATGTGATGGGGCCCTGCTCTCCTGGAGATGGCTGAACAGCTGCCTGCCCATGGCAAAGCAGGGAATTCATTCCTTGTTTTGCTTTGCTTGTGTGTATGGCTTTTTCTTTCCCTGTTAAACTGTCTTTATCTCAACCCATGAGCTTTCAGGCTTTTACCCTTCCAATTTTCTCCCTGATCCCACTGGTTGGGGAGGGAGAGAGTGGGTCCCTGGAGCTTGGTGACTGCAGGAAGTTAAACCATAATGTTAAAAGTCATAATTGTGGCTTGAAGTACATAACACTTGACTCAAGGCTATCTTCTAGTTGAGAGAAACAGATGTAGCATAGAAGGAATGTTTTTTCCAACCAGAGGATAAAGCTCAGTAACAGATAGAACTGCTTCACTTTCAGTCTCACCATAACACTCCTGCTCACCTAAACTGGCGAGCTGTAGTCACAGACCAGCCTTTTCCCTCAGCACCAGGAGTTGAGACCAGGATTTGAGGGAACACTGAAACCTCACACACTAACCAAGCAGAAGGCCAGGATACCATGGCACACTCTGCCACAGGCTAAGCTGACCTACCAACTCATCCACAAATCCTCATTTGTTCAAAATGTTTTACTCCAAGCCCAACTAGTCAGTGTTTCTTACCAGAATGGGTACAACACATCAACTACTTTTTACTGTTAATACCTAATTAAAAGGCATCTTCTAGCTACAGCATCCCTTGTGACTGCATTACCAAGAACTGGAGCAGACTGGGCACCACAGGGATGCCAGAAGTTTGCAGAGCAGCAGCATTGGGATTCACCAGGGCACATGCAACCCAAACTTGTCGAGCTGTTCTCCCTGCCTTTAATCCTCTGGGACAGCCTTCTCTGACCTACTGCTTCTGCATTCAGGCTAGCTGTAGATTTAGTGTTTATGCCTGTAGATTTAGTGTTTATGCAGCAGCTTTTTTGTGTTGCTCTAAGTATGCTGATGGAATTAAAACCCTTCCTGATGATTTTTTGTCAGTTACTGTTATGGCACCTCCTGCTGACAAACCCAGTTACCACAGTTCCATTCTGATGGTGCAAAATTAAAGGTTAGTAACAAAGACCCTCTGCCAGGCCCTCCTCCAGAAGCTTGTGGAGTACCTAGGAGGTACCAGACCTGACTGCACAGCCTTCCAAGCAAAAGCACTGTCTCTTTGCCTGACCAGCTGCTTTCAGGCTGCTCCTTTCTCTCCCACAGCTCCTTACATGCCACACTGTACATCCCACACCAGCCTCCACCATCTGAATTGATGACTCAACACCTGACTTCTACTGTAACAGAAGCTCCAGCATCATTGGGTAAGAACTCATGAAGTGCTTTTCTCTTTACAACAGTTTTGATGTCATTTTTCCTGTAGGTTTAATATATCACATAATGAGCTTCTTATCTGTGTGACACAACTCATATAACACAAACATTTGCAAGTCTCAACCCTCAGCTGTAACACCTAGAACTCAGGAGCTGCAAGATGCTACAATGAAGGAGGTAAGTGCCACAGAACTTCCAGGTGTTAACAGCTTCTGACTAAACTGAAAGACAGACTGAAAGAACAGCCACAAAGAAATATTCTTCTCAAGCTTTTTCTTTCTTTTGTTTTTTTAGTAGTGAAAGTTCTATATAAAATAACCTATGAAAAAGCTCTAAAATAGCAGCCCCAACTGGACTCTACAATTCACAGAATAAAGAGACTGTAGCTAAGCACAAAAAGCACAAGACATAGGTACATCTGAAGCCATACTCACTTTCTGTGTAGCACACCTGCACATACATTAAGCCTTTAAAAGTACTTACATTTTCCCCAAAGTTTCACACCATTGCATGCTGGTCAGTTGAATCCTTGTGCAGCTTTCTGTTCACCAGCTCCTACACAGCTACTAAAGAACAGGGCAGAGCAGATCTTGTCATCAAACAGGCAACTGCCAGGTGGTCTTGATCAAGTGAGCAACCTCATCCAAACAAACCTGGAAAAGATCAGCTCATCTGGCTGCTACCTATAGCAATGCCATTCTTAACGAGGACCTGGCTCACACTTGGGAGCTTTGCTGATGTGATCAGGAAGGTGAGGAAGGCTACTAGAGCAAAACAAAAAAAAGTTGCCTTGCAAACAGGCTCTCAACTCCAGAGATCCACTTGTGGGTGCCTCTTCTTGTTACAGGAGTCCAAAGAGCAAAATAATTCTTGTCAACCACTGCATCCCTGCCGTGTGGGTGGGGTGGGAACAAAGCTGACAAGCCCTTCAAAGATAAATGTTTTGGAACTGTGTCTGTATCTCTAAGGATGTGTGTGAGCTTGCTGATAGGCTTAAACTCACTTTTACATAACAGACACCTAAAAGAAAAATACTTTAGGGATCTGCAAACTTAAAAAGGTCAGTAGTCCACTTCCATGATGAAGATTTCCATGAGAGCTTATTCAGCTGCCAGGCATTGTAACAAAGCACCCCACTCTGGCCTTGGCATCTTAAATTAAAACAAAGCAATAGGATTCAAAATGGTGATTGATGGCTTCAAATTAATATCATTATTGGATACATATGTAAACCCATCCACAGTCACAGCAGAAAGACTACAGTGCTTTTCATACTGTTACCAGTAGACATACTAACATTTGTCTGTGTAATAAAGCACAACCACCTCATCTTCCCTCTAGCATGACTTTAATAGTTAAAAATCAAATCTGTGCAGAGTGTACTTTATTTGTTCACATTACCTATTTGTGGTTAAAAACCACTTCATCTGGCCGTTTAAAAGCATTCTTTTAAAACAAAAGAATTAAACATAGCTTGTGCTAAAAAAATCTGCAAGTTACATGGATGCGGTATTATACAGGAGTATAAAAAAATCAACACTATTCTACAGAAAATAGTCTCAAAACAGCAAATAAAGATTAGGCATGTTGGCATGATCCTGAAACAAATAAGAATTAAAAAACAGCTAACATAATTTAAAAAAAAAAATCCCAAATATCTGTATAAAAAAAGCAAAGATTCAAAGTGCAGGTGCTCCAGTTTTCATTTTAACATATTATTCAGTAAGTCAATACAGGATACTATTCATTTCATATAAAGTGACAGTGTTCTCAGTAAGATTTAAACATTCAGTTACATTATCTTGCAGATTCTTTTTCATTACTGCTGCTTTACACTGTAGTAAATAAAGACTTATGCAATACAGGCTTTTATTTTCTTAATCTAACAAGGATATAATAGGTTGGTGGTAAAGGTTAGTTTTAAGAACTAAGCTATATTTGCTGTAGATCCAGCCTTAGAAGTAGATATATAGACTTTTTTTTTTTCTCTCCTAAGCTTTTAAAAACAGACTTAAAATTTTGCAAAGAGACTCTACCTTTTCTGTTCTGGGACCTGCATACACTGTCTTTGGAGAGCACCAGCAAAGCTTCCAAGTCCACTGGTTAGGAATACAGCCCTGGGCAGGGTCATGCTGGAAATCTTCCTTTGGTTTCTCTCTGCTGAACTCAGGGAAAGGCAAATGGGCAGAAACCATCACATTTATCCACATTTGCCTCATGTGGCAGCTAGGTTGGGATGGACTTCTCGCTTTCACTTGAGCATACCAGTCTCAGGCAGAGGAAGTTAGGAGCCAGGCAGGTGTGACTGAAGTGGTCTTTCATATATTCAGAAAAGTAAAATCAAAGCGTATGCTCAAAGCCTCTTTGGAAAAAAAATAATTACATGAAATGAAATTATGCTTCAAGGATGTTGCCTGGAACTTATTTTCACCTGAGGTCCTTTTCAGGTTGACAGTGTCGCCTTAAATTTTAGGTTCTTCCCATTTTGTGGTTGTTTTTTTTTTCTCCCCCAAGCATCAGATCTCTATATACGTCTATTTTAAAAATGCACATAAAGATTGGCATTAAGTTTATATTTAGAAATTAAGAACTAATCTTTACCATTATACACTGACAGCAATATTAATAATACACACACTTCACTGACAAGCGTTATTATTTTTTTCTGTATTTTGAATAAAATTTGCATGTGTAACATTTCCCACAGAAAGAGTGATTATACTTGAAGATAGTTACGTTTGCACCCCCAACATTTTCACATTAGTGAAAACAACTATGTTTTGAAAATACCAGGGCCTCTGCCAGGTACTAATAAATAGAGAATAAAAAGAAAAAAATGAAATAAAAAACCCGATTTTATCCCGACATAGTAGAGATTTCATAGTCACTGGCCGAGGTTATGGGTTTACCCCTCATCCTGATGTTTTTAGCATTAGTAATCCGAGCCATCATGGACACAGGCTTGTCGAAGTACCTGACCAGCGCTGGCTCAGTCAAAAGGGAGGCTAAAAACTGTTCAAAGGTGATGGCCCAGTCCCTGTCGATGCTGGTGCTCCTGCGCAGGGCAGGGGCGTGGCTGCTCCTCACCAGCACCGTGTCCTCCCCGATGTCCTCGCAGTGCAGCTTCTCCTCCTCGTGCGAGCCTGCGCTCAGCACCGAGTACGAGGACATGGAGCTGTCGTCCTTCGTGTCGTCGTCGGAGATGAGCATGGACGAGCAGGCTCCGTTGTCCCTGGGAGAAGAGTCCTCCAGCTTAATGTCCTCCATCTGCATGCCCAGGGCGCTCTCGGTGCCGGCGGCCTCCTCCTCGCTGGCCACGAGGCTGCCCTGGAAGGCCTTGTGCTGTTCCAGGGGGTACTGATGGTGCTCCTTCTTCTGGAACAGCTCACTCTGGATGGCTTTGCTGCAGCTGTTGCTGCTGTCTGTGTCGTTGGGGGGCTGCATGCTGAAGAGCTTCCCGACCTCCCCGATCTCCAGGAGCAAGCTCGTCACGGCAGCCGTAGCGTGGTACAGGTCCTGCTCGTTGGGGTCCTCGCTGAACATGTTGTACATCGTCTTGCACAACTCAATGAACTGCCCCTAAACACAGGGGGAAGAACGTTAACAAGAGCAGGAAAAAAAATCACGTTGACACCTTCCAAATCAGTTTAAAAAGTCTGGGATTGAGTGAGGTGGGGTGCAAGAGTTTATGTGACTGAAGTGAAATTTGAAATAACCCAGGAGCAGTCTAGGAAGTACTTTCTATGACTGGGAAGTCAGATATGTTGTGTCTCTCAAAGGTATTTAGAATAAGTTATTGGATGTTTTGTCCAACGCATCACAAATATGATTCTCTGCAGCCACAGGGCAACAGAAGGTGAGCAGTGAGACACTTTGGATTCATCGTTTGTAGGAACGATGCTAGGTATAACTAAGGGTGCTAAAACTGATGAGAAGTAGTGAAAAATGAAGACCTGCAGCACACCTTAGCTGACAGGAGTAACTTAGTTGGATACAAGTCTTTTGAAATTCAAAACTGATGAATGAAATAGGAAGATTTGCTCAGGGCTACCTTCAGTAAGAATCAGTGCTTTACAAGAAATAAACCTTCCCTACATGTTCTGGAGGAAACAGCTATCCCAATGAGTCTCCTCCTCCTTAGTAACTATGGATCTAAGGGCATTGAGACTAGCAGCACAAATTACAAAACATAAACTACTACTTTCAGGTTATGCTTATTAGACATTAAGAGCTGGCTGGTGATATTCAGTGTCACATCCTTTGTTTAGAGATCAAAATAATATGTTTTACCATTCCTATATGTGTGTACCTCATTTTTGGGATGTTTTGGGAGCTGAATGCTAGTTAAAGTATTTTGTAAACAACAAACTTCTGCAACCGGCTGACTGCTACTCCAGTTAAAAAGTATCTGCTCAAATTAAAACCTTTGTTCAGTACTAATACATCGAATATTTATAGATATATGAAGAAAGTTTAAATTTAATGAAAAGTAAGTGTCAGCAGAAGTACCTGATTCAGCTTGGGCAAGTCCTTTGTGTTTTTTGCTTTGGATTTATTCTCTTGGCTCCACATTCTCAGGTAATTTCGATTCTCTTGTGAGCTCTTCTTGCCTATTGCCAACCAATTACCCAGAGATGGAGGAAAAAGTCCATGGAGAAACCGTAAATTATTACCTTTATTCCTCATTTTCAAGAGGAGCATCTTTACAAGAAATGAAAGATGTAACTCACACGGAGACACCAAGCATACCTTTGTCTGTTTTCAGACTCACTGTAACAAACCCATCATCTACTCCATGTTTGTTCCTGCTGTCTAGGCCAACAACTAGGAAGTGGAGGGGCAGGGGGAGAGAGAGATCAGTGTGGATTTAGATACAGACATTGTTTTCATGTGTACAGTGCAAAATAACAAAATGTTTACAAATATTTACAAACCCTGCAAAAAAAGGCAGAGTAAAAATTACAGGAATAAATTATTATTTTTGCTTATTCTTAAACCTGCTGATAAATTCCATTTAATTTATAATATCACTGCTGAGGCGGGGACAATCTTAGTAGTACAATCATCAACCCATACTAACAGAATACACCTCCTTGCAGGATATGTTTGGTGATTATACTAGTGCATCTTCTTTTGCCTCTCAGGACTTGAAATTGCCATTTCTAGACTATTACTGTATTTTCAAACAACTTTCCTCCCACTTATAACCTGAAGGATGGGTTGTATTTTTCTTGAATCAGAAAGAAACTTCACATCAAGTATCACAGGAAAGAGAAAGCCATTTAAAGCAGCAGTGATGAGATGCTGGCTCTCATTAGGGCACACATGATTTCCAACAGCTGAACTACATTTTGCTGTATCTTTTGCTCTCATATTTTTAGAATGTTTTAAGTTCTGATCCAAATACATCTTGAAAGCTAATCTATTTATTCTTATTCTCCACCAAATTACTTCTGCTGCAACACACTTATGGCATTATTCTGCAAGTACTTCTGCAATGCACAATTCAGGGGGCCTCTTAGTGTACACATGCCTGCCCCTCTAAAGATACAAACACATATGCAAACGCTTCATACTTCTTTTTAAAGAGAATACTTTGCTAACAAAGTTTAATTCAATTAAAAAGTAGCTCTCTAAAAAGACATGTTGATTGAAATGCATCACCTGATCTGCTCCTGCCTGAGACAAAAGATGCCTACCATGTGTACAGTCTGGTGTGATGTCCTCAAAAAAGTACTGAGTAGCTTCAAAAGCAGAGTCTGGCTCTTCTTGCTCAGGGGATGGATCTAAGCAACGAAATAAGATTCTTTCATTAAAAATTCCAGCCTTTAATTAAAAATTGAAAGATATTTCCATTAATATATTTAGAATGTCGATTTCTAGAAGTAAAAGTATGAGGGTGTGATGGGCTAGAAATCATCTCTTTCTGACTCACAGGAGATGAACAACTGGACCTGAATTGTCTCCTTCCCAACATCCAATAATGTTTCACAAGGATCTGTTTGCTTTCAGAGGCTGCCTTACCCATCTTCCCATGCCTACTTCCATTACTTTCTTCAGTGTGTCCTAAGCAGGGTGTGATCCCTTTCCTACCTGGAAACAGTCTGTCATCATTTGGTATGAGCTTACCAAATATGACAAGCTGCATTCTTAAAAACGTTTTTTTTCTTTTTTGTAATAGTTCAGTTTCTTTTTAAATTTTAAGTATTTTTAAAAAGTATTTAAATTATTTTTTACTAGTTAAATTACTGAATCAATCAGGCCTACCTCCAAGCAAAGCCAGCTGGGAGCAATCAGAGATGTTCAAAGCATACAAAGGTGAATGTCCTCTCAAAGTTTTTAGATATATTTACCACAGCATGTAAATGTACACAAGAATTCAACTACCCAAGCAGTTGCAATGTTCTTAAAGTGCAGGTTCAGTGAGGACAGCAGTAGGTACTTTAGGGCATATGTGTGACAAGCCAGAGAGGACACAGTTCCAGTATAGCATTTTCAGAACTGTTCTGAGGTGTTTTCATCCCCTCTCCACCCTTAACTGCTTCTCTCACTTAGCTGAGTCCAGCTTTGTACAGCTCCCTGGAAAACACATCTATGAAACCACCTGGAGCTTCCCTCTGCAAACAGTTGTGTCAGCCCAGAGGGGAAAGCGAGAAGAAAGCCTGGGGACAGAAATGAGGAGCCAGGACATGCAGGAACGTTTCAAACTAGCTTAATTTTCAAATCCTTAAATAGAGTGCATTATGGAAACATACGTTGAAGAACACTGGATTTATGGCTGGAGGATATCACCAACCCCAACTTAACAGGCAAGAGACATTTACATGTTTGTGCAGGGAGCAGCTGGGGGTTGTGAGGATGCTTTCAGACTTTCCAAATCTCTGTCTGGTTACAGTAAAAGCTTCCTTATTTTACTGCTGCATAAACAGCTACAATAATTCCCATAAATTAATTTTTAATTGGGAAAGCCAGTCAAAAACAACTCTGCTCCAAATTCCTGTTCTCATCAAAACAAGAGCTATTTTAACATCATTTACTTACCAGGCAAAACATGCATTTTATACAGCAGCTTCAGCTTCTCTGTAAGATCTCCATGGCATGCTGCACCTAAACAACATTACATGCAGTATGTTACTAGTCAGCATTTTGTACCACTTTATTTGTTATTGCTGCAATGTTTTGGTTTAGACGCTGCTACATTCACTCTGGGAAGTACAGTACCCCTTTACAGCTCAAGGTCATAAGGCAGTCACTTGACTTCTAAGATCATATAGTAAAAACAGTAAGACAACACAGACAAATCTACCCTGAATTTCAAACTTCAATCTTGGGTCCTTTATTAAATGCCTATTTTGTAACACTCCATCTATGGTTATGGCATTATCACTCAGAAAGGCCTCCAGCTGGAGCTTAACAAGCCCTTTCTTGTGTGGACTTCAAACTTTCGGATTTGAGGATCCAATAATAACACCACATGTCTCAGAGCAGTAAGACATTTACAAAAAAAAAGAAAAAAAAAGAGAGAAATTCAAGTAAACAGCATTTATCATAGCTTAGCCATGGGCTAAACTGATGTTCAGGCAATACTTCCTAGTGATTTTTCCACAACAACTCCTATTTGTTTTTGGACTACAGTAGAATTAGCTGTATGAAATCTAAGAGGCCTGTTGAAGCTCCTCCTTCCAATTAATTAAACGGACAGTAGTTAATTATAAAGTAACAAAATAACTGATAATCAGACTTTTTCATAAATCTCACTTCTTGTGACATGCCAGCCATAAATAAATGAATCAACTTTCAACAATTAGATTGTGCAGAGATTTATTTTACCTTATAGGTGACCATGTCAACTTACTTCTGCTATGCAAACTGCAGTGTGTGGTGTGGCAAGTACTAACCGTCAGTCTCTTGTAAAGCTTAGCACTCCAATAATTACAGATGTTAGGCCAAAAAATTGAGCACATCTACATTGGCCATTTTGCTTGCAACATGGTCTTTTTCAAGCATAAAACCTCATTGTGTTCCTATCTGGTGTATCACACCATGCAAATAGCGTGTTCTCCTCTGGTAAAGGCAACATGAAACAACCAAAGGACAGAATGGGGCTGCACTTCTGCATCCTGCATCAACAGGGAACTGCAAAATAGGATTCAGGGCACAGGGTGACACGTGTAGGCTTGTTCCTCTCTCTGTCCCCAGATATGAAGAGAAATGAAAAAGCTCCACAGCTACTATGAGATAAATTTGTGTGTGCTTCCTGATGTACACTTTTCCTTCTTCCTAATGTGTCCCTTTTCCTTTTTGCTCAAAATTAGGAAGAGCATTGCCAGCAGGTCAAGGGAGGTGATCCTGCCCCTGAAAGGCTTGGAGAAGTGGTGAGGTTACCACTCTGCTTTTTGAATCTCCTCCTGCATTCTGTGGTTGAAAAAACACTGTTTGTAAAAATAAAAAAAAGAGAAAGCACTCAGGTACTCCTTGCAAGACACAGCTTTCATGGTGCTGACCTTGACAGGAGGCTGTGACAAGTACTGCAGTCAGCAGCAGCCACTGGAGAAGTGGGAGAGCTGTGTGCTCTGAGAAGGGAGTATTGCAAAAACATGATGGGAGGCAGGAGGCCACTTTGAATCCATGCAGAGATCTCTGTGGCTTACTTGGATGTGCGGTCAACAGCTGTCATGCTATAATCCAGTGTGCTACAGGAGGGCAGGGCAGCTTTGTCAAGAGTGAATAACCCAAAGAGCTCCTAACCAAGGCTAAAAACCTCTTCTGAGCAGCACAACTCATTGGGCAAACCTCTCCTATATTTGGACTATATTATTGTAACAGGGCAGGGAGTAAACACAAAGACTGCACCAGGTTATTCCATCTTTGCTCAGCTGAGGCCTGGAGGCACCTGAAGTAGGAGGTTCTTGAGCTATTTATTGTAGGGACAATGAAAAAAAAATGGAATTATTAAAAGTCCTGGGGCATGGTGAAATATGTTCAAACAGGTCCATTGTTCTTTTGTTGACTGCATTGTCCTTCCTACCAGCCATGTGCTTCTCAACAAGAAAAGGAGTCAGCAGGGTTGATTTACTTTTTAGGGGGGGAGAAAGGAGGTTTTCAAATTACACCACACTGGGCTCAGTTTCTGAAAAACATGAGTTTTCAGAACGAGCATTTTTGATTCTTTTGCCCATTGAAGATGTTAGTTCAGTCATGTTGGCTTATAGCCACATTTGTGCCTTTTACATTCATTTCTGTTCACAGTGCTCAAGGCTGGCCCTTGTTCTTATTACTCATTATTGGTTCCAAAACCAATGCTGTCTCAGTCAATAGCTGGCTGACTGTTACTAACAGCATCCTGTAAACTGGAAGAGTAATTAATTCCTGGGTCCTCAAAAGGCCATTGAGTATTGAGTATTACCTGGCAAACAGTACCTCAGATGTAAATCACTGCATCACAGGAAGCACTGAGATTTTTTGGGTGGCGTGAAGGGGAGGTGTGCAGCCAGTTTTACTGTCACAGCTATTTTGCATTTATAAGAGAACAGATGCTACTACTTCTGTACAGAGGTATTAATGCAAGGTTGCATTTGGAGCCCTAATGCTTAAACATAGTGTAACAAACTGTGCTGAAAGCCAGACTGGGAAACTTTTTCACTCTCAAAAAGGATCAAAATGTAGAGCTGGAGGAAATTCCAGGTTGCCATGAAATGACACATGGTAGATGGTGAGGTGTTGTTCACTTACAGCAAACAGCTCCTGCTATATTTTAAAAAAGAGTGGCTGGCTCCTGCCTCATCTTTGCTACCTTATGTTAATCCTGGGGCTCATGGTGTCAACTTCCATGCCCTGAAATATTGCTTCTTCAAGACTAAAACCATTCAGCCTCCCTCTCTGACCTGCATCTTCACTTTCTCCTTTTCAGGGAACTTCCAAACTGCTTTCTGCAGCCTTGGTTACTGCTTTCAGAAGCAACAGAGGTAGCACCTCACACTCTAACTATGCCTAGGGGAAATACACCGTTAAGCACTTGTGTTGCAGTTAACTTTTGTGTTGAGAG
This sequence comes from Cyanoderma ruficeps, assembly GCA_008694505.1. Classification (NCBI taxonomy): domain Eukaryota; kingdom Metazoa; phylum Chordata; class Aves; order Passeriformes; family Timaliidae; genus Cyanoderma; species Cyanoderma ruficeps. The sequence goes on along the minus strand of VZDJ01000057.1, from coordinate 916,627 downwards.
TTAGCAGTCAGTGAAATCCTCAGATCCTAACGGATCTGTTCATGAGCTGTCCCTTTACACCACTGGCTAATGCAGATTCACCTACTAAGAGCAGCCTAAACCAGAGGGAACCACTGCCACAGCAAGCAGAAACAAACTGGTTTGTCACGTCGGTTTGAAAGCGCTGTGGGTCCTCCTTACTCAGTCCAGAGACGAATTCCCGGAAATTGATGAGCAGATCTCCGTTTTCATCCAGCAGCCTGAACAAGCGGGCAGCCAGGATGTCGGAGTGGGTGCCACAGGCCCAGGGGAAGAGGAGGGCGAACATGCCCTTGAACTGCTCGAAGTCAATGCGATACTGCTCCAAGTAAGGCAGGCTGGGGTCGTGCCGCTCCGTGGCGTTGCTGTTTCCTCCCCAGTAGCAGCTGGTCAGGTGTTCTGCCTGAACACAAGGTCAACACCACGAGATTGTCAGCACCTCTGTGAACGATTCATTGCTCTACGTGATCAAAAAAACTCCAGACAGCTCTTCCATGTGCATTCTTAAAATAATGCAAGATAACAGATGCATTGCAATTTATGCAGCCCTTCCACTTCTGGAAGAGGTTTCTCCTCTAACCAGCATAAAAAAAAAATCCCTCCAAAAAAAAAAAAAAAAAAGAGAAGGCAAAACTTTTTCTGCCTTCCAGGAAGATGAAACATGAAATATCTGTTTTGGCCAGAGCTGTGACTTCACAGACCTCTTGTGCTTAGTCACCCTCTGCACCCTCCTCATGCAGTCAACTCAGAAATCTCATGAAATCTCTAATCTTTAATCATATGAAAACAGCTGTTTATTTTGAAATACTTTTGTAGATTCTCAAAAATAATGAATAATGTACTATTCTTTCAGTCTTACTGAAGTCAGTAGAGGCTCTGGAGCTGATCTTGGCAGAATCTAATTCAAAACAATTCAGAAGCTTCGGGAAAAAGATCCCAGCACTGCAAAGCGATCAGCCAGGGAGGACTGTCTGACTTGGTCTCACTGGCTTCATGGAAGACTGAAAGAAGGCACTGCAGGATCTGGACAACTTGGACTTGTCATTACAGACGGGAAATTAAAAGGAAATAAATTCTTCATAGTATTAAAAAAAAAATCTCTTTTTATAACAAAAGAGAGGAAGAAAGTGATTTCTTTTAAGACATTGTGCATGAAGATGAAGCTAACACATTTAAATGCTCACTTTTAAATTTGTGGATCTAATGGCACTGCTGTACAAGCAACTTTGTGGTATATAATGCCACTTTGTGGTATTAAATTCCCATGTAATGCATTAAAGCTTTGACAATGACAAAAATCAGCTACTGCGATAGACAAGTATTAACTGAGATAATAGAATAATTGTGATAAATTCCAAAACTTGGATCAGGTAGAGAGAGATAGATGTTTTAGTTTCCAATGACTGATCAAAAGCCTCTATCCAATTTTTCATTTTCTTTTTTTTATCAGTATATACTTTTTTCCCCATGGACAAACCAATTAGTGAATTAAACCCTTCCCAATGTTTTAAAACCTGCTTGAGTTTAGGGGCTTTTTGTATATCAGTAATACAGCAGCTAATTCAAGTTTGTATCACAATACCCAATAACAACTGACAGACTTGACCTGGTGCTTAGAAAAGACAGAGTCCCACATCAAAAATGAACATTTACACTTCCTGGAGGCACATGAGCTTATCCTCACTTAGCTTTACCTTGAAAAGCGCATATAGTTCCTCCAGTTCATCAATAGTAAAGGAAGTCTCTGTCACGATAGTTCGTACCTTTGGAGACACAACATTAACAGTCACAGATTTGAAATCCACGTCTCACTGAAAAGCCAAGTTAAATTTCAGAAACTGACTGAACTTATTGTTTGCAAAGAATGTGATTTCAGTACTGACCACATTGCGCTTTGTAGTATCTTCGAGGGTTTGGATGACCTTCAGTCTTTGTTTGAATCGCATTTGTTCAATTAAATCTGCCCGGATACTTCCAAATTTCTTGAAAGAGAAAAAGCAGTACATGATTGTCTGTGTATTAATATTCAGAATATTTATCTTGCCTTTACTGTATTAGAGAAATTAATTTAATTACATGATGTACCACGAATGAAACTGCTGTTAATGCATTTTTCTAACACATTACAAAATTAAAAAGACTTTAGGAATGTATCACTAGATTTTATTTTTCCCAAGAACTTATTTTAATTTGAAAGGTCTTTATTCAATTTCAAACTGTCTTATTTCAAACTGTAATCTCAGTAGTTAGAAACTTCTTGCTTGGCAAAATCTCTGTGAATAGATTGTTTCCTATGTCCACCTGCAGAGTTTTATTTCAGCTTGTCCTGGAATGTCTCATAATCAGAACAGAAAGAGGATATTAAACTAACTGGATCTCAAAGGGCTGAGAGAGTACAGCAGTCCTTACATTCTGAGGATCTGAAACCAAGTAGCAAGAATGCAATTTCCACCAGGAAAATATTCTCTTTAATACCCAGGTCTTATTTTCAGAAGTTTTCTTCATAACACACATAACAGTGTGAGGGAGCTCCTGCACACACAGCAAAAGGGTCATAGGGGGAAAACCTGTTAGGAATAATATTCCATCTTTTCATATGCAGAGGAATGCCTAATCCCTAAGATTCATTTTTGTAAAAGTATTATAAGCAGAAGTTTCTTGCCATCCAAAATCCACACAGATGATCAGCAGGAACAATAATGCCAGACATCAACTACACCACACGGAAAGCATAAAGGGCTGGCAGGACACACTTTCATACAAGATGGATTTGTATTTCCAGTGCAAGTGCATCTACATAAGCAGGTCATAAACATGCTGGCACATTCTTGTAAAATGAAACTAATGCTAAAGCATTATCTATAAAGGTGTTTATATCTATATCTATAAAGGTGTTTCTATAAAGGTATTCACCTTTATCATGTACCTTGGGAGTAAAAAGATACTTCATGTACTTGTGAGCATGCTGCAAATAAAGAAGTCTTTTGACAAAAATGGAATGTGTATAAACATTCATGAGTATCAAGCACCACAGAGTCACAAAACCTTGAAAAGACAGATCTTTTGTGGCTCTGAGGCCACACCTATTCCAGTAATCAGAGTTTATTCATTGGTCTGGAGGCCAAATAAGGTCTGTTCACATCCATAAACCTAAACCTCATGTAGTCTACAAAAAAGGAAGGTTGCAGGTGATTTCCTTCTGGGAATGGTCTGTTTCCCATGGTAAGTTTCAAATTGCACAAGTTGTTGGAAGGATATCACCTGTTCAAGGTCAAAACTGTATCAAATCTTTCCCCAGCACAGACCTTTCAGTGTCAGCTCTTCGAGATCCAGATACCAGCTGTACACACAGTACAGTGAAATGCTGAAGGCCTACTTTTTTCCTAATTAGCTAATTAAAATGAGTTAAACACGTAACAGCTCTGATTATGAGTCTACACTCCAGAGACAGCTAGTGAGTTATGCACAGGCTTTTAAACTGCAGTTATTACACATTATTTCATTCACTTCTACTATAATTATATAACTTCTACTATAATTATGATAGCAGGATCTGTGGCTTCTGAATTAAATGCAAAATTGAATGAAAGGATAAGAGATTTCTTACTAAAAACTATTTCCAGTAAATTAAGAAAGTACTGACAGTGTAAAATGCATTTGTTATGTATATTCTCTTATTTGAAGATGGTTTCTCCTTTGAAAGTAGAAAGTCTGCTCAATATCATTGCAGAGAGGAGTGCTAATCACTTATTTACCAAGAAATTCTTCTGCATCCCTTCAGCTTTCACTGGAGACTTCTCATATATGCATCTGATATGATTACCTAAGAGCTGGACAGCGTCAGAACATGATGGAAAGCAGGTCTTCAGAAAACAATTCAATACTGTGCCTTTGCCAGTGCCATCAAGTTCTCAGACTCAACACATTTCCATGACAAATACCACAGGACAATCTGGAAGGGACAAGGTTTTCCCCTCTCCCTTGGGGTGGTGGGCTTGAGGGAAGGCAAAGGTCTCCAAAAAACCCCGCATTTTCTTCAGTTGTTTGTCTTCATATTAAAACTATTAATGTCTACAAGATTAGGGATAGATCATTATCCAGCAAGTACTCTTAGACTCTTAGCAGTTTAAATTCTAAAAAATCACAAAAATATGCTAATTTAGTTGATATTTCATTCTTTGTAGCTGTAACAAAGCTAGCAGTGAGTTCCCAGTCCTGACTGCACATAACTACTCAAGAAACATAACAGATGCCCTAAAGCTTTTGAATCTTAATAGTTTACTAAATAATTCTTGGGATTTTTTTTAAATAAATGAGTTAACAGCAACTCTCTTGAAACTAATTCTCTCTTTGTAACCAGCTCCTGCTTTCCTCACGGTTCTTCACTCCCCATGCTACTTGTTTTGCCTAATTATCCTGAAGTGCAGTTGGTTATTTACCTAGAAGGAGGTACAAGTTCTGTGCTGCAGAAGCCCCAAAAAGATAGACTAGCCCTGCATGGAGTCAGGTTATTCATCCCAGAGCAGTGAAGCCAATGCAAGCAGTCTTCATGATGAGGAAAATGAAAAAATGCAAGGGAAACACATAACACCTCCCATAAAGGCCTTCCTGGCCATTCTGACATCTACCAAACATTACCCTGATACACTTTTCCCTTCAGCACAGAATACACTAAGGACTGCCTGCTTCCTTATTAAATGTGGTATGTTAAAGCAAGGGGGGGTTACAGGCATAGGAAGTGCCTTTGAGAAAGCTGTGCTATTGCCAAGTGTAAATCGACTTCCTCAACTAAAATTACTCATTTACCCCACACACCAATGGAAGGGAATAATGGAAATTAAGGAGAAAAAAAAATCTATACAGCATTTCCTTAATTTTTATAAAATATGTAAATATTTATAAAAGATAAAAATATTATAAAAAATTCATAATTTTTATAAATCTCAGTGTAACCATCAGAAATATTTTAAGTGATGGCACTTTTTTTAATAATTTTTTTTTATTGAAGGACAATTAAAGTAGTCTGCAGATTTCAGTCAGTTTTGCAGACTTTGTCCTGTCCTTTAATAGATATTAGTTATTACCAGCTCCTTTCACTTGAATTTTTTTTTTAGCTTTGGTGATAATAGAGAATATAGTGGCCCATGGTCACAATCAGCACTTTTAAGAAAGCAAAAGGCAAAAGAAACAAAGTTTCACTGATAATAGAAAGGTCTTCTGAAATCCTATGGATTTCACTACTATTTCAGTTTGGAAAAGCACAAAAAAGCTTAAAGGAGAATGAAATCTTTTCAAGTTAAAAGTTCAGCCTTTTGTTTGTGGGTTGCTCTCCTTTGAGGCCTCAGAGTTCTCTATGCAACAGCTCCAATTAAAAGTTTTGGTTAAAAGAAGAAGAAAGTCCAACTCCTCTCCCTTGCTCCACTTCAGCCTTCTCAGATGAGTCTGCATTTCTTTTATGTTCTTTCCATTTCAAGCAAAGCCAAACTACAGAGTATCGAATTCCTCTGTGAAGCAGGAGTTGTGTGCCATGGCAACTTCCTGTTAAGAAGAAATCTTATCCTACCTCATAGGAAGACCTGATTAGCCTGAAGATATCCACCTCAGGATAAGGCTCCACATCATCACTGAGCAGGGAGTGAAGATGAGGAATGGGAGGAAGAGTGCTGTCCTTATTAGTTACACTGTCCAAATATCTGGTGGGGGCAAAAAAAATGAAAAAATGAGAAACCCAAGGTAAATTTGTAGGCCCTCCCTTCTGAGGGCTAACAGCATACAGGTTACATATTGATTATTACATGTAAAAGTGATCAAACCATTCTCTAGGAAGAGTTTAGGTTACACTACTGGAATTCATTATGAAAAAATCCAAAGTTCCAGCAGCATCTTGAAAACTAAACACCATTATCAAGCACAAGAAAATCAGAGGTTACACTCAGCAGCACTAGTTCTGGTTAAATGACTCAAGCCACTCTATCATCACCATGTTTCACTGAAATCTATTTGTTCAAGATCCTACCTAATTCTTCTGAGTCCTACTTAGTCTATTCCCAAACAAATTTTCCTTGGCATCAAGGCTTTTCCTTAGTAACATTTAAAAGGCAGCAGGTTGAAGTAACAAAACTCATGTAAATCCACTAAAATGATGAATCAAGTTTAATATCTATAGCCAGGTTTGGGTAGTTTATTTTAATGTCTTGAAAGAAGAATTTGGATCTTGTTGATCACCTAGCATTATTTTAAAATAAGGAGTACTTTATATGGATGAAAGGGGACTACAAGCATGTAAAAGATTTACATATATGGTACTGGTTTAAATTTAGTGTTTCAACATAGAATACAAATCAGAAAAGCAAGCAAAAAACCCCCCAAACACGAAGATACTTAATTTTCTGTAATAAATACCTTCCCAAGACTGTCATGGCTTCTCCATCATCTTTACAGTTAAGCAGCTTGTCTACATTAGCTTCGAGGACAGCGAGTGCTAACTGAAATATCACCTTTATTCCTTCACAGAAGAAACAATCCACAACTACCACTGCACTTTCAAAGGGCATTACACTGAGGAAAAGAGTGAGGAACCAGGACAGGGAGATGGTGGAGATCACACCCAAGTCCTGCATGCAGTCATAAAGTTGTGGAATGTAGTCACGAGCCAACTCTTCAAAGACACCCTGATCCACCAATGCACCTGTTGAAGATAAATAAGGTTGAATTAATTCAGGAGCAATTGATATATTGCCATTTAGGGGAGGAAAAAAAATCTATTTTTTCTGATTAATAGGAATATTCTGCATGGTGCTTATGCACATTTTCTCCTTTCAAATGAGTAACAGATTCCATTACGCTACTGAACTATACATACAAATTGAACTGTAATAAGTTTTTTTCTGTTTCAATTATACAATCCATAATAAATAAAAAAGGACTAAATTGGTCTAGCATCAGCAGAAGGTAAATAGTGGCTTGATATTACCATTACTAATTGGATTAAGAACTCAGCATCACCTGTTGCATGAGGCCAGGGTGACTGTGAGGGTTTAGATTTACTTCAAGAGAACCCCATATAATACATTCCCATGCCATAAAATCAGTGTTTTAACCAGGCCAGGAAGAATAATTTCTAAGGCTGAGTATCTCAAGTATTTGTGAGATATAGTAATACCAGATTCCATGATAAACTGAAGTCACTCACTTCCACATACATGAGGAAGCTCATTTGACAACAGCAGCTTTCTGATACTTGCGCCTTTTCACATTAGAGGTACAGGCACAAAGATTTCTACTGCAAACTGCTAAAGCTCCCGTTTCCACCTTACCTTAATCAGATAACTGGATCATCTAAAACTCAAATTTTAGCCTCCCCTCTCTTCTTAAAAATCTACTTTGCTTAAGCTCGCTTCAGAAGGCCATCTGATCCGAAGTAAGTGATAAACTATTAACCATAACATGACTTCTTTAGCAAATTGCCTTTATTCTCCTGAGCAAGCTGTCTTGTCACTAGCATGCATCTACCCATACATTTGTTTCAGTACAAATAACACCAGTTAATTTGGGGTGTTTTTTGTGTGTAATGTCATTTCAAAAACGTCCCCAGAGCATACCAACAACTCTTGTGTTGTAGTAGTCAGGCAGCATACGCTCACACAGAGCCACCAGCAGCCAGAAAGCTTCCTCCTCTTTTGCATAAAGGAGGAGCACTGAAGTGACAATATTCATAGCCTAAAAGAAAGGGAAATATAGTTACTCAATATCTAGCACTGTACCTGGGCAGTTAAGTGGTTAGGAAATTAGTTGCATCACTCCCTGCAGATCCCAAACTGTTCAAGCAGTTCCCTTTAAAAACAGCAGTGTTTCCCAGTGCTCAAAGGAAGGCTTAAGGAAGCCTCGAATCACAAAAAATGTAAGTTTTTTCTTTAGTTTTATTGTTGTTGTTTCACTGGGGCTTTTTGGTGGGGTTTTTTTGGGTTGGTTGGTTTTGTGTTGCAGATTTTTTTTTAAGAAATCACTATTTTCCTTCCTAATCAAGGGAGACTCAGGTCAAGCATCCATGTTACACTGCTACTGATATTCTGCCATAGGTGCTCTTGCGGAATCTGGGTCTGGTGCAGCCAAAACACCTCCCACAGCACTAGTGATGTGCCTGAACTCTCACTGCAGCTGAACCAAGGTTATTAATTACTGTGACAGCTTTAGGGACCAGAACCAAAATGTCCTTCTACTGCTCATCTGTTAAATAATCTTTACAAATGTTGTAGCTATCACTTAGCACCACACGTGTTATTAAATAAGTCACGATGGTATTTGTTAGAACTGCTTGCACTTACTCATGCTGCATCTAGAATTCTTAACAGTCAGACATTAATCAGGCTTCTTAATACTAATGAATTAAGTTTACTCTTTGCAAAAGTATGTTGGAAGGCAAAAAAAGGCCCAGGTGATAAGCCAAAATGATATATTAACAAAGAATGATTTAGGACCAGAAACTAAAGTGACTTGAATTATGGGCATAAGATCCTCAAAACCATGCACTGGGGTCAGCATTAACTCCACAGATATGTGGTTGGGACTCACAGTGGTATCTCCTAGCATGCTTCATTTTTTTTGTCAAGCGTTTGGTTTGTTTCTTTTAATTGTTTTGAATGATGGCATGGCATCACTGAAAGAGGAAAGAAGGTTCTGGAGGGTTATAACTAATACATTGAATAATAATGCATTATAAGATGGATAGCTAAAAATAGATAAAAAGTTAAGGCTCACCACAGAGCGTTTTGGTTTTGAGGGGATTTTTTGTCGAAAAGAAAATAACCTTTTTCTTCAGGGCCCATTGTCATTTTCTGTAGACAGCTCTGTTATCACCTGTCCACTTTCTAGATTTCTGAGCAGAAAATATGCTCACAGAAAATGTGTGCTGCTAATACTGCTGTTAGAGCAGGTCCTTGTGTGACATCCCTTTGGCCTCAGCATTCCTACCTCACTGCAGCACTGAGGTGTGAGCTCACAGCACCATCCACACCCCACTGTGCTTCACACAGCCAAACCCTCACACACAGGACTGCAAGGAACAAACTGGAATTCTAGAAACTGAAGGAGTCCAGGGTATTTCAATTACCTGACAGTATCCTATGTTTGGATTTCTGAAAGCATAAGCTGTCAAGACTCTCCTTAAAGCAGCAATACCCATCTCATTCTGGAATGCAGGGTGCTCTGGAAGGGAGCGGTGCAGATCCCTCTCTATCTCTTCTGTAGCAAGATTGTATTTTCCCATTGATTTCTCCACTAGGTCCTCATAATAGCCAGGATGAGTGGCCATTTCATTAATGGCTCCTAGGAGCAGGAGAACAATATTAAAACCAGGAAAAAACAGAAGGTTTAGCAGGTACATGATCTGCTCCCCTTCCATTTCGAATGTCACCAAGAACTTCAAAAGCAAATATGAAAATATTATTTCTTTAAAAGTGATTAAAAAATAAAAAGGATGTGCTTTGGTGATCATCACCCCTTCCTGTCTTCTCTACAAGCACTTTTATAATGAGGTTAAAATCTCTCTCAGCCAGAACAAAACAGGAGGCATGAAGAACAAACCAACTGTGCAGTCACATGGTATCATGAGCTCCCTCTGCAGCTGGCTGTGGGTTTGGTTATCCTAAATAACTCAAAACGTGTCTCTGAGAAAGCTACTTGCCCTGAGGACAGAGCAGATTAATGTTTGGTTGCAGAGAGTATGATATGTCAGCCAAAAGCAAGAGACAGAAACTCCTGAGTTCTATTCCTACATCTGAAAATTACTCTGTCATTTTGGGCAGGGCACTCAGCCTTAGGGATGCCACTACACGCTCACAGAGTTGCTATGAAATTTCACTACTGACTTCACAACTTCTCCGGAAATGAAAATCAAGTGTCAGGAGCAGAAAGTACTCTACATAGAAAATATGAATTATAGGTACACAGTGAAAATTAGTGCAAACTAGCTGTTAATAGGACACAAAACACAGCTGAGCATTCCTGCGTGTATCTTCTGAAAATATTTTTTTAGTGCCCAGCAGCAAAGAGAAAATGTAGGTGACTGTGTGTTACTAGGGAAGAAATGGAAAACAAACTTGAAAGCATCATTAGGTGATCAGAGAAAGGCCTTCATGTGCTCGTATCATAAATGGTGTGGGTAGCTGTGGTAACTGTCTGGGGGAAGGTAGAGCTAAAGAAAAAATATGGTGATAGGTTATGAAGAAAGCCTGAGGTAGGATCAATTTCCATACAACTAGTACTAAAATTCTTCAACTTCCAAAAAAACCCCAAAACTTTAAGTGGACACAGATCTAGAGAATCCTTTATGACTCAGAATCCCAGGCAAATATTTTCTTGCCATTTTTCACATAATAGAAGCACCTAATAAAATGTTAGAGTAGCTTTTTTTATTATCAACAACAAAAAAAGATAGCGGTTCCATACAGCACGCCTAAACTTTGGAGTTCCTTGCAACAATTGCTGTGAAAGCCAAGAGCTTCACTGGATCCAGAAATTATTAAATAAATGGGAATTAGGCTTGCTGGTGGTTGCTGAACATCTAGCAGGCCCTTAAGCTACTGGCTTCTGGTTAACAGAGTGTGTGTTCTGCTTTTCCTATGTTCTTCCTTAATTATGTTAGGTTCCTTAATTATGTTCTTAAGCCTGTTTGAGAAAGGGTATTTGCCAGTCTGAACAGAAACCTTGTCTCAACTTGTCTGGCGCCCGCTAACAATCACAGCCTTACTTACTCCAAACATTTTCAGACACTTACTATGTGCACCTTTAATCATCTTTGAAATCCTTTCTTCCCCCATGCTTTTGCTCATATCCCACAGACACACTCAAACGAAAACCTACCTGAAAAGAGCAGCCAGAGTTCCCCTCTCATGCTTTCGGGAATGCCCTTTAGCACAAGGTCTCTTGTTTTCTCTGTGCGATACATACAGACCCCTTGGCCATATTCAGCAAAGTGAATCTTCCAGGCCTGCTCCTTCAGGAACTCCTTGGCCTACAAGCAAAGAAAGGCAGGCATAAAGATGCAGCTTCTCTTTCTAACACTCTGACCCACTAAAATCCTGAGTGCTAAAAAGCCTGCAATATCCTAACCTTCCAAGTGAGCAAGAAATAACTTGGCTACAGTCCAGTTACCTTCTTAATGGGCTGCCCCCTCCCATTTCCTAGTTTCTGTGCCAGTAGACCTTGCTGTTGAGAGAAGCAGTTATACTTAAGCGCAGGAATACAACCTCTCCTTGAATTACATCCAACTTTGCCTTTATGTAATGAAGTTATTTGTACTGGTAAAACAACACCACGTTCAAGCCTTTACTTCTGTGAAAAATACTGCCTCTTCTTAACTGTCTAGCAGAACGAAACTCTTCTGGGTCAGAAACACAGGTTTTCAGGCAAACATAATTTAACAGCCTTTTCAGTCACGTGGAGCACTCAGAGGTGGATTTTACCAGCTTAGGGTTGAACTCCTCGGGTGACCTTCGCCGATACATGGTCATTAAAGCTTGAGTTGCTGTTGGAATGCCGTTATCATTGAGGTTGAATTGGCGCTCTCCCTCCGACTCCGAGCTCAGGCTTTTGTGAGGGCTGGCAGAAATTAAACTACTTGACCTTGTGAACACCTGTAGAAAGCAGTCACAAGCAATACAGGCATAAAGGTGAGCCAGCGTCTGGACTTTTTACTTCACTTTACTTAAAAATTTGTACATGCTAACAGTTAACAAAAACATGTGGCAGCAGAAATTAAACCCGTAGAGAATAATGAAATAGCTTCCAGTTTCTCAATAGCTCTCCTGAAACACAACCAAATTCTAGAACTAGAATTGCTAGAGTAATGTCAACCCTAAGGAGGGCAGGGCAATTTAACCAACTCCCTTGTTCTGTCAACATCATAGGATTGTTAGACTGTGATTTGGAAGAAAAGTATTTTGAAGAAAAATGATTTTCTGACTTCTCAAACAGCTTTGAAACTGCATCACAGTAAAATCTCACGGAGCAGTTCACAACAAATGCCAGAAATTGCAAGTAGTAGTCATGCATATCTAGATATGTAGTCATATTACAGATTGTAGTAAAGGCCTACAATTAATTTGTTTGTAATTCAGTAGGTAGAATATTTAGATCCATTTATGGCAAAATTTCCAGCACTACACATGCCTATGTGCTGTGGTATACAACAACACAGTAATTATACCTCACCATCAACAAAACAAATAAAAAAAACTCTTTTAAGACACATACAGCAAACAGGGTAGGGCTATTCAGGACAGTACTGGCTTAGGACAGACTTGGAACGTGAGATCCACCTACATAATACCAAAATGATACACCACCCCTTCTCCTTTGAGACCTGAATTACTATTCTTTGCTGGGTTTAACAAAACTGATGAAGTTGTTACATGAAGCATCTGAATTTCATACGTAAAAGCTGGACTTCAGCAGAAAGCTTTGACATTCAAAGCACCTAAGAAAAGTGTATCTAATCATATCTTTTAAGAACCATTTACTTTGCACACACATACATAAGGAGGTGGTTCAGAATAGGGTCATTTGATATTCAGGACAGGGCTGTTGTTTTCCTGTTAGGTCAAATGTTCCAAACTGTTAGCTAGCAGTGCACATACAAACCTGCTCAGCTCAGGTATTGTTTTCAGAAGAATCAAAAGATGGGATTTAGCTGCTAAAGTCTTGAATAAAAGGAGTTTCATTCCAACTGATAATTTCTTCAAATTATTAAAATTCCAGAATTACATTTGAGTTGGACAAGTAAATAGGTATTGAAGGTACTATTTAATTAACCAGTTAATTAACTATGACACTTTTCAACAAGATACACAGTAATTTCAGATTGTGGCAGCAAGAATTAGAGTAGCTCGTCCTCAGCAATGATGATTTCTCTTAGGTTTAACATTAAAAAGATAGATATCCTAACTGACAAATTTTAACACTTTAGCTCAAAGGCATTAACATAAAAGAGGTCACATTTCTGTGCCTAAAGGTTTAGCTTCACAAAAACTGGAAGGTGTTTCCTCTCCCCACACCAGCTAAAATCCCCTTCCAGTAAATTATTCATGTTCCTTCACATACCTCATCATCTGAGCTGATATAGCTTCCAGAAATATTTTTATCCAAGTATATTTTTGAAGTGGTTTGTTGCAGAAAGTCTGAGATCCTCTGTACAAGGAAGTCTCTGTCTTTCAAGTTGGCAAAGAGGAACGTCATTCTGTTTTTCGTGCTGATTGACAGTGGGCTGGGCAGCACGCTGGAGCTGTCTGCCTTTTCCACTATTGTCACCTAGGAAGAAACAGTTGCTAAAGCTTAAGATCTTTAGTTAATCAAGCTGCTTGGTCTAGGAAACCATCCTAATACAATAAACTCATGCTCCTTCCACCCTTATATCAAATCTCTATGGACACCCCTTTGTCAGAAAACATGGTTTGCTACAAGGGCTTACAAGCCTGAAAGATGAAGGCTGTAATCCCTCAAACAACTGGCTTCAGTACATTTTCCAAAACTCCCCTGCACTACTCAGTTGATTTTCCTCAGGCCCTGTTTTAAAAGAATCAGTGAAACAAAATTTCATATGTGGGATACAAATCTATCAGCTTTTCTGTAGGACTTCCAAATCCTTCTCCTGCTTCCTAACATCATCAGCACAGGCTGAATCCACAGCAACCTTGGCCTACCTTTTACTGCCAATACATGTGAACAAACCATTTCTGAGATGATGCTCCTGTACAACTGTATGATAGTTGCATATTGTGAAAACAGTTGCATAGTGTTATGTTAACTATGTGAAAATACTGTGTATTTTCATACTACACAGAAACTTGCAACAAAGGGAAATTAACCCCATGTCTTCCCTTACAAAGGAAAATATCCAACCCTGCAAGGTGGAAGCTTCTGTTTGGCCTTCAGTTGTCAGGGAAGTGGTCACTAAACTAACTGAACTCCAACCTGGAAACAGTACTCAGACCACAATCTACTGAGTACAGGGAACGAGTTCCCTGAGGTTTTGGTAAAGCAAATCAACACAAAGAAATCTCAGGGATAAGTCACACATACACTGCTGATGAATTTTATAACAGTTCTGTGTCCTAAACATTACCAACTATCAGCCTTAAGAGCATCAATTCATCAAGTTTGTGCAGATCATACATTGAACAAAACAGAAATCACAATTGTAAATACATTTAGCCACTGCTTTTATGACTTCAGATGATTTCTTAGGTAATGCAAACTGACTCCCTTCAGAGTAGAAAGTGGCACATTTAATTTTGCTAGGACTTTTGCTCCTTCTAACGCTTTTAAAAACAGAAATCAATGGTAAAGACATGAGTACTGTAATATCAATAGCTCTCTAGCTAAATGGATAGGGTAACCATTTTTCATGCATTCTCTTTGAAGACTTAAAGACTGCAGCACACTGCTCAGGTGCTAAACCACTTCTATGTTCTCTCCACTTCCTTTTATTTTTCTGTTAACTACAAATCTACTAGTTATTTGTTAACTTAAAGGACTTCATTAATAGCATACTGAAGTTAGCTAAAAAGCGTTCCCTATTTTTTCTGTTCTGCTTAAAAACTGCTCGAGTGCAGTCAGCACAAAAGACAGACAAGTTCTAAAGACACAGGACAGACATTGTTACAGGAAGCTTAATTATAGCTCTGCTGTAATGAGAGCTGATATCCACTTATTTCCTATTCAATAGAGACACACACATATCTGAAGTGCTTTGTCTTGGAGAGGGCACCTGCTGAGGGTGCAGTGAGCAGTGCAGTCAGCCACTAAAAAACATCTTCCCCCTTCATAATATCTGAATCAATGCTTTGCTATTGTCTCATCTGTCAAAACACCTCCAGGATATTACAGAACACTGGAATTAACTCAGGGTTTAACCCAAAGCTTTAATTAAATGGAAAGCTTTCCTTGAATTACTAATGGTACTGATCAGTTGTTCTGAGGACTGGCACTACCCCTTGGTTTACTGTTCTCCTTGCTGGTGCTGAGACTTGTTCTCACAGCAGCACTTATTCCTTCAGCTACTTCTGTCTCTTAAAGCTTTAGAGCTGCTCTGAATCCCATGCTGCTGTGACTGTGGCTATCAAAAGCAGTTGCTGAATCTGCATCCAGGAAAAGGGGCCCTGTTAAATGAAGACTTTGCCTCCTCCTCCACCACTTTGCCTGCAGGACTGCCATTCCCTTTGATTTTCAGACAAACAGTGCAACCATAGTTGAATGTCTCATGTCCCAAATAACCAAAGTTGCTGAGAAGCTGTACTTTGAAGTTTCTGAGCAAGTACCTGTTCTACTCTTAATCATTTGTGGGGGAAAACAGTGCCTTGAAATATTCCATGGTTCTTCAGTCAAGCCAAATTGTCCTTGGTTACACCAGCTTTGCCACTACTTCCAAAACTTACTTAACACAATTTTCCATTAACCCATAAATCAAGTCAACCATAAAAAAAAACTCCCCAAGGTAATTATTTTTTATTTCGTCAAACAAACTTCTTAATGATGACCTGCTTTAAGTAACCAGCTTTAAAAAGGGAAACACACCAATTTGAAAAATACTGACAAAATATTTTCCACATACATGAATAAACAATTGGAAGTCTATGTGAAGAGGCAATTCAAAACTTCAGGATTACGAATATTTTAGCATCTGACAAAAGCCAATCTTATCTAACAGATTCTTTAACAGAATTTCCACTCATCAATCTAGGAAGTTTCACCCTTCACTCCTCTCTGTGAGGCACAAAAAATGTAAAATCGGGCTGTACATCAGAATACAAGTTATGAGAGAGGAAGAACTCATAAGGGTTATGAAAACTGATAGAAAAAATTCCATGGGAACTTTAGCAGGAACTGTGAATTAAAATACAGTCATTAAATATTACTTAGAACACATCAGAATGGCATGCTCACAAGAGATTAAAAGTATGAAAAGAGGCTTTTCTCCAAAATCAACCAAAAAAACTAAACAACAACAACAACAAAATAGATATAGCAAAAAACCCTACCAAAATAAAAAAATTCAAAGCTAGGCTGAAATATCTAATAAGATATTACTTTATTACTTGCCCTATAAATTTAAAAATACAAACATTTACCTCTCGAAGAGGGATAATAAGGCTGCACAAGTTCTCTTCTTTACTAGTAAAGCAAATGTAGTTTGTAGAAACAAACATCTGACCCAAAATGTGCATTTTGTTGAATGGAGTCCAAAGAGTACAGTCCGTGTGTCCATCTAATTTCTCATCCTTGGGAAGTCGAAACAATGCACGGTATCTCTCGCTCTTTGCTCTGGCATCAAGATCCCTAAAAAAAACCCCACAGAAAGATTTTCGTGGTTCAGGGAATAGATAATACATCTTAGGATGTATTTTATGTAAATTATTGCAAGTTACCTGCAACATGTAACTCAGCTAAGCAAGGACTGCACAGCAGAAAGCTGGAAATAATTTGCATATAGTGGAGATAGAGTCTTCACTTTTAGAAGGTTCTAAAACTACATTAAAAAAAAAAGTCTGCCATGAATGACTCAGACATTCATCCTTACTGCTCAGAGAGGAACGACTCAGTGAGCTTTTCATATTCAGCCCTACTTTCTGAGAATATGTACAGTGAACCCATTTTTTTGCTAATAGTAATAAAAAATGCTTCTCTGAGGCTTTATTAACATGATGGAATTCTTAATGTTAGAGTTTTTTAACAATTTCAAGACTTAGTCTTGATATTGCATTCAGTGCAAACACACAACAGTAAGGACAAAGAAAAGTGATGTAATGCATGTCAGATGTCACTAAGTAATGAGAAATATAAACAAGCACTGGCTATGATTCTGTACGGTAAACTAACATGAACAACATATAAAGAAA
Source organism: Cyanoderma ruficeps (assembly GCA_008694505.1). Taxonomy (NCBI): domain Eukaryota; kingdom Metazoa; phylum Chordata; class Aves; order Passeriformes; family Timaliidae; genus Cyanoderma; species Cyanoderma ruficeps. The sequence continues at coordinate 899,717 of VZDJ01000057.1, read as the reverse complement.
AAATGAAAAAGAAATTAACAAGATGAAATATGACATAAAAGAAGAAGAAATATTTTCCACATAACTTTTCATCCCTTAGAATTTTATGTCCATTTTTGTTTTGCAGTTACCTAAACTACATTCTAGATAGAATGAATAATCTAGAGTCATTTCTCAATTCCAGTGGTAAGACCAAGTCTGAATGCTAGGCACAATTCTTAATAACACATTAATCACTTTATTACCTTCCCCTACTGACATAAAATGGCCTTACCACAGAGACCAAAATGCAGTCAGTCTCAGGAGATACACTAAAGAGCTTCTGAACAAATGAGCATTTGGCTCAAGTAAGTTTATTTTTGCAACATGTTCATATTCAGGTGTTTTCCATTTCCTATTTCAACAAGATCCAAAGTAATTATATTTAAATAATTATTCACATTTTGCCACTGCTGGATTCAATCATTCCTTTTGGAGTAACAGTAAATGGCCTCAACATTATAGAAGTTTTGGACAAATTCTGCAAGTAAAAGGACTAAGGAGGAACAAATGGGTAAGAGCCAGTGCTACCTACCTTTTTAGAGCAGATACTTTTTTGGGGGATTTCTTTTTCAGTTTGGGTAATGACCTGTCTTGTTCAAATCCTTCATTGTCCAAAAGCTGTCGCATAGCTATGTTGGCAAGCTGTTCCATTAGTTTAAATGTCTCACTGATATTAAGGAATACTGAGAAGAAATGTTCACTTGACCTTGTGCTCACTTTGATCATATCAGGGAAGAGCAGTGTAGCATTCTTCTCAAGCTGAGTGATATCAACCCAACGGATAACTAACTTTGCTGAAGAGGAGCAAACAAAAAAAAAACAAAACCACGATTCAGTACAAAAATGAGCATATTCAGGAGCTTTTAGCTTCCTCTTCCTATAAAATGCACTCAGCTGACTTTTTCTTGCACCTTGAAAAGTTGGGAGCACAGCATAAATAGACCAAGCTTGTACAAACAAACCACTATCACCTGACAAACAGCAGATGAAAGAGTTTAAATACCATTTCCTTTATTTACAGAACACCACACAAGCATTACAAAGCTAGGTGAGCTAACATGACTTATCATTGTCACCACACTTGCTCAGACTCTGATGTCCTCTTTTCCTATGGAAGCAAAGAAACACAGTCTAAACACATCAGACAGGCATGTGTTATTTTTATACAGTATAAAGTTTCAAATATTACAGCCATGACAGAACCTCAGCTTTTCTCCCAACACCAATCCAGGTGATGTCCTTAAGGCAGGGGCTAAATCCCAGGAGTGATCCACTGCCCAAAACCAAATACTGCTAAATTGTTCACCTCCACCATGCTTTGAACTCCCTGTGGAGCAGACTAGTAGCATCCACACTATGCAGTTCTTTATTCTGAGTCTCCTCTGAAACCTTTCTGATGTTCTGGCGTTGTACAAATATAAGTGTGTCATTTAAGGTTGCAAAGTCTGCCAGAGTAGTACTTGAGGATTGTGTAAGAGCAGAAGAGAAAGCCAGAACTGGTGTGATCTTGTCCCTATTCCCTTTGGGGCACAGCTCCTGAGGTGAACCATGTCCCTGGGCAATGCCAAGCACTGTTTTACAGAGAACTGCTTTGAGAAAGACCAAACAAACAAGAGAACAAGCACACAGTTAAGCAGTGTGACAAATCAGGGAATTGTCCCCTGCTTCTCTTTTCTTCAACAGTGTCTTTGTACCCTCAGTGAAAAGTAAAAAGCTACAGGAGATTTCCTGCCCATTTTTAGATGCACAAATTACCATTCCACTGAAAACATACCTTCCCTGCCCATGAGAAAAGAGTAAAAGCAAAGGTGATTAATGCTGAGATACACCCAGCCCTGACGGGGAACCTTCCCCTTCCAGTAACTGCAGGAGTAGTAGTTCACTAATTTCTCTTCTTCTGGCATCCCAAACAGCTTGTGAAATTTCACTATGGCTTCCTTGAATTTCTCCGTGTCGTCATCCTCTCTGATGCCATTGATTTTGTTGTACTCAGCAATGATGCCCTGGTAGGGAATGAAGAAAGGACATATCCTGTTAGTGGCCATAGGCTAACAGATATCCTAATTCCCATTGCTGTCCCGGCCACAGGCCACAATGGTTACTGCAATGCCAAGGAAGTCTTTCAGTGAGCTCTTTTTGTTCTGCTCACTCTTTGGCTTATGTAGTTATTTACTTCATTCAAGGCTTTCTTTCTGATGATCTTACTCCCTACTGTGCCTAAAGCAACCAAACACCAACCACTTGCCAGTACCTTGTTTTAAATTAACCAGCCTAACTCAAATACTCTTACAACAGCCCTGTGAAGCACCTATGATCTGTAGTATTTTCCTCTTCCTTCCTGCAGAAACAGACAGGATTTCACATGTAATTTTTCTTAAGGGATGGAAAAAAGTAAAAGGGAGAAAAGGAACTGTTGTTCTTTAGGGAAAATTTTAAATTACTTCCATGACCCTTCTTATTGGATCTTGAGCATAAAAGAAGAGCAAAACAGGGGGGAGAGAAAGAAGAAGAAAAAAAGAAATCTTCAATTAGATTAACTAACAGGATGGGAAAAAAAACCCTCCCACTTTCAGGTGCAGATGACCTTCATGAAATTTGAAGAGGCAACAGGTGAAAAGATGCTTTTTGATATTTTTAAAGACTACGGTTCCTTCTGTTCTATACTGAAGCTCTGTTTTATTCACTTCCTTTCCCAATCTCCTTTACAGTCATCTCTATTGTCTTTCATATTAAAGTTATAAATTTTTTGCCTCTTTTGTGACTTCTTGCTTTCAACTTGCTCCATATTTACATGAAGAGCAGAGTATAAGACAGAGAACCATCGTTCCCATTTTGCATTCATCCAACTCTAAGAAATTAGAGTTTTCCTTCAGCAATTTCTTGAAGGATTCTATTTCAAAACACAGATGTCTTCACATGTAAGGTATTTCCATGCCCTCATACCTGATTCACTGGGAAAACACAAGCAACTGTGGGATTCATAAGAGAGCTGACTTACTGTATGAAATGTTACAAGAGGAATGAGACAAAGTCAATACTTTGAACACACACCAGTAAAGAGAGTAATTTTGCTTACAATCTTTGAACAAAGTATGTATTTTTAGATAATTCTTAGTACAAAAAAAATACTTTTTGCCAGTATAGCTATTACCTGTCCTACAAAGAGAAAAAGAAATTCTGAGAAAACCAGAACTCTCACTTCTCACCAAGCAAACAAATCAATGAACCAGCAACACTTAACACCTATATGAAGTGTAAATGACAATACTACAGGATTTCACTACACAGAAGAGAGGGAGGAGGCATTATAAGTGCATTAAAAAAAATAAAATTAAGCCTTGCAATGGAAAAACAGTTGCAGAGACAATTGTCAAAGTTTAGGACAGTCAACAGTGCAATTAATTTTAGAACTTGCAATGCCTTAAGCCCTACCTATACACTTATATGGGTTTTTTAAAAATCACACTGCTGTAAGCTACATGCACTAATCCCAGTTTCCCTGATTTTTACACAAATGCTGCTACTTAGCATCTGATATTCCTTCAAAAAGGCAGAGCAGCCTGGGGACTACCAGCTCCAATTTGTTTGAAATTTACATCAGTTTTCCTTACACAGTCAGATTTATCATTAACAACATTTGTAGTAATTGATACACTACCTGGATTTTTCCTCTGACAAATGTAGTTATGTCATTCTCATTTTCAAAAATTGAAAGAGTTTGCAACAAATTCTGTTCCAGCCACTCCCAGTGTTCAGTGATTTCCTTCCTCGAGCAACCTATATTAAAACAAACAACCCAAAAGTCACAAAATAAATAATTCACCAGTGTCAGCGTCCCTTTAAACATAAACAAAAAACTTGCCAGTAAGTGGAGATGCAATATTTCACTAGATGCTGTCCTTCTGGAAATTTCAAAATTTTCTCCCATTGTATTTTATTTTAACAACTCCAATGAAGGCAACAGAATGAAATGTTCTGTGCAACTTGCAGGAGGATGTCACAATTCTGGTTGTAGTACAGACACATAAATCACATTGCAGGACAGCCTACATATGTAATCAATATTTCAGAACCACAAATGATCACCACTGCTACTTCTCCTTGAAACTACTGGATGCTGCCAGACCTTTCTGGAACTCAGCTGGTGGTCTGAAGACTATTTTATTTCTTCTTGGCTTTAGCACTGCTGTAAAAAGCAATGATGAAATGCATGAGCTATGTATATAAAACTGAACTGTCATCAGAAAAATTGCTTAGCTCCTAAGAACAGTGACAAGCAGTGCAGACACACTATCATGATGAACTATTCCTTAAAGCTGTCTCTTTCTGGTTTGTGGTTCAGCAATTATTTTTCATCACCTCTTCTGAAACTGCTTTGGCTGATTATTCTCAACCTGTAACAGTACATCTCTTTTTTCCCCACTGCTTTTTGTCTCCATTATCTCACTGTTTAATCTCCCAGTCTCCCTTACAGCAGGGCAGGCAATCAGCCCAAACCCTGCACCCCAGTTCTCAACAATTCATCATCACAGGTTAGGTCTTTCTCTTTGCTTTGTTCACTCAGGATTAAAATACACATTTGCTGCAATGTTTTAAACTACAGGTTATTTTTTCTCTGTTACTGGAAAGTTTTTGCCTGTCTTAGCATATTAAAAGTATTCACCATTTTGCCACCATTGGCCTTTTAGGTAAATTAAGCAATAACTCTGACTCTCAGGGAAGGGGAAGAAACTCCATTTAACAATTAAAACATTGCAGTTCAAAATACAGAGCCCTCAACAATGGCAGGAAATAAAAATGAAAATAGCTACAACAGCAACTTGCATAAAAATGCATGTAATTGCCATTACCACAAAAACCCCACAGCAGTTCTATACCTGAAAAACACACAATGCCATTGTAAGAATGACTGATTCTATAGGTGGGGAAGGATCTAAAAAAGTTGTTCATTTCCAAACAGAATTGAGATATAGCACCATTTTGAACTCATTTAAACTGAGCACTGGCAGACTGGGGGTGACACTGCCATGGGACACAGCAGGGCTACTACGATAGGAAAGGCTGATTGAGCACATCATTTTGCATTCCTAGACCATCAATTGCTCCTGAAAAGTAACTAAATAACAATTCTCCTGTGTAATTCAATAGACAGAACTCTAACCTGCACCTTAACCCAACACTGCACTGCAGAAAGGGCTTTTAATAAGACTTCTCTCCAGAGCTAGAAGACTTCAGATTCAGCAGCCAGAATCCTCAAACAGCCTAGATCAGTAGAATCAATATCCAAGAAAATTCACATCCAAATCTGTCTAAACAGTCACTTTAGAGCAGACAAACCCCCGTGGATTACTTTCACACTCAAAATACTCATGTACTGAGCAAGACCAAATGTCATAACCAAATCATGAAAAAAATTGCATTTCTTTGAGTCACTCTGAACAGCTGCTTACTGAAGATGGAAATTATTTCCTCATTGAAGGCAGAGAAAAAGACAAATTTCTGTAAAACTAAGAGATTACAAGTACCAAACAACCAGCAGTCTACCCCTAGAGAACAGGGAAGGACAATGCAGGACAAATCAGAGTTGCATAGCTAAATGCAGCCAAAGCCCTTAGTAACCTGCATAATTTTAACAACCCTTGATCAGTTCAGAAGGAATTGCTTTAGTTGCAAATTCATAAAATCACCACAGTGCAGAGCCTCAGGGAACACTGGGCTGCTCAGCTTCAAGGCTGCATAGATAAATTATTTGCTCTTTGTAAAATTTTACCTCCCTGTAAGATCCACACTATTCCCCCTCAAGTGACAAGACTACGCTAATGCAGACTTTTAATTTAACCAAAGAAACTAAACCATCAACCAGGTATTAGGAGACGAAAAATTCAAGAAACACTCCACAAAATGGAATCACAGATATATACATTAACTACATTAGCAATTTCAATTAGGGCTAAGAGTCATAATTGAGGAGCATGCTTATTAATACTAACGTAAATGTAGACAGAGTGCTGTACTTCTACATAAAATCCACAGGATCTTTCTCAGAAGAAAAACACAATCCTCACACTTCAGCAGCACCATAAATTTCTACATGTATTGCACATTTATTTATTCTGGGGCCATAGCTTGTAATTCTGCCTTCCATTTTATGCCCCTGCTTATCTTGAGGACACACTATAGGCATAAAATTAAAGTCATTATCTATAGGTGTCATGCAAAAAAAATCTAAAAAGAAGTCACGTGGCCTACTTCCAAAGACTTAAAAATCATTTCTGAATCCATGCACAGTTTTAAGGGTCTTTGAAGATTTTGTTGGGAGCTTTGTGATACACTATTTTCTTTGAAAGGGAGTCTGCAAATAGCAAAAAAACTTGTGTCCTCAGCTGCCCGCTTTCAAGTTTATGGGATGGAGGTGGTTACTAATAGCCGTGCACTGACATCTGGATGAAAATAAATAAACATACAGGCAAGCACTTTTATCGTTCTTTCTCTTCTGAGATCCATGGAAAGCTGACATGCATTACTCATGGTCACAGCAAAGGAGATGACAGTAAAAAGCACACTGTTAAATGCAGACTTGGGAACAACCTCCATAACATTGACAGCTTTGCTAATATCTGCTTTTAGTATTAGCTGTCAGGTAAATTATGTTATATGAATTTTGAATTAAAGGTACATTCTCTTACATGAATTCTAAAATCTTCAGGGAGCTGGTACTAATGGGTGTAGAGGGGGAAAAAGGTTGTTTGAACTGATGCCTTCTTTCAGGTTTGATACTATCAAAAAGAATAAGAAATACTTATGCTAATAAGAGCTATTAGCAAAATTTCCTGTTGGATTCAGGAGGTGACACAGCTTTGATGGCACCTTTACCAGACGCACAAATCATATGCTCCTAAGAACAGAGCCTGCTTTGAACTAAAATTATTAGATCTATAGCAAACCCTCATTTGCTCTTCCTTCTCTTCCCTTCCCAAGAGGATATTTGTATGGAGGAGAAGTGATCCAAATAATCTAAATGTCAAATTTCATTGGGAGAATGGGCATTAATGAAGTGGCACAGTTAGTGGAGGAGAAGCCTAGAGCATCATTTCCCAGTATTTTTGAATGTCAGGCAGCAGTGGGGGTGCTGGAGGTTACCAGGCCATTAAAGAGATGACAGGCATGTATGCACTTCTCATTTGTTTTCTCTTCTCAATTCTCTTTCAAATTAACAGAGTTTTGGCCGTTGCCAAAACCTTTGTTGCCAGTGAAACTTTTGAGCTGGAGGAGCTGCACTGAAAAGTTTGCATTTGCTAAAACTGAAAAGCAATACTATCAAACCAATGATCCCACCTGACAAGCTTGGCCAATCAAAGCTAAATGACTTGGATCTTCTGTATTTAACTCCAGACACTATTTGCAGAGACAACAGACAAAACCAGAGACTAACTCCATTCTGGCTTATGTTACTTGCAATAGGGACCTGACCACAGAAATAAGCATTTAGTGCAGAATCTGATACATGCAAAAATTCTATTTAATGTACAAAAATATCAACTCAACTGTTTTCGCTACTATAATGCCAAAAGGAGCAGTCTTACTGCGAGATCTGTCCAGGTTGGAGCATTAAAGACCAAAACTCTTAAAAGTTGTTGCATCTGTGTAAGAACATACATTTCTGTAGTTAACCTTAACCTAACTAGCATCTTGCTGAATTCTACGTACATCATATTTCAAAAGACCACACACTGTCTGAAATAAACATCCAGGAGGCAGGGCAGCCCTGGGATAGCTCCCAGGGTTATTTATCCTGGAGGAGACAGGAAATGCCTCACTGCTGTTCAGTATTCACCTGAGTGCTGGGGCTGCACTTTCTTCCTGGTTACCATTCCAAGGGAAGCCAGGTGCCCTGTCTGGGTAACTGGGGTGCTCCTCCCACCATCCTCTTCAGAGACACCCCATCCCCCAGGAATGCTGCACTTTAGAAGTGCTCTAGGAGTGAGCCCTGGGCATAGAGAAGAGCCTGCAAGGAGGAGGAATGGGTACTGCTGCTCTGGGAACACCTTTGGGAAAAGAAAAGTGGGAAATAACAGATATTCCAGCCCTGCTCCACAGCTATTTCTGGTTTCATTCAGTCACTGTGCATAACACCAACCCCCCCATGCTGGCATTCAAGGTCTGACTATCAGAAACTCTGGTGCCACTGAATTTTACCACGACAGCAGGTTTTCATCCTGACCCATTTATTTGTCCTGAGGTGACTGTGCTCAGCAGGAAGGATGTTTTGTGACACAGTATCCAGGGAGGATAAAACTCCAACATGTAGTTGTCCTTACCACAGGCAATGGTCCAGTAGACCAAGGAGTCTGGTGCTTGGTAGAGGATCCGATATGGTGCCACTCTGGCACTGGAGTCCAACACAACATCAAGAGTTCCCACAAGGAGACCTATGGAAGAGGAAATTTTGATGAACACACAGTGATGGAAAATTCAAGATCCCACAGGAGAGGGCTCTGCAGCCTCTCCCCATTTCATTTCAAAAGGCAGATCTACATATTCGTCCTCATGCTTGTTGTGTCATGTTGTGAAGAGGAAGAGTGATTTAACAGGGAAACATCTGCAGCTTAAACAAGACCTCAACTCTTTAACCTATATCAATGCTAGCATAAAGACAGGCAAACTGAAGCAAAGGAGAAGGTACCTGTGTTACGAAATCACGTTTAAAAGTTGTTTAGTTCTTTCCTGTGTTTCATATACTGCTGGAGCCCTGAGCAGTAAAAAACCTACAAACAAAACAACTACAAACCCTCCTCCAACACCACCAAGAAATCCCTGACAATACACCCTAAAAGGGCTCGAAACTTGAATGTCAGCTAGATAAAACTCAAGACTTCCACCAAAAATAATTGTGCTACTTAACTGTCTGATTATTTAGGGTAGGAAGGATCAAAATGCCTTAAGAGTCAAGCTGTTTTTCAGGTGAAAGGATACTGGGGAAAGACAAAGCCATACTGTTTTCCAGAAGTAGCTTTGAAAATTCTTTGCTACTGAGAGAGCCACCAACAGTCACATACCAAAAGCTACCAATAATTCCCAACTATATTTCCACAAATATTAGATCCTATAATAAAGTACACATAAAACAAAACTCTAACCTCCCAAACTCTCTGCAAGAAGGCCTATTTATTTTTAAACCGTGTGAGATTTCCCCCTTTTCATCTCCACAAAGAATTTTCATCTCCCCTGCAGAGATGCCAGATTTAAGTTTTCATGTTGAAGTTCTCAGCAAATTGTTTCAATTGTTTGAAAAAAAAATTGAGATACATAAACAAGTGGATGAACTTTCAGAGATTTTTTTGGTGAAAATATTTATTGGGGTAGAAATTAGGTTTTTTTTAAACAGATGGGCAGCAAACCCACTTTTAAACTCCCCTGTTAAAAGTTCTCTTCTCCTTTCAAGTCTCTTATGTTCATCTTTTACTGTCAATAGTTTTATTAGTTCCTCATTTTGCTCTGTCATAACTGGTATACACAATACTGCTTCCCTTGCTGTTCTTCTTTCAGATTTGTGCTGTGCATTATACAGACACAAAAGCAGTACCCCTTTTCCATCTCAGTAGATCCCTCAAATCTGAACTGAAACTGACACTAAGAAATATCCCATCTATCAGTGATTTTGTATTTCCCCCATTCTATCTCTTTTATTTGTATTTTGTTTTATACAGATCTTCTCAGCTTGGAACAACTGTAATCTCTTTCTGCTCAATGAATTAACTTAATGCACTACTTCTTAATCCAAGAATTTTACAACACGTGAGGAACAAGTCTGGGCACAACATCAGGCCATTAGTAAGGTGTGCTACAAAGCTATCTGACAATTATGGGACACAAACACAAAATATGAATGTAAAATATCCCAGTGTACATTAGTCTCACTAGCTTCAGTTGTCCCTCATCTCTCACACATTTTGATTACTGGTTGTACACCGACAATTCTCCACCAGCCCTTCTGGTACACCCTGGCTCCTTTCAAACTCAGGAGAATGAAGTAGGTTAAAATGTACCTTTAATTATTTTTTTTCCTTTCCATCTGAGCTTCACAAATGCAGCACAGCCCCGGCCCAGAAAGCACACGTCACTTCAACCAAGGGCACAACCCTCAAACATGTAAAGCTGCCAGTACTGCTCAACTGGAGTGGGGAGCGAGCCAGACACTACACTTTGCTCATCATCTGGGTTTGCTGCAAATACAGCAGGAATCTTTCCTTTGTGCTTCTCAGCTTCACATGACTACTGACAGTAATAAATATGCAGTGGGCATGATGTAATATCTAAATAAAGTTGTATGCTGGCCAAATGCAATCTTCTCTGAGATATAGAAATACTGTTAATTCCCCGTATTCTTTAAAAATATGCTTGTTTCTTTCCTCCTGCTCTATTTCCAAATTCCTTGGCACGTGGGTGGTCCTGCCAAACAATTCTGCCCCTAATTCTTGGGAGCGCTGTGAAAACTGGGATATGCAGGTAAGATCAAGAAGTCAAAACAAACCTACTGACTTGCACAGCAGCATCAGGTTCAAAGGAACTTCCCATCCTACCTTCTCCTCCCCTGGATATGGTAGACAGGAGAGGAACATCCCCCTCTGCCACCAAACACTCTAAGACAGAGCAATGTGCTGAAGAAATGTGGAGAGCACTATGAGAAATAAAACAACAAAAGAGAGAAGCCAGCAGTGACTGAAACAACAGATGGGAGGTAGGAAAGAAAAAGAAAACAAAGAATACTTTCCAATGGTGCAGTAAGTAGGAGTTGGTCAGGGGCTTTTCAGTAAACAGGTTGAAAAAATAACCATGTAGTGAGGTTAAAGGAAGAAAATTGACAGAATTCCAGAAGATGGCACGGAAATTCAAATCCGAGCTTACCAAGATAATTGCAACTGACAGTTTATCAGTAACATTTTACTTGTGTCGTGCAGTAGCTGTTTTGACAGACAAGATGTGTTATTAAAAAATAAAGTATGTGTTTTTACAACATGAAAGCTCGTGCAATCGTGCAGCTGAGCCTGCTTGCTCTCCTCCATGAACCGTTCCTTTTTGTGCTGGTTGTTTTGGGTTTGGGCATTTGTTGTTTGGTTGGGTTTTTTTGCAATGCAGACATGTGATGCAACCAGAATGAAATCACAGCAGTTCCTACTGATAATCTGAGGATTTTATACATGAGGTAGAAATGAAAATGAGAAAAAAAAAATTAAGAGAATTTTAATACTGTTCATTAGTTCATTAATTCTTCATGCAGCAAGTACCTTTTCAGACAGGATTAAGTAATTGAGTTTCTATAGAAACAGAACAGGCAACAAAGAATCATATTTCTTAGATTAGACTGGCCCTTGGGCAAGAGCCAGTGAATTACCCAGGCATCAAACCACATGACTTATACTGATTGCAAATCTTTTCCCATTCTTTCATCAGGTTTCTGACTGCATAATGAAATAAGGGGAGAAATTTCCAATGTAAGAATAGGAAACCTGCAAGCCCTTGTTGAAGCAAGAGGTTTTCATGAGAGAAGGTTTAAAGCACGTGGTATAATTTGTAGGATTAGTATCTGGCTAATTGATGGAAGCCCCAATCCTGAAGGCACTCAAGCATGAGTAAGCATTTATGTATGAACAGTCCCATCACACCCCCACCCCCCCAAATTTCTAGAGCAACCATACCTATACATGGGGCAGGAGGGGAAAAGGGGGGATAATGCCTTCACTTTGCTTGATACAACTTTTTAATAAGGTCAGGTTCCTCTTTTGGAAACTTGAATCCGAAAGCGAAGGTCCGGAAGATTGATCAGTATTCTCTTTCATTTCTATCAAACACAGGCATTAGCAGAGGAAAAATAATGATATGTCATATCTGGAAGCAGGCAATACAAAGCCACAATTGGCTGAGGGCCTAGCCAATTGTTCCTGCATCGTGTTACTGGAAGGACATACAATGCACTAGAGGGAATTACTGGAAAAGGGGCTCAGCTACCCGGTGCACTCTGTGCTGAAGGAAGAAATCACACCACATTTTACTTCTCTGACCACATTTAGTGGTGGCTCACATTTACTCATAAGCTGGATGGGGAGCCTATAAGCCTTGCAGAAAGTACAGATTAGTACTAGTCTTTATTCAACCATTAATTTATGATGTGCTCTACTTGTACAACAGCAACCAACTTTCAACCTGGCTTTTTTTGCTAGAAGGGATTGGGACCACATGAAGCCTGACCTCCTCCGTAACACAGACACCCTTCACAAATTATTCCTACCTCACCAAAGAGTATTTTTCAGAAAGGTAGGTCATCTTGGTTTGAAAACTAAGCCAAGAGCTCCAGCCAGCTGAGATTTTTCCAAGCACCACTGCAGTCCTTGCTCCTTGGAGACCAGTATTCCAGATGGCTTGCAGTCCAGCCTGATCACAAGCTACCCACAAACAGTAATGAAATCAAGCAGTGACCTGTAGAATCAACCTGCTACATTTTAAGCACGCACACCTCAGAGTACACAGACTCCAACACTGTCATAACTCTGTGACTATCTGGATATCCATGGCACAGATCTTTGCTGCAGGAATATTCCTCTCTCTTTCTTTTCTCTTTCATAATAACTTGCAAGTGTTAAACATCAGTTACTGGTGTTTTTAAAGGAAAAGCAAGTTTATGCACTGTAAACATGAACAAACTCTTTATTAGCAAAGGATTTTCTTATGAGAAGCACTAACCCTCTTCCACAGAAAGCCATGTTTTCATTTAAAAACACAAAGACTGAGTAGTCTTTATCACCCTTATACAGTTCCCCTCACAGCAGTATTATATTTGAGAGCTTTTGTGTTTTACCTGTTCAAAGTAGATTGGATTACAAATTCAAGAGTGAGGATCTGGATTATGTATTACCTCTAGTGCACCTCATTAAAACACTGAAGCCAATGAATTATAATAAATAATGACACTTCAAAGCTCAAGAACTACCAGCAGCCATGGCTTTGTTGCACAGCAAGCACCAAAAAGCTTGGGATGGTATCAGACAGTGATGCTTCCCAGTCATCTCTAACCTCAGAGTAGAGGAGCTTTCAGCACACACCAGGGACCTGTGACACATCCATTCTTCAGTGACACAGGCAACTTGTGCCACACCTTGCCTGGAGCTGAAGGATGTCACCCTGCAGCTGGTGCCACTGACTGCTGTGCCCTCCCTTCCCCCAGTTTGCCAGAGCACAAACATGTTACTCACATGGCTCCTGGGAGAAGAGCCCTGCCCTGTCTCACCCTCCTTCCAGGTGGACACGAATCCATACCTCAAAATACCTTTTATTAGAAGATTTTTATCTAAAAATGCCTAGACAAAGAGCACACATGTTTTTAGCACACAGAGTAAATACAAAATAATTTCACAGTTAAACCCTGCAAAGGAGCTGAGACATAATACAGGTCAGACTGTGACTCTTGGAGCCAAGCTCGTGAGCTATCACTCAGTCTCATGGATGTCAGCAGCCTATTTGTTTAGGAGCTCAACACCACAACCAGGAAAACTTGGAATGTCACATGTCACAAGCAAGAACTCTTCAAAATAGGCACTGTGGCGCTGAATCAAAACCACACTGCTTAAAAGGTTCTCAGTATTTGAAGCACACTGATGACTCCTCTTTCCACTGAACTAAGATGGACACATCATGAGCACATTTATGAGCTCTGGTTATAAATCTGAAACACCCATGGCACCTATTTAGATTGTAGATGTCAGCTGATTTTCAAGAAAGCTTCGATCAATAGGGTTGATTTAAGCCATATTTACACCCCGAGCATTCAGTTTTATATTGATTTAATGGACAGTGAATAAACTCTTCCTAAAATTTAAGTGTTGCTTCCTGAGCTACAAAAAAAAGAACTCCTAATAACACACAGCTAAAGCATACAGCACAAGGTATTGTTTTTCATAGTAACAATAATAAATCATCACTCTTCCATTCTTTCTCAGGGCAGTTTATGTGATTAGCTCTCCCATTTGTTATTACAAGATGAGATCATCCCATTACTTGTCTGTCAAAACTCAACCTAGAGCAACAACCTGAATGCCATGGGTAATACTACAGACACATCCTTTTAAAAGGGAGGGCCAATTCTACTCGATTTAATTTTACAGGAAAGGCTATATAAATTGAAAATATTACACACCACACAAAAATAATTGAGTGTTAAGCTTCCAACACTGGCATTAATACCCACAAAATTAAGAATATAACCTCTTCATTGTGAACACTGCCCTTAAAACCTTATGAAGGGCTACACTTTTAAAACAGGTGTTCGTTCATATAAATGAAAGCAAAATGACCTCCCAAGACTTATTTCCTAGCTGTCTTCCCACGTGGCTCATATGGGCATCTAATGTGGTATCAAGAAATCCAAATTCTTCCTCTGAACTAAAGACAATTAATAATCTTTAATTAACTAAAAATTATTAATTATATCTATTTCTTAAATACATATATTTCTTAAATAATTAAGAAATTAGGATTTGTTAAGTTTTCCCCAATGTCTGCCTTTGCTGCTCTCTCTTCCTACCAACACATTTCTACAGAGCACTTATTTGTCCAGCCACCCTTCCTTCTGCACAGCAGTTTTCAAGCACATTCAGTGAAACTGACTTTGAGGAAGAATTGTCACTCCACTGACATTTAGTAAGAAAAGGTGAAAACCCAGGATTTGCTTTCTCTGGCTCCAGGCTGATGAACACAAATAAGAGAAGACTGAAAAACTAACCACTAATACTTAAAGAAAAAGCTTGGGAAGGGCCAATGTGATATCTGGCTTGATTACTAAGGGATAAAGCAGCACCAAACAGTAAAGCTTTCATCAGCCCTTCAAGTTTAACAATTGTGATTGAATGAGATTATCTTCCAAATATGTTAATTTAAAGGGGATCAGCTGCACTTGTTAAGGTGCCCAAACAACTCATGACCATCCCTGTAAAAAATCTGTATCTTAACTTGAACCTAAATCTGGTTGGGTTTAGACTTTCAGCTTCTACAACTTTTTGTATCTCCTGCTAACTCCTGAAGCTCACAGAAAGAGATGAACACTGACAGGATACGCCACAGTTACAACTATGTGAAGGTTTACAACACAAAGAAAACTGATATTTAGACAAAACCCTAAACAATTCATCTCACACTACTGAAAAAAAAATTTACATATCAATCACACCAGACTACGGGAAATTATGGAGAAACAGTGAGAAAAATATAGATGAAGTTATCAAATGCCTCCAGGGTGTGATATAAACAATTACTCATAAGTTTGTAAAAAAACACTTAGGAAAAGCATAATCAAGTATCCCAGACCAAAACAGCAGAGAATTTCACTCACAACTACTTATTTTTAAGTATCCCATTCTGTCAGAGTAGCAAAAGCAAATTTAACAGATTTCATCCAACAGGAAAATTTAAACCTATGTCTGCACCAATGCAAGATTCAGATAAACTGTGTAAGACAAAAGAACAAATCAAGTAAGTAAGAGCAAATTAAGAAAAAAACAAAAAACAACAAAACCCAACAAAACAGAAAAAACCTTCAAAGATCACCACTGCTGACCTAAGAAAAAATACTGCAAACTGAATCTAGTCAATGAAATTTTTTCAGGACTGAAGTGAGCACAGTAAACTCAGCTTGAACTCAGAAGGAACAGTCCTGAAGCATGTTGAAATACAAGCTAAATCTGAAAAGAAGCAATAGCTTCAGAAAAAGAGAACTTAAAATTCTAACAGTTCTGACTGAATACCTGCAGACAGATCAGATTTCAATGAACTGTTTGAGGAGGCACTTTACCAGGGAAATGAACAATGCTGAACAGAAAATCCAGATAACTCTGGCTGATAAAATACTGGAAGAAGCAGAGAAGAACAAGTCAATGAGGAGAGAACAGTAAAATCCAAAATGTTAAAAATGCACTAGCTGAAACTAAGATTACTGCTGTGATAGAAATTCAAACACCCCTATCTGGAAACCTCAGGAAAAAAATAATCACAAATCCAGCATAGAAAATACAACCTTTCCTTTGGAAAGAAAACAAATAGAAAAATTTGGAAGAAGTCCCCTAAAACCTAGGATTACCTAAGCACCAGATTTAAAGTCAAAATGCAAACGCAATTGCTGAATACCAACATTGATCAGACAACAGAAGCATGATTAGTGGTCAACCCGATAAAGAAAAGTAAGATTTCAGTCAAATGCTCACAGCTCTTTATACACATTGGATCATCATACTTCAGCAGAATCAATGGCAGAGACAACTCCTGTCTGCTACAGGAAAAGCCACATGAAGTGTGATACTGTGAAGGCCAAAAACAAGGAGATTCTCCCTACACCAAATATTCACAAGAAGAAATACCATATGAGAACAGACATGTTCAAATTAAGTTCCAAAGACATTTGAGTATATTCTAGCATGCTTTGTGGAACTTTTTTACTTCTGCAGGAATCTAATTGGAACTGTCAAGGGCCCAAACCTCTGTGAAATATTATGTATTCTTACAAGGAGGCACAGCTGGAAATATGGAAACTGATGTGAAGAAGTGCTACTTCTTCAGTGTGGGACTAAAGAACAGTAACAAAAACCCTGCAAGCAATACAAACTCTGGTATAACACAGAAAATTAGGCACTGATTGCTTACTATCTTTGCAACATTTCCAACAGGGTTTCCTACAAACAGAGACCTCAGGAGAAATAGCAGACCACCCTGGAATTGCAGGTGTCAAACAGTAACATTATTTCAAAGGCAAAAATGACAAAAGGAAGCTCAGCTCAACAGCCTGGATAGGCCACACTACTCACAAAGTATCATTCAAGGAAACTCTTTGACCAAGGAATATTAAAGGAGAGAAGACAAAGCTAAACCAAGATCTCAGGCAGTGTGTCTCTGGAGCCAACAGTGCCCTGCTGCAAGGGCTGGAGATGGAGAGAAGCATTAGGCAGGAAGTGAGGAACTGGGAAAAGCATCTGGGAATTCAGCAGAGAGACTGTGAGTCAGGAATCAAACACCAATCCAGCCCTAGACATCTGCATGCTCCTTGAAGTGGAAATGCACTGGTGTGGAGAAGTAAACACACCCACAGCAGACCCGAAGGAGCAGCTCAGAGCATCAGAGTAGATTTGGTGTAGTGACAAATGGAAGCAGAGCAGAAGAGAGCAGCCTCCACTCTGTGTGCCACAACAATCATGGAAAGCCGATGGATAGGCTGCCCACCCCTATCCATTATGCTAATTGCATCCATTTTGATAAACATTGTGTTTCAAGTATCAGAAAACACATGCTTTCTACTCAAGTCTGGCATGCAAAATCCCAACTTCTTGAGTCAACAAGGGCAGAAAGTGTCAAGTTTGTTAAAACATGGACAATACTTCGTTCAGGCAGATGATCAACTGGCCAAAAGCTTTTCTAAATCTTCAGCACAAACAGGATTTCAAGTAATCTCTTCCTCAACTCTCTGAGCTGAGAGGCTGCAAGACAGAATTTTAGCTCCAAATGTGAAATACTAATTGTGTTGTCCAGCAAGGCTGCAGAAAAGTTAAAACTTGTTCTTTCAAGTTAGAACACTGTCACAGTATTAAAAATTGTATTAGATGTGACATTGATATGTCACATCAGCCAGCCAAGCTCAGAACCTCTCCTTTTTGCCTTTCCAACGGGAACTTAAATGACAACTGCTTTTGCAAGAATATCTGGGGAGAAGTAGTATTTCATCAGATCCTTTTATCACCAGAAGTCAGCAAATTTCCATCTGCTCTCTTCTGCTTAAAGATTTGAATCATTCTTGGCAACACTGCATGGACTTACAACTCCTACTGCATCTCTCACATGGGCACTGTCCCAGCTGTAAGGCACATATACCCTACTGGCAAAATAATTCACTTCCAAAAACAGTTCTTGCTAAGAACAACTTATTTCCCTTGGGATTCAAAGACCTCACAATAACGTTTTAAACAAAGTCACTTAGAATTTCATCTCTACTTCACACACCCAAATGCACAGAGGCAAAAGGAGCACAGCAGACACCAGTTAATTGTACCACAGCCTCAGTCTCCTGTAAGTCTCCTCAGTCTTCCTGTAAGCTCCAAGTGAATACATTGCTCTGCCATCCATTACCAGGCACAATAATTCCTCACTATAATGTCTCAAAGTAGAAGGGTTTGGCAAACATGATCACAGACTAGCAGAAAGCAGTTAAGAGACATTTTTAAACATATTTGTTGCATGTGAATGCAAAATGCACTTAATTACATGAGCCTTTTAGCTTATGACATATTCAAGATCTTTACATCCATAAAAGTCATACTCTCATGCAGGGCACAGTGTCCAGATGAAGGTGGAGATCTGGGTTCATGTTCTGTCCAAATGCCTCTGCCACAGCTGATGCAGGCTGCTGTGTAAATAAACACACCACATTCCTCTGGAGAAGGAATTATTTCACACAGGCCAAACTACCAAGCTGCCCAGGGAAGCAACAAGAATACGAGGAAAGAAAATACTTTTTTCCCTCTGGGTGAACAAAAAGAAGATGGAACACTTGACCAAGGGTCACACAGAAGCAAAATATGGGCATGGCATTATGTGCAAGGCATGAAACAATTTAATTACAGAGAAAGCTCATCCAACATCAAATACTTCTAAAGCAGAAAAGTACATTTTTTGGTCTTGTCCTGGAAGATTAATGCAGTGATGCAAGATAATATGAGTTTGCAGAACAGCTATGAAAATCCAATTTAAAATCCAATTTACAATCTTTCCTATTTTCTTCTTGTTAAAAAGGAAAATAAAACCCAAACAACCTTTCAATTAAGGCATGCTTATGAAGAAAAGTCCCACTGATGTGACTGGTACTGACATCAACACAATTTAAATTAGTCCAGATCCTAATTCAGTATAACAATGGATCCACACTGCTTATTAGAAAAGCTGCATCTCTGAAATAAACTATTGATCTAATACACCTTGTTAACAGAGATTACTTCTGTGGGCTTGCTAATCAGCGCTGCCCCAACACATTAAAAATCATCATCATTCTCCTAACTTGTTACAATACAATAGAGCAGAGAAAAATGTCTCCAATGTCCAAACAAGTATTTAAATAAGAGTTTCTCTGTTCAACTGCTACATAAACCAAGGTCAAGAGGAGAGAACCAGTGTGGAAAGGGCAAATTTTTCACCCCTTTCCCCAAAGTGATTGATACTCCTTACCCTACAAAGCATTGGGGCACTCCGAGTGGATCCAGGAGAACAGAAAACTCGAGTACTGTTCTTCTGCTCCAACATAAAGCCATCAAGAAGTACTTTCACCCACCCCCAAGACTACATTAAACACTTGGCTTTAGGCTGAGTGAGACATGCCAAAAGAAGTTTGCCATGACCACAGATGGAGAGAAGGGCATTACGCTTCACCCTGATCAGTTTGCTGATGACAGTTTCACAGCAAACCTAGATTTGAGGGCAGTGCCAGAGAATCAATGATTCTCATTGTCTAGCCACTGCTTAGGTTACATGGTGAAGCCATCCAAAGTCATCTCACCCACAGCCTCATCAATTTGAAAGTCAATTCTCATCCTACAATTCGAGACAAATGACTTCAAGAGTCAATAATGAGGGAGCACAAGTCAGCAAAAGTTAGATCACAAAAAAAAAAAAAGACAGCTGTATTTACATCCTCTCTTGCAAATATGAATTGAGATCATCCCTAGCAAAGTTAAAAATCTTGTAAACAATATTTCTAGTCAATTTCAAGGACATATTCCCACAGAGCAACCAGGCCAAATTTTATACCATATTCATGGGTGGCTAACTTCTTAGATTATATCTGAGCAAATCTCAGCATTATGTCACTACAGAAAGGGTAATTAGGGAGAAAAAGTTCTTTTTTTTCCCCCTGTTTACTTTTGACCAGGTAACCTCCACCTTTGTCACAAGATCAGTATCATCTAGAGACCTTCCAAAGGGTCATCCTAAATGCTATAATCACTACCAATTATGTATCTTGTTTACCACGTCAGCAGATTTATTCTTTAACTCAGGAACAGCTAGATCCCTCAATACCTGGCTTTTAACCAGTCTTTCCTACCAAGAACAATCCACTGGCTTTCTCCACCTTCCTCGTCCCTCAACTGGTAGATCACAACTGTTAAAAGAACGAGCAGAAAATTCCAGAATTGCCATGGAAAAAAAAAACCCCAAAAAACCACCCCAAACAAAAAAACAACCTAAGTTCCACTTATTACTGTGCCTATCACCTGGGAGTGGCTTGGAGTCTACATCCCTCCCTGCCTCCCTTCCTATCCCACCTTTTGTTGACCACTGTGTCCTAAACCCTTGCCATTTTAGCACATGGTCTGATAAATTGCCATATACTCCTTGAAATACTGCCAACTCTAATAAATTAGTTCGTTACAGGGGTTTGATTGGCTATGGTTTTGGCAACATACTGAAAACAGCTGCCACTTTTTACCAGCCCTTTTCTGTACAAACAAACAAAACCCCTGAAAATGGACTCGTTGCTAGGACCTCAATGCCACATCAGCTGCAACTCCAGGCAAAGCAAAGGCACCAGTAAGAGCTACATGGAAAGCAGATTTCAAAATACGTGGAGAATTACACCTTCTAAATAATACTCACTATACAGACTTCATTCACATACTAAAATAGTGGATACAGCACACAAATATTAAAATTCCGAAAGGCAGGGGGACAAACAAAGAACTATTTCTCTATTCTGAACTTCCACCAAATGCTGCAGGCTTATGTGGCCTCCACAAAAAAAAAGGAGTGCACATTTATGAATCCTACTTCCATTCAAGAACAAAATCTTCCAAAAGTGTAGGAAGTTCTCCTCCATCTGTAAAGTGGTACCACCAATCAGACTTACAAATACAACTGCAAGAAGACTTAGGTATGCATGTGCTGCGCAAACAGGGTGAAGAACAGAACCCTAAACTGTCAACCTGTTTCCCCAATAACTGAGGAATGACTGGAAAATTGATGGCTATCTCAAACCATCTCTAATTCAAAGATAACAAAGTCAGAAAGGTAGAAGAATGCCTTGTCAGACCTTGAGAGGCCAGGAGTAATCCATGAAAGGAGAGCCTGAGAAGAATTTTTCAGTAAGCAGAGCAGAAGTGAGCTTTTGAGGCAAAACACGTTTTTTATGGATTTGTCAATCCTGTCCACACTTCAAAAGATGGTTTAAAAAATTTAAAAATCTACAACCAATGTGGAGTGGCTGCTGGTCACTTCCCACACAGGAATGAAGTAGTTTATCAACACACAACGCTGGCTGAAGATCTCAGCAGTCTACATGAAAACACACTTCACAGCAGTGCCTTAGTTTACATTATGATCTGTTTACAAGTCCATAGAGCATCGAAGGGCTGAAGAAACACTTAATCTCACAGTAAACATGCACAGGACCTTGAACCAAACACAGATGCAATCCATATGTTTATTTTGCTGAGCCTGAAGGACTAATTGTCATGGAAGTACGTAAAGAAGAAAGCACAGGTTTCAGGAGAACGAGATTAATTATTCTGTACCAATTCAAGAAGTACCAATGGAAACACCATTGGGTTCTGTATCTCCAATCTCATACGAATACGTTGCCTAAGAAAGGGTGGAAGACCTCAATAAATGCATAAACACAGTATTACTGAGACCTAGATGAGTATGACCCAAACCTGTACAAAAGCGTCTCCAGCTGCCAGCAGTGGCAAACAAAGCATTCAGGGAACGCACTTCACAAGGACATCTGGAGAATACGGAGAAGCCGAACCAAACCTGTTCTCTCCGTAAATTTCTGAATTACGGCACTGTCTTATTTTACGGAACGCGTGCTAAAGGCTCAGCCAGCAGATTCTCCCCAGAACCCGGGGCAAGTCACACCCTGGCGCACGGAGCCATCGCTCACCGGCGGTCTCCCACCCCAGGCTCCAGCGCGCAAATCCGCGTGGGAATCCTGGCGCATCCCAGGCGCCGGAGCCGGGGCGGGCGGCGGGGTCGGGGAGCGCCGCTGCAGCCGCGCCCCGGCCCCTCAGGGACCCCGGCCCCGGGAACCGCCGAGGGCCCCGCCCGGCCCTGGCCCCGCCGCCGCCCTTACCGGCCAGTCCCCCGCCGCCGCCATCGCCGCCGTGCCCCTTCCTCCTCTGCAGGATGAAGTAGGGGTTGGCCCGCTCCGTCACCCACAGCGCGTTGGCCAGCAGCACCTCCTCGGGGTTCACCCACATGCTCCCGGCGCGGACAAAGGCAGGCCCGGCGGGCTGAGGGCTGGCTCACGCACGCACCGCCCGCATCGGGCGCCACCATGCCCGGCCGCCGCGGCGGACGGCGCAGCCCCGCGGGCACCGGCGGGCACCGGGCGGAGGCAGCAGCCGCATGGCCCCCGCCGCCTACCCGCGCTCCGCCGGGCGCCGAGGGGCGGCTGCTGCGGCCCGGGGCGGCGGCAGCTCCCGCCGCAGCGGTGACATCAACGCCGGCCCGGCCCCTCCGCGCTCCCTCTCGCACAAAGCCCGCGGGATCCGCGCCGTGCGCGCCGCCGATCGCTCCGCCCGCCCCGCGGGGAGCGCGCTCCGCGCCCCCGCACCTGTGCGCGGGCACGGGCACGGGCACGGGCACGCCCGCGGAGAAGCCGCGCCCGGCGTCGCTCCGCAGACACACTGCGGGCAGGAGCCGCGGACCCGCAGCCGCCCGGCCCGGGAGGACTCGGGGTGCCGGGACACCGCAAGCTGGACCCGAGCCGGCAATGCCTAGAAAGCCAAACGTGTCCTGGGATGCATGCGAAACACCGTGGGCAGCAGAGGAGGGAGGGGATGCTGCCCCTCTGCTCTGGCGGGAGCCCGTCTGGAGTGCTGTATTCAGCTCTGGGGTCCCCAGCCTCCTCTGCAGACAGCCTGAGAGAGTTCTGGTTGCTCATCCTCGAGAAGAGAAGGCTCGGGGAAATTTTACAGCACCTTTCAGTACCTGAACGGGCTACAAGAGAGCTGGAGAGGGACTTTTTGATACGACAAGGAGTGATGGCTTCAAACTGCAAGAGGACAGATGTAGATTAGAAACCAGGAAGAAATTCTTCAGTAGGAGGGTGGAGAGGCAATGGACAGTGGGCACAGGTTTCCCAGAGAAGCTGTAGATGCCTCATCCCTCAAAATGTTCGAGGCCAGGTTAGGATGGTGCTGGTCTAGTGGGAGGTGTTCCTGCCCATCGCAGGGGGTTGAAATGAGATGATCTTCAGGGTGCTGTCCGACCCAAACCATTCCAAGATTCCCCTCTGACCTGCCTGTCTTGAAAGATTTGGCCTTCTCATCATGTGGCTCAGAGAATTTTGTAAAATTGGGTGTCAAAAGGAAGAGCAGACTCTGGTCTCAACCAGAAGGGAGCCATCCACCAGAGGAGGTGGCACTGCCCTCTTGCCACAGCCCCTTTTCTGTACCTGTTCTCTGCCATGCCCCACACCGTGTTTGAAGTTCACCTCTGCTGCTGAAGACCACCTTGTATCTACTGCTAAAGGTGGGGGTAATTTTTGAGGACCTGAAGAGCCCTAGAATAAAGCATACTCAAAGGGAGTATGTATAGATAACATATTTTCTACTCTTCTAGCTCTGAATGCTATTTGGTTTCCAAGTTGTCAGGAAAGGATTGGATACCCTGACCTCCCTTTAGCTATAAAAGTGTTACTTTCCAATCAGACGTGTATCTTTGTTTTATTAAACCTGTTGAGAAGGCTAAATTAAGCCCCAAAGACAACATAAAGCTACATTCTGGGCACAAACTGCTCATGGAGGCTGTGCTCTATAGTAGAGCCTAGCCTTTCATCAGCTGCTGCTGGCGTGGAGCTGGTACCCGGTGTCCACCATGTGATGACACAAACATGGTCCTGGGGGAAATGACTCTTCATCTGAGGTGGCAGTCATGTGGTTGTTACTCTGTAGGTTAAAAGTTCAGGAAGAGGAGATGACTGTCCCTGATGTACACTTAAAACTTGCCAGTTCTGCTCTCAGGTCCACTGCGCCATGGACAATGTTCATCGGCAAAGAGGGCAGCTGCACCTTGAATGGAAATGCAGAAGAGCTCCTTCACCTTTTTCCAGAGCAGTGGAAGAACAACTCCAGTGACAAACTGACCACAACCCCCACCTCCCCGCCCCCCTGTGCTGCTGGTGGGAAGGAGGGAGGGGTTAGGGAAAAAAGGTGGGGTTTTTTAAGGGCTTTTTTTACTTCTCATTATCCTCCTCTGCCTCTGTCAGTAATAAATTCACTTTGTACTTTTAAGTTGAGCCTGTTTTGCCCTTGAAGTGTTTGCTCCCAGTCCGTATCTCACTCATGATCCCATCATTAATTTTTTTTCTCTCCTCTGTTCAGCTGTGGCAGGGGACAGTGAATGAGTGGCTTTCGTGGGTGCCTGGCTTTTGGCCAGTGTCAAACCACGACAGGAACAAAATAATGAACTTCTGGTCAGTCCATTGAATTATAGTAGGGATCTAGAAAAATCTGAAATAGAAATAAAAGAATATTTGCCCCTGAATGTTTTACAATATTTTGTTGAAAAAACTGTACGAGGTTGGAACCTCACTGTGCTTTTAGCACTGAATGGGGCTGTTTAAAGTTCTCTGAGCCACTAGATTTAAAACTACAGTCTATGTCATTCAATCTCGAAAAATAAATCAGGGGCAGATATCAATACAAACTGAGGAGTTATTTCATATAACATATTATAAACCTCTCAGGGAAGAAAAGAAACATGATTCTAGAAGGACAACCATTCTGTGTAATATCATCATACTAATGGGCATTAACATTACTCAAGCAGGAAAAAGATGAAATAAAGCAGACATTTTATAATTTATTCCCCAGAAGATCTTCTTACAATGGATCTCTTCATTAGACACAGTCAACTAGCACTTGTTAGAGGTACAAGACAGATATTCAGTTGACTAGGAGCAAAGTAAAAAAAAAAAAAAATCAAAATTTTGAAAAATTATCTTTCAGAAATGCACACCTTACTTAGGTTGGAAAAACAGGTGTATGCATTTGGGAGAAACAAACTGATTGCAAGCTTCCAGTCTGGATGAGCAATCAACCTTTCCAAGGAAGGTTAAATAAAACAGTTTCATATTCTGAGACGTATTTATTTTTTAACTCTCTATGATCATGACAGCTGTCCTTCAGTATGCCACTAACTACTTTTTCTCTTCTTGGTGAATGACAGCTTTCTTAGGCTTTTTTTTTTTTTNGTGTGTGTGTGTGTGTGAAGTTCTGCTGTTTTTTCATGACAAATGGACAACTTGTTACCAGTTGGTAAAAAGTGTTTCCTTATATTTAACTCCCCTTAGGTGTCATATTGACCCCTTTACTCCTTCCAAAGCCCTGTTGGTGTTCCAGGTTCTCCATGGGTCAGGCAGGTGCCTGTCCACAGCCCACACATCTTTTTGTGGACTACCCTTCTTCCTGAGGTGTGTTGGGTAAGACTCACCGTTTCCAGCTCTCTTTTATGTCTATACCACCCTGTGAACTCTGATAATTCCTGGAGTGTAGGTGTCAGAGGTAGACTGTACATGTTAGCAAAGCTTTACCAGCTTTGGTTTTGTTTTGACAGAAGCAAAATCTTTGCTAGTTTGGAGACATTATGCCTGAATCCTTTGTTTGTTTGTTTGTTGTTTTGACACAGCACTGCACTGGGAACACACTGAGCATTTTATCCTAAATTCTCATTCATAAAAGCTTTCCAAAGCTGTTGTCCCTAGTTTGGTTATAACTGACACCCTTTGCCTTATGTCTGGTTTATGGACATAAGCACTAGGCTACAGTAGAGTGATCTGAATCCTGATAGAGCAGTGACCTTACATGACTATTTATCTTGTCAATCCCTATGTCATTCAGAAAAATTGTCATAAAGTTTCCTTAGCACAGAATTGATCACGTAGAATATAAAAATTATACAGGCACTCCTACCAGCGTTCCCATACATGATTATCTCCTTATTCTCCAATATCTCTGGGTTTGTTTTACACCCAGATGTTATGACCAAGGTAATTTCATATACAATCTGTCTTTACAATTAAAATTTCTTTGGCAAAATCCAGGCATATGATACCAATCCTACTATTTCTATTGACCAGAGATTTCACCCTGCCAAAACAGAATCAAGCTTTGTTTGACAGGACCTACTTCCACAAGATTGTGCAAGAACAATTATATTCTCAGCCTGGAATTGTTTGTTAACACTGTGGCAGATTAATTAT
This sequence comes from Cyanoderma ruficeps, assembly GCA_008694505.1. Lineage (NCBI taxonomy): Eukaryota > Metazoa > Chordata > Aves > Passeriformes > Timaliidae > Cyanoderma > Cyanoderma ruficeps. The sequence goes on along the minus strand of VZDJ01000057.1, from coordinate 873,415 downwards.
TCTATTAATTATTATAACAAAGTTCAGTGATAGACTAACCAGTCCATAGTTTGTTAAGTCTAACTAGCTAATTAATAGAGCTGCTTGTTTTTAAATGTGGAAAATGCATCACTATACAGATAAATGTATGAATTTTAACATCTGCTATGTTCCAGTGGAATGAAAATAGAAAATGTTTAAGAATGAAAACTCCAAAGAAGTTATTAAATTTCCTATGATAACAAAGCTGACAATGACAAAGCTGAGAAGAAAAACAGCTCTTTGAATATGCCTTAGGAGACTACACACAGCGGAGCCCATGTTACTGACATAAATGGAAAGCCAACAAACATTGGATGGCAGCTAATATTTTAATGTAACAGTGCACAGTTACCATGTTTCAGTGCGATGCTAGGGGGAAAAAAAAGAGGTTTACATCTTGGTAACAACAGAATTGGCCCTTTTCCTGAAATTCAGTGATCTAAATCCATCTTGCACCTTCCTTTTGGCACCTTCTGGAGCCACCAGCAACCAGGCAGATGAGAAGTCAGCAAACCAGTTCAGCCAACAGCTTCCTTGGCACTGTTTCTTTAGCATGACATGAGTGAGAATGTTTAAAGACAAACACTGGCAAGAAATGAAGTTTCTCTCAAAGATTTTGATGGTTTCATTACATGCTTATGTAATTAACAGTTTTAACCAGTTGGAGATGACAGATTTCTTGAGGGATAACATAAGTTACATTGGACAACTGAGACATGCTGGACTTAATTTGGCTTTAAGAGTGTTAACCCTCAGTAATTACTTACCCCAGAATCCCTTCATTAACTACTTATGCTAAGTACCTGAATTTAAATACTTTGATATGTGTCATAAGACTTAATTAACACTGCCCATTCATAAAGTGGTTAGGTTTGTTTATCCTTAAATTCAGAATAAATTTAGTTTACCCTCTGATGATGTTCCTTGCTTTTCTATACGCTGATTCTGTTGTCTGTATTTTCCTAAAATAGAGTGCACATCTGAAGTGAAATAATTCAGAGAAGCAACGCTCCATGAAAAATGAGGAATAAACCTACCTGTTAAAACAAGTAAAAGCCAAGATATTGGTCTGTCCATTTAAACATTTGTGTATTAAAGGATTTACAGAGTTAAGTCAATTTGCAGTTATTTACTGGGACAGATGGGGTATAGTTGAATAATCATTACCTTAACCATTTCAAAAGTTATTGTGCTGTTTGTTTTTCTTTCATTTCACCCAGTTTATTTTATCTTCCTTTTTAAGTGTCTGAGATGTTCTCTACTTGCTTCCAAAATAGATGAGTATGTGCCATACACCAAAAAACTCATAATGCAACTTCAGTGCAATCAGTGAAGCAAGATTCTTCCTCGATGTTTCTTTCTGTGACTAAATACTTCAAAAATTATTATGTGGCAGCTGGTATCTGAATTGACACTTAAAAACTTCTGTTACATGTTCATGAAGGAGATGGATGGTTGCTGAAATGTTGATAAATATACTTGGTTTGGCATCTAAATGATGGGTAATAAACTGCTTACCACTTACTTGCCTGCTTATTGAAAATAATATGACAGCACCAAGATTAGTTAAGATATTAAAACATGAAGAGCTGAATTCTTTTGAAAGTATTGCATCATTTGCAGTGGAATACATTAAAATCCTCCATAAATAATGTCACTGTACTTAGTCTAATTTAGAAGAGGATTGCCATTGCAGTAGTTCCACACAGCCTTGCAAAAACCCAGGTAGATGAAGTGGTGTCTGCTAATTTTGTGAACAAGCCATGTAAAACAACACTGACCTGGTTCCTTATTATTGGTTTTGTAGATCAAAAAACCCTGATATATTTCAGCATTCACCAAAAAGGTTTGGGACAAAGGAGGCTTTGAAATGCACGTCTGTAACTTTGGGATGAGGTGGTACCCCAGTGTGATGTCTGTTGGACCCTTAGTAAATCTGCAGTTTCTCTAGGAAGTTTAAAAGAGAATATTTGAGTGGAGGGAGATAAAAAAAGTCTTTGATTATCAGAGGGAGGGAAAAGGTATGAATCATTTTTGTGAAGCAGCAAGGAAGGCCTACTCTGCTTACACTCAAAACAAACAAAAAACCTCAACTGCCCCCCCTCCTCCCTTCGCTGGCTTGAAGTTCAGGCCTTTCCCATCTCCATTCAATGTCTGGGATTAACTTTCCTCCTTCCAATGAGGTGGCTGAGGGAAGATGGGTCAGAAAATGCCTGGTCACAGGTTTATTGCTTCAAGTGAGTTCTGGCTGGCTCCTGAGCTACCTAGAGTTGTAGAAGTCACTACAGGGGACATTGCCATGAGCTGGTGGACATTAAGGAGGGTCACAATTGTCACCCCTCATTGTTTTTTGTTAAATCTGATCATTCGCACCTCTTGGGTCCAAGCTGCAAAAATCTGATATTTCTTCATTAGAATCCTCTTTACTTTCTTCCAACCCCCTCTTCTCTCTGTAAGCAGAAGAGAGTGGTAGTTTATTTTTGGTATTACAGTAGTGTGTCTACCCAAAAGAATGTAGAAACCAACACTGTGGATGCAATTTCTGCACGGCTCCTGGCTGAGTACCAGCACATTTCATTGTGCAAGTTTCAGAAAAATACAGAAGTTGGCTGTTTGAACATAAAAATACAAAATTAGTGGTAAATTTCAGAGTACAACTCACAGCTTCCTCTCCCCTTGAAGGAAATTTCTGCTGTGGGCTCTGGGCAATTACTTCATATTTGCTCGTGATTGTGTTGTGGCTCCTGTGGAAGGAATTGCTCTGTGCTACCTGTCCCGAGGGAAATGTATGGCAAGAAATTGGAGAGGGAATAAGGGACCAGTAGGTACTGGGAAGAATAAGGAATATTCCCCTAAGGAATATTTACAAATGATTTATCAGTCATTTGTAGCCATTTCACTTCCATCCCACTACCTAGGAAAATCTATCTACAGTAAATCAGATTTTGCAGCTGACTACATGTATAGCTAGTAGTTTTCTACAGAAAATTGTATTTTGGATCTTTTCAGGGAGATATTCCAAGTGGTGTAGAGCTCAAAAACCAATTCAAGTGGAATTTTGTGAAATTCTCCTCTTTGCTTGAAAACAGCCACTGAGAGCAGTCACGGAAAATATCAGAAAGCTGTTGAGAAAGTCACACAGCCAATAAGTCATGCCTACACAGCATGGGCTACTCCAGGAGTTTCCAATACAATTAATATTTTATTTTGCTCTTCATTTGATTGGCAATTCACATGGACTGTTACAGCCAAGATGGTCTTGATAACAGCATTTCTAGGGATTTGTGTCATTTTGTTAAATGTCTTCTAGGAATTCTGACATCATTTTACTCTTCTCTGCTCAGTTACCTTGATGTAGCAGAAAAGATGTGTAAAAGTTGATCTGCTCCAGAACAGAAACTTCTGTTAAATATGTGCTATTTTCAGCTGAGGTGAAGTTAATTTTCTTCATATCAGATAGTATGGGGCTATGTTTTTATGGTGTTTTTGACACCATGTCAGACATCTTAAAATAGTTTTTGTTCTAAAAACCTGCTACATTTTTTCTCAGTTTAGAGATCAACGTACGAGAGGTACGTCAGAAATCAACAGCCAGGAAGAAGCATGTCTGCATGAAGAGCTTTATTTCAAATTTTAGGGGTGGAAACCTGTGTTAGAGAAGGCCTTTTAGAACACTATACAAATGAAATCTGCTGTATCAGAGATCATACCTGTGCTTTATACTGCATGTGCTCAAATCTCTTCCTAAACCTTCCAGAAATCTCGTATACTTGATAGATATACTCCCAGCTGAACTCCCATCCTGCTTGCCACTGCACATGAAGCTATCTGGAGGACCTTATGTATTGATTTAAACTATGATTTTACACATTACACTCGAGGGGGTGTAGACACCCACAAGCAACCTTTGCGGTAAGGATTTTGAAAATTTAAATAAATTACTGCAGTGTTACTTTTTAATTTGCGTAACGTGAACTTTTGTAAATTACAGACATACATTTTATTTATCTATATGCATTTATTTATAGACACTGTATAAGAAGCATTTGCCAATACTGAAGTGTGAGAGTCAGTATGCAGTGAATCATCTGCCAATTTTATTTTCAAACAAAAATATCAGTATACATTCTGTGGCCACATTGCCACGGCAGAATTTCCAACAGTCTTGAATTGCAACACTCTGGAGAAACTTGTCGTTTTAGAGGTTTCTGAAAACTGAGAAAAACAGGAAAGTCAAGGTTCAGGTGTAAGAAAAAAAGAAAGAGTTGAGGGATTTCTGACCCATGTACGCTACTGTTGTAAGTGAGGTACATCTAAAGTAAATTAAAACTCTCATTTTAAGGTGAAATCCAATTAAAAGGTTAATATCTGCGTCTTGGTTTGAAAGACAGGTGTCTGCCAAGGAAGGAGCCTCCCTTGGAACAGAAAATATGACCCCCTTCCCTCCAAACCATTATACCTTTGAAATTAAGTGGCTTTCAGACAAAGTAATGGGAAAAGGAATAACAGATAACTAGAATACATATATATTACTAGAATTATTAATAGATTTTTAATAATAGAATATTAATAATAGAATTATCACTATAAATATAGAAATATCTATATTATTAGAATGGATATATGTGTAACAAGGCAAACAAACAACAGCAGCACAGCAAACGGAAGGCTGCACCCAAGGTGGACTGAGAATGGTCACAAAATGGCTGACCATCACGAGGTCTTACACCTTTATAAGTTTGGGCCATTTGCATATTGGGGTTTAATTGTCTGATTAGAGCTTCAGGTTGTGAGGTCTCATCCTTCCTGTTCCTCCCTTCAGTCCACCGGCCTGAAAGGCCTGAAAGTTTTCCTTGGTCCTCAGCAGGAAAAGGAGTTTTGTCTCCCTGCTCTGTGAAGAAAGCTTACTGGCACTCAATATGAGACTCAGAACTGCACCCCTAGGCAGCACAGAACCTGAAAAACATGACAGCTGAAACTTAAGGCATCACTGGCAGCCCCGCTCCCAAACACGGCCAGGACAGGCTCCCCAGTGTTTGTCGCAGGTGCCAGCTGTCCCTGGGTCCGGGCTGTGTGGAGGGGGTGGCCTTTGGCAGGGAATGAGGGTGTTCCCAGGTGCTGGATGCTGTGCACTGCCTCTGGGCTTCCCAACAGCACAGCACTAGAGAAACAAGGCGGCAAGCCCAGTCCCAGTGCTGAAACGGCCATCCTGGGCACAAACAAAACAAAACAAACTCCCCCCGAAATAATATGGGATCATGAACCATCCCCAAGACACATCTCTCATTTTGTTCTGCTTATAATCAGCACAGGTTTAGTCTTTGCTACCTTGTTCTGCCTCCCCAGGAAAAACCAGATCCCACTACTGTTTCTGATGATGGAGAAGCCCTGCTGATGCAACCCAGTGGTCACACAGCCATAGCTACAGGGAGCTTGTCTTCATTTGGGTTTCTGTTATGTAAGCCACAGTAAATCACACAATTTTAACAAGCAAACAAAACCACCTCTTTGGCAGGCTGTGAGCTGCTGCTCTCTCTCCATCCCATTCCTCCTGGCTGCCCACCAAGCAGCTGCTAAGAGTCTGGGGCCAGCGTTTCTGTCTCCACACGAAATGCCTACTTCTACTGGCAACAGCGGCAGTCTGGATGCTCAGACAGCTTCTCCACCAGTCTGCTTACCATCACACAGCCAACCTCTGATAGAAGGGCTGCTTGGAGCTGCAGCTAGACCTAGCATAGCCTAAGTGGCTGTAAGCTGCACAGCTCCAGGTTAATTCAGTTCAGTACTTGCCTGCTTTCCAGCCATCCAAAAAGGTCCTAATGTCTTCCTGTGGTTCCTCTCTAAGGTAAAACCAGGCTGTCCCTTATTTATGGCACTGGGCCTAAACATATTAGTATAAAGCTCCAGGGTACCTACTCATGCACATATGCAGAAATAGCAAAAGAACTCCAGAAACATGATCCTGATGGAGGCTCATATCCTGTCTAGATACAAATATGCAAAATATTTGCTATTACTGGTGGTAAGTCATCACTTGTTAGCATCAGAAATCAGGGAAAAACCTGTTCCTTGGAGCAGGTAACCTGTGCCAGGACTAAGGGAGGAAGATGAATCATTTCTTCAACCCATTCTTGGCTACCGTGAAATGAAAGTGAAAGAAAGGGATGAGAGAAATGAAAGAAGAAGAACACAAAGAAATGGCTTAAGGTTGAAGGGAAAAGAAGAGAAAAGTACATGCAAATATAGAAACAGAGGCAGAAAAAAGAGACAACTAATAGAAATGTATGGAAGAAGGGATGGAGAAGAACAAGAGGGAAGAAATTAAAAGACCAAGGCAGCACATCAAATTATCAGTGTTGTAATGTTGGCAGATTCTTTCATTGTCTTGATATCTGCTTTGTTTTTGTTTTTNTTTTTTTTTTTTTTAATCACAGGAGCATTCAGTCAACAAAAACATGCTGGCAATTCATGTATGCAGTCAACTCTGCCAGATCCAGGCAAGTGCAGGTGATGAGCAGATAGCAAGGCACTAGCACACGGACACAGCTGTCTCCTTTTTTAACCCCACTGGGCAACTTTGTTTTGTTAGGGGTTGTTTCTTTCTGGCTGTCTCTTTCAACTTCAGTTGGAGGCAAACCTCAGTACTTTGGCTAGGATTACACAGGCCCACAGCACCAAAGGTGTGCCACTGTCCTCTCTACCACTGCATTATTTTCCTTCTCCTCCATCACAATGGGACATGAGCAGGGTCAGGCTTGCTCCACCACAGCAGAATGAAGTTGTCTACTTTCACTGCACAATTTCAAGGTATAAAAAAACCTCCTAATTACAAACCACCAAAAAACCATTAATAGCTTCAGAAGACAGATCAGTTCACATATAAAGGCTTCTCCCCACACCACGCTGGATGCCCGGGGAAGTGAGGCTTTGGAAAAGCCCACTGCAGAGCCCCAAGTCTCCCCCCTCCCCTCAGACCCACCCAAAAGCTACAAGAACCATTTTTGGGCATATGGCAGATGATCAGGGAATAAACTAATCATCATAAAATCACCCCAAGACAGAAAGGAATATAGATGGAGTGAAGGTTTAAGTATGACTGAACCTGGTGATGAGACACTAGAACAACAAAGAGTTAAAGGAACTGTTCCAGAAAGGGTTTCATATCAGAAGGGCCAAAAATGCCTTCGGGAAGAAAAAACAGCTAACAAACCAAAGATGACAGAATAAATGAAAGATGACAGCAATGATAAATCAGAAAGGGAATAAAATATGCCTATACCTATGATTGAAAGTGGAAGAATTTACTTAATAGATTCACGGAGAAAAGTCATTATCTCACAGCTAGTAAGTATATCAGTGTGCACACCATGACTGCCTTACTGAAATGAATTATTCTTGAAATCTCTACTTCGTCCTAAAAAGAAAAAAAGTAGGATGAATTGAATTTATCTTTCAAAACAATTTGTCAAGAAATACACATTTCAAGTAGTATTATATGCTCCACTAAAATACAAAAAAGCTGCTATGAGGTTGTTTTGTTTTTGTTTTTTTTTTCTGTGCAGCATTCAAAAGTAGAGTTGTTAGCAGCACATAACCACAACAGGAAACCATTTTCAGCACTTTCATTAGTTTTTCTAGGTATGACTAACTATGAAATTGTTTCACAACAGGTAGGGCACCAGAGGCATTACTTAGTCTTTAGCTGTGCTGGTTAGTTAAGCATACTTTTGAAAATACAACATTATCTCATAAAATATCAGCTATGAATTATGCAGAGCAGTCCATAAACATAGCAAAATACAGAAAAAAACCCCCAAACTCCTTTCTAAGTAACTCACAGGGTATTTTAAACTGATTCCAGGGTTAAAACAAGTTTTAGCACAAAACACTGAAATTTTCTATTAGCAACAGCCAGTCTTTAAACAAGTGAACATTTTTACCAGTTGGAAGCTCTGAAACGGTTCTCAGTACTGTTCTAAAGGTTCCCCGGGGATAAACTTCATTAGTTTCTCTGTGGAATTAATGTATGATGGATTATTATATTGTATGCACATGCATTATCAACAGCTTTTTAAATCCATACTAATGACTTTGGTTTGTCCCTTTCTAGAAGCAGTCAAATGCCAAAGAAGAACCTGATGGCCTGTGGGTGTTTTCTTCTCCATTTAGAAGCGTTCATGGGCAGCTACTGTCTCAAAAGTCCACAGCTCACAGCTCTTTACAAATCAGCAACTGCAGACAAGAGAAAATTAGGATTGAAAATAATGGCCATAAAACATTGTACTTCGGGGTGTTTTTCCCTATAGAAGCATGGATGGCTTTCACATAAAGACCAAAGTCTGTGTCATTGCATATTTTGTGTTGTGTGATGGAGGCTTAAGCATTCAATCTCTAAAATTGTACAAGTAATTTAGAAGAAATAGCTATTTCATATCCTAGAATTCAGCTTTTCTGGCAGCCTAACTATGCATGGAAGTGATATTTCTGTAGCCATGAAAACAAATTGTGGAAATTCAAGGCAGTTAATCAGAAAAGTTTAGGCTGAAAAGTTTTGAAGGTAATCTGGTACAACAACTTCAGAAAAGATTGGTTCAATTTTACATAAAATAATCACTAGCCCTAACATATTTCAAAACGCATGTACACATATATATATATATAATGGAAAAACCTCAGAAATCAATTTGTTGACATCTGAGAGAAAAGCAGCCAGAACTACTTTTCATTCTCTGCACAGCTTCCTGACTTATTTCATTTGTGGCTTGCTCTGAAGAGATGGAGTGTAATTGCTCTCAAGACAAGAGGAGACACAGAGCTTTTCAGAGATTGGAAAGTCATGTGTGTCTGGATCAGACTGATTTTTTTTTTCTTTCCTAAAAAAAGCAAGGGGGGGGGGGAAGGAAGCAAGCTCTTGATACAGAAAGATATTGCCATAGAGATGAAAACAATCTCACACAAGCACAAACCCAGATATTAGAACTGGGTGATCCTGAAGGTCTGTTTCAACACAAACCATTCCACAATTCTATTATTTTGGGTAAAAGAAGGCTCAGCTTTTGTTTGCATGTTTCAGCAAAGCAGTTAAAGGCCTCCATGCCTATCTACATTTTTATAGTTTTCTTCTCATTCTAACTGATTTCTGGTGGCCCAGTCACAGGTGGATAATGTGCAAAAGAGTTTCACACCTGTTTCCACCACATTTCCTGTTATAAACCAAACAAAACCCCAACCTAGACAATTTGTAGAGAGGCGTTTACCTTCTGATCATCTTGATAATAAAGTGCCAGTAGTCGTTCCAGAAAGCAAGAAAAAGCAGTGCTGAGGAAACATTGTTCTGAGCTGGTGAGGTTTTCACAGGCTGGCTGCCAGCTCTAGGTCAATCTCTCAGCATTTCCTGCCTGCTTTTTAGTAGCTGAATATCAAAGTAATTGGAGAAGGAGGAGGAGAAAAAAGGTAAGGGGAAAAAATAAATCAGTGGAATCTGGTAATCTGTTCAAAGAACGAAACTCCAGTGTAATGGACAACCTGTGTAATCATTCCAAAATAACTCCTCAGACACATTTAAGAACAAATTCAACTCCTTCAAGTTTAAGTCTGAAAGTGAATTATATTGATCTGGATTAGGTGACTATTTTTTTCCTCTCAGAATAAGATTATCCTTCGAGGAATCCTTCAGATACAAATATTGCAGTAGAAACCCACACCTCCCATGACCTATGTTGATTTTCATGTGTAGACCTGTGTTTTGAAGAAGGACAAAATTAAAAATTACTGCTATTAAAACTATTTTCAAATGATACTTTAGCAGCTGCATCTTAGTTCATGAACATGGGAGCAGGAATAATTTCAAGGTCTGGGGGTTTTCCTTGGATTAACAATCCGTAGACCCCAGACCTGAGTGAAAACAGAGTGACACCATGGGGAAGAAGACAGTGGCTTCCACCTGGTGGAGATCAGCACATCAACAGATTTATGCTGGGGTATTTCAGATGTGCCTCTGAACTACCATGATCTATACTTGAGACACGATATTTTGTGTCCACATGTGCCAATATGGACAGTCTCCCTTTCTGCTAATGGCCTTTGTAACCAGGGGTGCCCACATGTTTGTTTCCAGATGTTTACCCACACGTTCATATGGAAGGTGGTCTGGTAATGGGCAGAACAGTATAAAATACCTGTAGGATATTTTCATGGGGGAGATTTTCATTTGTGCCTCACTCTGCTTTATTGTCTGTGGCCCTGAAATATTTATTCAATAAAGCTGCACTGCCTGCTTAACAAATTACATCTTTCAAACTTATTTATGAGGGATGACAGATGGGGCTACTGTGCAGGGAAGCACTGATGGATGGTGGGAGCATATTATGACACCAACATGGAATGAAAAATTATTCTTTGCTTATTGAGAAGGAAGAGGCCTATCCTATTAGCAAATAAACTGCTGCACTCCCAATTCTCTGCTGCACCTCCACTGTCCTCAGTGCAAGAGGAAGGACTGACAAATCAGGGAAACATTATTGCTAATTTGCATTGAACCAGCTTATAAAAATGCATGTACTAAAGCTCAGAGGTCATGAAAGAATACTTATTTACAAGTCACCTAGCAGAAATATTTTCTTTCTTATAGCATACGTTTCAGTGGTAAGCAGCATCAGAGAAAGACTGAAACACTTCATCCCTTTGAATGTTTAAACCTCTTTTTAACAATTACCTTACTTCAAACAACAGCCAGGTCACTTCCATGGACTTTGCTGTGCTGCTTGATCCACAGACTTGCCCTTGCTCCTTTGGATCTGGTTTTCAGAGTGAATTAAGCAATCTACCCACTCCCACCTGTGCATCCTCTTTGTGAAGCACATGGCTGTTCTCTCACCTCTCTTCAATCTCCAGTAGCACCTAGGCCTGGGTAGGAGCTGGAAAAGGGGGGGCCACTCCACTTTGCATGAAAAGATACCTTTCTATGGCACTGTGAACCAGGGATACCCAAAGACAGGGTCAAGCAAGCTGAGCCCCCTTCCCTCACTGAGGCAAATAAAGCTTTTTTCACTTCACAATGAGAGAAGTGCATTCGGAGAGGAGTTATCCTTCCTCTGCAGGAAATGGAAACCTTTGCCTGGCAAAGGAGGGATGCAGGAGAGCACATTGCACATCCTGACTGTTCTGCACGCCCAGCAGCTGAGTACCAGCCTTGGAGGCAGCGCTCGCTCATCCGTGAGGCTCAGCAAGCTGACAAGAAGGCAGCTCCTCCATGGGTCAGTGACCTGAAATTTCAAGGGAGTGAGGAATGAGCTCAGGAGGAGCAGGAACCTGCGTGGGGGCAGAGAACCTGTTCCTACAGAAACATCAGCCATCAGTCAGGACACCCCTGCAGCACCACTGTGTGACCCTTTTTCTGATGGGTGCCCCCCAGCCCTCCCACCCACTGGCTCAGGCAATGCAGTGGGTCAGTCTTTAAAGGATGAGCACAGGGAATGACCCCAGGGATGTCACAGCATCCCCATGAGCAAATACTCAGCTGGATGCAAAGGCACATCCGTGCCATGGAGGCATCAGGACCAGGGGAACCCCACTCCAGCACCGTTTCTTTCATGTGATTTCACCTTCATGTGCTCACCAGAGCTGTGATGTGCAGGGGGGAAGGTGATTATTTTTGAGGTGGAAAAGCTATTTGGAGCATGTACCTGCAGAGAGCATCCTGCTGTGCTGCATCAAGCATGATGAGGTCTGTCAAAGAGTCACATTTCCTTCCTCTTCTAAAGGAAAGCACCTCAGAAATATCAGGCTAAAAGCTTTCCCCCTCTCTTCCTTGTCATTAATGGCAACTTTGTTTAGCTATTAGCCATAGCAAGAGATCTTTTCATATAATTTAACATACACACTGCCTGAAAGCATGTATAGGAAAGCTTATTTACTTGAATGCACGACTTAAGGACTGTGTGCAGGGGCAGTGTGCTCATCATCCACACTATTGTTTTGGTCCTGACTCCCATTATTCTGGGCACTGGTGAGGAGCTCACAGGGGGATGTGAAGGATGCCAAAGCTGCAGCAAGGCACTGCTCCCTGCCTGGCACACAAAGCAGACTGATTTACTGGACAGGGTGTTGGCATGCCCACCCTTGTCCTTGCTGTTTCCAGCAGCTTGGCCACATCTGAGGCAGGCCATTTCTTCTCCCCTTGCCCATATGGGGAGCAGCCTTTGGCCGAGTCCCATGTAAGAAATCAGAAACAAGGAGCAAAGACTTTTCCAGAATTAATTAATGGGAACAGGTAACTCTGCCAGCAAAGCATTATATGGAAGTAGCTGTCAGGCACCAGTGCCCAATCTGCTCACTGTCAATTCATTCCCTTGTTTCTCCAGATGAGGTATTTCAGGTCTGCCTCCACCACCCTTGGACCACAAACCATTTGGTGTGCCTGGCCCAAGGAACACGTGGCCACCACAAGCTGCTGCTGAAGTGATTCAACACCTGCTCTGGCACTACATCAGCTTTTGAAGGAATAAGATTAATTTCATTTATTTTCCAAGGCTCTTGATGAAGCTGTTGCCAGATGCTCTTTCAGGGTACACCCTCAGCACATGCAGCAGACAGATATCTCTGGCACTGGGGTGTTCTCCCCTGCCTCCATCAGCACCTCTGTCCCAGCTCCCCTGCCCAGAGATCAGCTGCTCATCCATTGCTTTGGGTGACACTCCACGACTGGTGCTGGAGGGAGGTTTTAACTGCATCAGTCCTGGTAAAGGAGATCTGTCCCTTTGGGCAAGTGAAACTCCACCTGGCAAGGGGAGTTCCACACTCCTCTGCCTGCCAAGCTCCCACAGCTGGGCACAGGCACCGTGGCTGATCCTCCACCATATCCCTGGCTTATAGTTGTGCCCAGACCAGAGTCACTGTGTCTATGGCCCTCAAGGACAAAAGACTTGCTTCATCTTTAGCCCTGTCCAATTTTAATTCCTCATTCCTCTTGCTAGAAGGGACACACTGCATTTCCAGCCAGACAGTCCCTCTAGCCCTTTGCTAATTACATACACTCCTGGGGAGGATAAAGAAATCTGTTTCTGCATTACCCCTACAGTTTGGGATTTTTTTTTTAACTCACTACCCATAATTTATTTTATATATATATTTATTTTTAAAAAGCCCAGCTCCATAGTTGAGATCAGGAGCATATCTGGAGGTAGGTAGAATCATGAAAGCTCCTCGTTAATCAGCCAATGACTTTGGCTGGGCTGACATTTTCCTGGCTATTTTTAGAGCATGACTCAGACACTGCGCTATGGAGCCGGCAGAAATCCCTGTGGGCTGATACCAGAGCCTCATTCAAAGCCGTGCTGAAGCATCACACAGGAGAGGGAAAGGGAGTCAAAATGGGAAAAGGGTTTTGTTCCTTGGGAGAGCCTTTGGGGCTCTCTTTAGAAAAGCAGGTAAACATGGAAAACAAGATATTATGGCATCATAAGGGGATATTAGGAACTGAAAGGAAAATTGTCTTACCTGGCTCTGACAGGAATATTTCCTTCACAGATTTTTAGGCTGCTGGATAAAACCACAGAGTCTTATGAGTGCCTGCTCCTAGATGTGCAGCTAAAAACCAAGAGAAATTTTAAGGCTTTTTTCCACAGCCAGTCCTATGAGTATTTAGCTGAAGCCTGTTTCCCTGCCTGTGTGAAAAGTCCATAGCACAAGCCTCAGCTCCCACCTGGCCCCCTGACCATTTGTTACAGTGAAGAGAAGACTCACAGATCTGATTAATGACTGTTTGGTAAGACCCAAGGGTACAGATGGATATTGGCACTGGGGGAAGAAAGTGGAGATGCAGGAAGAAAGGCATCAGTGTTTTGTGGACTGCCTTGTTCTCATTAACAACTGTTATGGATCACTTCACAGAGGGCTGATGGAGTAACTTTGGGGGCTTGTTTTTAAATCCCTGTGTGCTCTCCGAGACCAGCCTGTTGAAGCAGCATATCACTGGAGAAGAAGCAATTCCTGTGAGCCAGGTTTCTTTTATGAAGGATGATGCAACCTGAGTCCTCATCGATCAGCTTTAATGCAAGTTAAAGTAGCCAAAGCTTCCCATGAAAAAATTCCTTGGTTCCTCCAGTCACTAGATTTTATTTTTGATTCTTTTTTTCTTTCTATTAGCAGAAAACATATTTGGCCTGAAGTGTAATGGACACTTTGTTGCACCCTGAAAAGAAAGCATCTAAATTGTCACCTATCACTTCAAACAAGCAGCAGGGCATCTCAGTACTTAGCCTGGACTTGGCTACCCTGGAAGCTCTGTGAGGGTGGTGAGGCCAGGAGGCCACCCCCACCAGCTTCTGAAGAATCTGACCCTCTCTTTACCCTGAAAAATGAAGAAATAAAAGCAGAATCCTCAAAGTCAGCTGTTCTAGTGCACTCAGCAATGATGCTTAGGAAGAGGTCAAGCTGTGTCCTTACTATCACCTGTCCCCCAGCTCTCACAGAGATTGTGTCACCTGGGTTTGCTGGGCTAGTAATTACAGTCATGTATTAACTAGGGCTGGGATCAAGGAAAATGCTTTCCACTGCAGCTCTGTAATGCACCATAATTAAAATGAATCATTTCCTTATTGTCACGGTGCTACTGATCACACCACACCTCCCCTGCTACCTTGTGCTATCCAAGTCTCAGCACCTCGTTCCCTGGCTTGCTTTGGGATGCCAGGCTGTTTATCCCCTTAGCAAAAGCAGGGTTTTCTTTCATTTCTTTCCCTCTTAGCTGGACATATTCTGATTTTATTTCATGTGTGAGCTCCCTACTGGCGCTGGGGTGGGAGGGAGCTGGCAGGGGCAGGCAGCTCCCAAAGTCTGCAGCACACCATTGATTTCTGTCAGCCAAGGACCTGGCACTCAGCCTGCCCAGGGAAATGTTACCAGTGGCTCCAGAGTGAGACACAAAACACCCACAGCACATAAAACTGGGCATTGCAGTAATATACAGGAATGGCAGAAACCCCTGCACCCCATCAACCTCAACAAGGGAGAAGCAGAAAGCTTTAAGCCCCAAGGAGTTTTTGTCATGCTTTGTTTCCATCCTATCATTATTTTAATTCTGGTTAGTACAACTACAAACATTACTTGTGGCGCCATCATTTTAAGCAGTAGAAAATCCCACAAATCAATAGGATGTTGCATTAAGTTATTTCCTTTCATTGCTTTTAGGTCTCACATCTTCCATGCCTTTATCTCAGGCAGAAGTAAATAACTACATGACTGTTTTCTGCAATGGCATTTTACACATCCCTTAAGCTTTCTCTACAAAACAAACACCCATTTCCATATCCATCTTTAATGGGGGAAGAAAGTGCTTAGTATCCTACAGTATTTATGACTCTCTAGGTGCTTCTTCTAGGAGATATTGGTTTTCTGAGGACTGACTAGAAGCACTCAAAGCAAACACAGAACACTAGCTAACATGAACCCCAGTGTGATTTCCAGCTCCATCCCAGGAGCCAGCTCCTCTGCCCAAGGCAGCTCCACAAGATGAGTTGCAAAAAAATTCCCAGTCAAAAAAAACCACCATACTTCAAATTCATTCATGTACATCCTAGAAAACCATATTTTTCTCCACATTTTTTTTTTGTGATAATCAAATACCAGGCCAGAGTTGCCTGAGCACAGCCAGCACAGAAAGTTGCTGCTGCAGAAAATAGCTCCTGCTGTGTGATCAGAATGTGAACAGCTGAGAACTCGCACTAAAAGGAGGGAAGAAAAAAATGCTCTGCAAAATACAGCAAAGCAGCCAGGCTGCCTTTGACCAGCAATGTGTTACTGCAGGCCGAGCCATCATTGCCTGGCCTTGCTGCACTTCCCCCTATCCAAGCCACTGCTCCTGACATTTATCTCAGCAGCCTCTTCTCCCTCCCCAGTCAGTTCTCCTGCAACAACCTCATCTCACTGCCACCTGCTTTCCTGCCCCTTGCTTCTGCTTTGTGAGCTGAACTACATCATGTCAGCATATATCATACATATATCAGGTTTTTTCCCAAATATCCTGCTCCATTGTAGCTATTTTTAAGGGGAAAGTCTTTAAAGCACATCTTGTTTGCAGCTGTTTTCGTGTGGTTTGCCACATGACAAGCCAAAGTCAGGTAAACAGGAGGAGGAAGTAACAGAGAAAAGGCAGGGAAGGAGGGGAATACACCTGAGCATCGAGGCTTCTGCAGAAGTGAGCAATAAAGGAAATACAAGCATTAGCCAAGGAACAGATGACCTGATTGCAACCTCTCTGAGTGGGAGTCAGGAATAATTCCTGTGAGGTTGGAACAGCACACTGCGACTGACCAAGAGTCTGGAGGCTGAAAACTCATAGAAAGGATTAGAAATTTAGAGGACACAACCTCTTGTCATGTCCTACATATGTGGGAAACAAAGGTAGCCAGCAGGTCTGCAGGCAGCTCACAGATCCGGCTCCTGCTCTTCATCCTCCACTGATCTTGAAATAACCTGTCCTGGGGGGTCTCTCCTGCTGAGCTGCTGCCTCAGCCTGAGCTGCTGCTCTTCTCCTTTGGCCACCAGTATCCCTCCAGCAAGAAAGTCCCAAACAGAACCTCCCACACAGCCCTGCTCAGCTTGTGCTCTCACAGCTCATAGCTGTGGTCCAGGACAATCAATTCCCAGTCCCAATGGTTTTCATTAAAAAAAAACAAACCAAAAATCCTCAAACACCTCTTCCTTAACACACCCACCCACTGTGCTCAACACTGAATCCTCTCTTCAGCCAGCTTACCCCCTGAAATCTTCACAGAAAAAGAGAGTATTTTAACATTAACATGTGGCTTTCAAAAGGTTTTTCTTTCTTCATTTTCTTAAAGAGGTCAGCAGTGTCACCTCATTCTGTAAAAAATGGAAGCATGGACTCTATTTGAGCTTTAAACACTAACAGAAGCTCTCCATCAGGTCCTGCAGCTCAATACCTGCAGCTTCTGTAGTCCCTGTTCAGTGTCAGAGGGTCCTAGGCCTTTAAAAGGGGGTAACAAATGGAGTGAGAAAGGAGCAATAGAGGTGACAATGTTTGCACTAAAGTATTAAAAGTAAAGATTAAAAAAAAAGCAAGAAAGGAAAAGCTTTTGAGACTCTGGTTATCAGCAAGTGCTACAAACAAAAGGGCAGAAGCAATCCTTGTTTCCATCCAAGTTCAAGGATAAACAAGACAGATGTTTCCTAGCACCAGCAAGAATAGCCCTATTTGGGAACATTTCTGGCATTACAACCAAGGGCAAACCAAAATGAGCTGACAATTCCTCTGCTAGAAAGTCAAAATCATATTCATGCTTTGCATGCAGTTTGTATTCAACGTGTCACTTGTGTGGAGTCAGACTTCACATCCCTGAGAGGGTCAAATGCATTTCTGAATTGCTCTGATGAATATCTCCAATGCCTGAGGAGCGAGACTCAGTACCATTGATTTGTCTTGCTCCTTTGCTGGTGAGGTTTCATCTCAAGGGACATGATCTCACTGCTGCACACGATTATCATCTTTAACAGAGGAGAGAGAGAAATTCTCATGGTCAAAATGAAGCTGCTTTGCCAATGGAGCTTGGAGGCCAACAAAACACACGTACAGGACTCAGAAAATAACCATCACCCCCCAGTCGTTCCTGTTTACCTGCCCTTGCTTGGTACATTGGACACAGTCAGTGATTTGCCCAAACTAAGGGAACCCCAGCTCAGAGTAATGCTTCCCCCTCACCTTGACAAGGAGCCCACCCCAAGTTATTTCGGGTGAAAGAAATATGGCCTTTTATTAAACAATAAGGAATGCAAACCAAACTTCAAGAAAGTGAAGGGTCCTGTGTGGCAATGCCCAGCTGCACTCAGGGAGCATTTTTTAGACCCTGAGCTGGTGGCATGGTTTAGCCCCAGCTGTCAATTAAGTGTCACACAACTGCTTGCTCACTCCCCCTCATTCCCAGTGGTTGAGGGGAAGAGAATCGGGGGGGGGAAAAAAAAAGTAAAACAAAGTAACACCCCCTTCTCCCAAACTTTTGTGGGTTGAGATAATAACAGTTTAATAACAGAAACTAATTAAAATAATAATGAAAATACATTTAAAAAAAAAAGAAAAACAGCTGATGCATGATGCAGTTGCTCACTGACCAACACTTATCTGATCCCCAAAGAGTGATCAGCCCATTCCTGGGTAACTCCTCACAGTTTATATCCTGGGACAATTTTCTATAGAAAGGACCATCCTTCTGACCAGTTTGGCTCTGCTATCCTGGCCATATTCCCTTCAAGCTTTCTGTGCACCTCCTCACTGGCAGAGCATGGGGTATTACGAAGTCCTTTGTTTAGGGTAAGAACTACTGAGCAACACCCAACACATCAGTGTGTTACCAATTTTATCCTCATACTAAACCCAGAACACAGCATTGACCAGGTACTCAGAAGAAAACAAGGACAGCTGGGCAGACTACTCCAGTAAGGGACAGCCAGCTTTAGGGAAAAAATACATTTTTCCTACTTGTCAAAGCACAGACAAGTCTGTGACACCTTGAAGAACAGGGCCCTAGCATTGCTCTGAGTGTTTTTCTTCTGCCAAAAAGAAGGCGAACAAAGCCAAAGCACAGCAAGCAAAAGGTAAACAAGCAAGCAGTACTCCCCTTTTACAGGCTCCTAGGTCCACACCGCCAGCCCCTTCTAGCCTGCAGAGCGTCTCCCTCCCACGCACCTGGCTCAGCAGGAACAGCCCCAGTGGGTCATTGCCAACGTGCATCTGGGGAATTTGGGCAGCTGATCGTAGTTAAGACTTTCCTAAGCGTAAGCAAAGAGAGAAGTGGTTTGTTTTGGCTTTTTTTTCTCCTTGACACTAATGATCCTCTTTAAAGCAGTTTCACAGCACAAAGCCAGTCAGGTTCAATTTTCCATAGGAAAATCTCATGCTCTGTTGTCCTTTAGGACAATTAATTTTAAGCCACCACCCTCACCAAAGCAGCACCCTAGCCAACACACCTTTGTGCAATTCTCCTCACCTGCTCTTTGGGATTTTCTGACTTTCACACTCATGCCAGACTGAAACCAAAACTCACCTCCTGCCCGCCTGGGTGTGAACAACCTCCCCTGCTCCAGGCAGCGCTGCTGGCAGGAGGGAGCTGGTGCCAAGCACCTCTGCTGGTGAATGAATGAACGAATGGATGCACCCCAGGGCTGGGGGATGAAGTAATTCACACTCTGAAGCTGTACCAGCTTGTGTTGTACCTCGGGGACAAGGAACGGCCTGGAGAGGGAGGGGCGATGGCTGAGCTGATGAATGGCACTGAATTAGATCAGGTGGAACTGCGTCCAGTAAAGGTGCCCATGTTCAGACAGAGGCCTCTCATGGTTGGGCTGAAATAGGATGTGGGATCCAGGACGCTACAATGGGCATCATGATCTAAATTGGGACTTCACCTGCCTCAAAATTCCACTCCCATCTGAGTGCAATTCCCAATGCAGGGTGACTCTGGCAATTCACGTCTGGACCTGTTCCTGCACAGTCTGATCCATAGCCCAAGCCATGCAAAAACAACCTGCTTTTAAATGGTTTAAGTGCATGCACAAACAGAAGGTTAACCAATTTACTTTAACAACATCTTTTAGTCAAAGCGTAGATGAAATGTGTCATTTCCTTCCCTCGAGTGGTGGTCTGCAGTCCCACTTTTGTCCCTTTTCTGCTGCTCAGCTCCTGCTGAAGCCACTGTCCCTAGCTATCCTGGCTGGGTTTTGCTTTGTTTTCCCTGGCTATGACCTGGGCTAGCACTTCTGCCGCCCTCCAACCAATCTGCTGGCTCTTGGGCAAGACACAGCTTTCCTGGGCTTCCCTTCAAATACACCCAGGGTGACCCGGGGAATCTCATTGAGTGCCTGACAAGGGCTAATTGCATCCTTTTAATTAAGCGGCCTGCAGCCCATGCCCTAGGTGCTGTGCTGCTCCAGAATATGTAGCTATTCATGCCCCAGGCCTGGAGGGGATGGTTTGGTGGCTTCCTCTGCTTCCCCACTCACACGATGGACACGGAGGGAGCTCCCCGGGCTGCGCGCAAGGAGGAACGTTCCAGGGAGAGCGGAGAAACCCCCCACAGTGGGTCCTTTCACTTGTTTAACACGGGAAATAGTCACTGATTTGGCTCAATAAAGCAAGCCAGGGGCGGGCAGGCCGCCCGAGGCTGCGCCACGGATTCGCGAGGCGGGAGAGCCTCCTGCTGGAGAGACACGGCGCGGGCTGCGGGACGAGGGATGTGGCATGTGGGATGAGGGATGAGGGATGCAGGCAGCTGCCTCTGCCTGCGGTCCCCACGGAGCGACAAACACCCTTTACCGCTCATTTTTGGAACCACTTTCTCAAGTCCTTGAGGCTGCGCCCCTGCCCGCCTTCCATCTCCTCCAGCCGTTATTCCTTTGCCTCCAGGAGCTGAGGCTTGGCAGCCCCGGGCACCTCTGGAGGAGCTCTGGGATGTCCAGGTTGGGGGCACTGCTGATGTTCAGGGCTTGCAAGTGACATCCAAAACCCATGGGAGTGGGGAGTGTTTCCTGGTGTGATGCTGGGCAATGCCTTGGCTGTGCTATGGCCACGGGGCTTGCGTCCATCCTCCTTTCCTGAGACATTGTGCTCTGCCTGGGACTCCGTGCCATGCAGTTAAGGAGAGGGCAGTGAGGTCAGGAGAAAGGCAGCAAGGGCACAGAATCACAGAGCTATGGAATTGTTAAGGCTGGAAAAGATCTCTAAGGTCATTAAGTCCAACCATTAAGCAGTACTGCCAAGCCCACTGCTAAACCATGTCCCTGAGTGTCACATCTACATCTTTCTGAACCCTTCCAGGGATGATAATTCCACCTCTTCCCTGGGCAGCCTATTCCAAAGCCCGAGCACTCATTCGGCAAAGAAATTTCTCCTAACATCCAGTCTAAATCCCTGCTGCAGCTTGAGGCCATTTCCTCTGTCCTGTCACTTGTTGCCTGGGAGAAAAGACCAAATCCTACCCCAGGCTACACTCTCTTTTCAGGGAGTTGCAGTGTGTGATAAGATCTCCCCTGGGCCTCCTTTTACCTAGGATAAAATCTCCCAGCTCCCTTGGCTGCTCCTCATAGGACTTGTGTTCCAGACCCTTCCCCAGCTTTGTTACCCTTCTCTGGTCACACTCCAGCACCTCAGTATCTTTCCTGTGGTAAGGAGCCAAAAACTAGAATGCATGCTAAGGCATGGAACAGCATCCCACAAAGTAAGACTGAGCTCAGCCCCTGCAGCCAGGCACCACTTATACCTGTTTTAGCAGGTGAACTTGATGATCTTAGAGGTGTTTCTGAACCTCAAGAATTCTATGATTCCATTCTATAGTAGACCTTTTTAAAACCAGGTGCAGCATGAAGGGAGGTGACTTGTCCTGGTCTTACTCCTCTGTAGGTCTCTGCTCCCAGCCCTGGCTGAGTCAGACTAAGTGGGTTGCTGGTTGGAGCAGCACAGCTGCCCCAAGCAGGGCCAGAGGAACAACTTTATCCGAGCTCTGGGCTCCAACAGATGAACGCTGGGGCTCTGCCAACACATCTAAGGCACCACCACTCCCAGATGGCTGCTCTGTCCCTCTGCCAGGAGGGACATCTGCCTGGGCTTCAGTCACCAGAAGTTACTGCTGGCCTCCCTGGGCAAGCTTGCCTTTGCTCTCAGGTGAGATAATGGACTGTAAACCCAAGCTGCAGATGCAGATGTTCAGGACGATGTCCAGAGGAGCCATGCAGCAGCCTGCAGCAGGAAGTGGCCCAGGCACATGAGGGTGGTGACACTTTGCCCACTTCTGCTGCTGCCAGGACTTGCCAGCAACTTGTTTGCACAGAGATCAAAGCTGAGGAATGAGCGTTCTGCAAAATTACAGCCTCACCCATTAAGCACTGATTTCCTACAGCTGAACTCTGATAAATCCACTGGCTTACTAGATTTCTTTTGGGCCACAAAGTCCCATTCCCTCAGGGGTGCCCCCAAACCTGATTTCCCTGTGTTAGAGAATTGCCTTCTCAGTGTTTTTTTTTTCCAGAGTGGCTTCCTGAGATCCAGCACAAGTAAATGTATCTCCTTTTTGGGCACCCTAAAAGTGCATTTTCTTTCTTAGCATGGTTTGGATATCCCAGGACCCTGTGTTGTACATACTGCTGTGCAGTGCAAACCTGGATAAATTCCCTTGGAATCTCACATCCTCTCCAATAACTGTGATGCATCTGAGTGTCATCTTGAATCAGAGGAGTGAGTACAATTTGCCTTATTCCTTCTGGGAAAAACAAAACAAAACAAAAAAAACCAAACCCAAAGCAACAGAGCACAGAGCAGCACGGCTCCATTTCCACATTTTGACCAGAAATTGATTCCATACGGAGCAGAGAGTGGTGTAACACGAGCCCCAAGGAGGTGCTCACATCCCGGCACTTCTTGCCCGACACCCTCCCGTTAGTCGCAGCGCTGGTGGCGCTGCCCCCGCCAGCTGCGCTGTGTGTGCGGGGCACACGGCAACTGCGCACAGCTGCCTGCCAAGGAAACCCGGCCCCGCTCCCCCCGAGCCGGCTAGGAAACGCAGACAGGGAACGAAGCAGCTGGCAGGCAGGGAGATGCGTGGGGAAGAGCGAGACCGGATTTCTTGGCGAGCAAGACGTAAATCCTCTTTCCAAAGGCAACCCAGGGTTTTGGTGCGGAGGGCTTCTGCCCTCGGAGCAGGACTGGTGGGATGGGAGCTTCAGGCTGTGCTGCTGACGGGAGTTGAGAGGAGAAAAGTAATTCCTGGCGTTGCTGATAAAGCCACGTTAAATCCCATGCGGTTTTCCTGCTCTGAGCCGGCTGCTGCTCCTCTGTCGTGCGCAGAGCAAAGATGAACGGGGTGGGTGCACAGGAGCAAGGAGGCAGCGGGGTCGGGGAATCTGAGAGTGAACTGGCCCACAGCTGCTGCCTTCCCGGCTCCAGGGTGGAATCCAATCCGGGGCTCCAGCCGATCTGGCAGCTGTCACCTCGAACGCGGCGCTGTGGCTGGAAAAGAGAGGTGTGTGTGCTGGCGGCACCAGCCGGAAAGTAAAAAAGGTGGGCCAGGATGGGGGCAGGCTGGACCCGTGGCAGGGCTGTAGCTTGAGCCAGGAATTGGCTCCTTCAGGGATTTCTCTCTGCCTTCTCTTGCATCTACTGGAAAACTTGCCTGTACGTCTCTTAAATTACACTTAGGCAGGATTTTTACTCTGCCTCAAAGCTCTTGCAAGCAGCATACCAACAACCCCTGGGCTCTCCTCCCAGGGATGGACAGCGATGTCTGATAAGGCAAGGGAAGAGCAGCTGGATGACCCCTCACAACAGTGGTGCAATTCCCACTGAGGCACGGCAGGGCAGTCATCTTTTAAATCTGCTTTAACACGTCGTGCCCAGTGTCTGGGCTGAGGCTGCAGCTCTCCCTTGAGGTAGCAGAAGCATTTACCTCTCACACAGCTGCTGCTTTCTGTCTAGAGCCAAGGAAGGGCAGAGGGGAGCAGAGCAGTAAGGAGCTGGACACGTGTCACAAAGACCAGGCTGTCACTTGGGTCCCTTCCCAAGTACCTTCAGTCTCCTATGAACACCCAGGTTTGCAGTGGCTGAGTTCAAGAAGAAACAACTCACAAGTTTCACACATCAGGAAATTCCAGGTTTACACAGGCTGTTAGAAAACACATACAACACAATAATCAGATTTGTTTTATTAAAAAACTTGCAATAAAATTCCTTGGAATTCACCATCTTAACTTTGAGAGTTGCAATATTTTACTAGTACGTAGTAACACAGTCTCACATATTTACATTATAATCCTCTATATAACAAAAATAGCCATGTTGGACTACTGAATAATGCTTCCAAGTATTAGCCACAACATTTCGGTATTTCCCCCAGCTGAGTCACTGTCTATGCTCTTTAGCATTTACAGTATCTAACAAAGCAAAATGGACACAAAATAATAAAAAAAGTATGTGTCTCATGATTTCAGGCAAATCCCTTTAAGATGGTAGTTCTCCGACTCCCATGTTTTTCAAGAGAGATAAAGTGCATTGCAGAGGAAGATGTATACGTTACAAAACGTCAGCAAAGAGTTGAAAGTTTATTTGCAAGACTGTAAAGAAGGGAAAAAAGGCAAAAAAAAAATCTTCACAAACTGCTACTGCACAGTTTTGGCAGGACGTCACAGGTAGCAAGGAAAGGAAGGGAACAAAATAAGACAACTATAAGAAAAAGGATGGCCCATGCCAATGCCACAGTGTGACTTTGCCATGGCCTTTTGGTAGGTGTTTCCCAAAGCTGCAGCACAGCCAGAGCCACGGTGCAGGAGTGTGACAACCCTGCATCCTCCCAGCTTGCTGAGGCTGGTGGCTCTGCCAGGCAGGGACAGAGAGCTGAAGCCTCCCAGTAGATCTCCTCCTGCTATGCAGAGCAGGACCGATCACTTTGAAGAATTTCATTGGGACAGACCATTGTCTCTGAACTTAACGAAGTTATTTCGTTAAGCTGTGCACTGATCCATGTGGTATTTATTTCGTTTGGGGTTTTTATTCCTTTTATAACACTGGCATTTGCTGGTATGGCTCTGCTGCATGTGAGAAGAGACTCGGCTAGAAAAAGCTTTGCTGCCATCACGGAAAACCAGGATACTGCTGCTCTGTTCAGGAACTGCATACAAGTGGGATGCCACTTTTTTTTTTTTTTTNTTTTTTGGTTTGCTTATAAACTACTCTAAATAGAAATAATTCTCTTCTGGAAATGGATGGAATGTATATTTTGACAAGTACAAAACTGTTTTAAATGTTCACTAAATACAAGGAACATCTTGGTATAAAAATAACAGACCCTCCCACCCACTGTCCCCTCTTTACATATCTAATTATAAAATGGTACAGTCATTTCAGGTTCCTAACATGAAACAAGTACTGAGGATGGCATTACATACATATACAAAACATTTAGATATTTGACATCTGAAATAACTGTATACATTCAGAGCAAACAAGCATCTTGATCGGGCTGTTGTCTTCAATGCTACTCAGGACCAAAGAATCAAGAAATAAACAAGGAAGGGAAAACATTATTACTCCTTTTTTTCCTCTCATTTCTTTTTCCATTCACTACAGAAAGAAGCAACTTCCACCAATTCACAATTAAAATACTCGAGAGAAACAAGATTAATTTCAGATGGAAAAAACATCGGTTGGCTTTTCATTCAAAATCCACATCTTTAGTTTCTTTATTTCTCCCTTCGAAATACAGCCCTTGCTTAGAAGGGTGCTTCCTTGAAAAAGAAATGGGCAGATAAAGGGGCCAAGTGGGTGTCCAGCCCAGTGGGGAAAGTGGTGTGGCAGAGGAGCAGCCCTCACCCTGCCATCTGCTTCACAAACAAACCCTCCCTGAACAGTTCAACTAGCATTCCTCATTCTCTGAAACCATCAATTAGTTCAGGCAACAGCTTGGTAAAATGAAAGCAGTGCTTATTTTGGATCTATTTCCCCTATTGAAGAAGGCTGTGAAAGCAACACCTCCAGCCTCATTTTCCCTCAGCCCTAAAATTCCCCACATTGTTTCCCGCTGGCGCTAACCAAGCCGATTCACTGCCGTCACCCTGCCTGCCCCAAACACACGTTTTTGAATCTACAAAACAGTCCACATGGGCTCAGTGTTCATCAGCAAAGTTCCAGTCCCAGGGGCAGCACTAGCCATGATGAAGCGTGGCTGTCCCAAACCTGCTGAAAGCCAGGGCCTGCTTTTCACCAAGCCCTGGAGCTGAACTCTGGCCAGCTCCTTTTCCCTTCCCCAACCTGCTCCAAGAGATACTGGTGGCACAAAACACAGGAGAGGAAGCAGCACTGTGCACGTTGGATCCCATGATCTCCTTCCCCTGCAACAGAGGCTCACCCTTGGACAAGCGCTTGTGAGATGGGCTGGGAAGGAACAGGCTGGATTTCTCTGCCATTTTAGTCCTGCCAAATGGATGCGCCCCAACATCAATGCCCTTCTTGCAATGCCTTCCTTGGGATTTGATCCAGGGGTCATTAGTGGGACCCAAGGGATCAGTTATCATAAGTGATTTCAATTATCTATTTTTCTAAATTGCCTCTATATTGCCTTTTTTAGTGCCACAATCTCCCTCAAACGAAAGGCCTAAAAATGACAACTGCTTCTGATTTCACAACAGTACAGTTTCCATACTCACATCAATGCATTTTTATATGCATAGATGTCAATTTAATTTTACAGAGTGCTTAAAGAATGAACTGCAGTGCTATGATAGTCCTGATCCTGCTTTAGAGGCTCTAAAGCAGTCAGAAAATAAAAAAAACCCCAAACCCTCAGTAAGTGCCAGCTCTGTATCCCCAGCAAAACAGGTGAGCTGTGGGGAGGGGATGTAGACCTGGTGCCTTGCACATCTGCACGCACACATCAGGTCATATGTGAGTGCCAAATTCTTCCTGCAAAATTTTCCATGGATCCTACCTATTGAACAGACCTTAGGGAAGGCAGCTTAGTGAAACCCAAGAAAATCCAAGTGCAGTTTCTGCCTACCAAGTTTTATCCTGCAACCCAGCCTGAATGACGATGAGCCTCACTAAGGGAGATGCTTCTCCCACCTACCACTTGCTCATGGAAAAGTGCTTCAGATGGCAAGATAGGAATTGCTGGGAGGGGCACAGGATCAACTTAGTGACAAGAGTGCCTTTTCCTGGGAGCCACACAATCCCCTGGCCACTGTCCCTGTGCAGGAGATGCCCCCGGGCCCAGCCATGGGGCCAGCCTGCAGAATTGTACCCATGAACATTTGCTTGTCAGAGGGCTCTAGAGGATTTTGTTCTTTCCTGGCTGCATGCTGAAGGCTGCTCTCCCTTCTGAACAGCCAGTGCTGCACCCCCAGCAGCTGAACCCCACCCACTGAATGGCCAGGCTTAGCGGGCAGCAGTAGCAAGGTGTGCAGGGGCACACAGAGATACAGAATTAAGGCTTTCATACATGTTACACATCAGGGGGTCTTAACGTTTATAAAGCACCTCAGAATCCCAGGGTAGTTCACAGGTTATATATGCAAAGATTATTGTCTGTCAGGTTGAGCTTTAGGAAAACATTTCCTTTTGACACAGGGGCTTAATTATGCTCATAGAAGACCTGTTGAAAATGTGATTTTGGTGCAAGTCCAAAATTAATCATAAGTGTTTTTTTGAAGAAGGACGGAATAAAACATTTACTTAAGTGCTTTCCTAAATTCAAGCTTCAGTGATGTGTAACCTGGCTTTGCCCTCATCATCACTTAACAGTGCTCAGAGCTGCAGAACACCTAAGGACAGGCATGAAACAACATCTTCCCTGAGTGAACCTGCAGGTAGAACTGGGAAAACAAAAGCAGAAAGATTCCTGACCCAGATTTGCTAGGATGCCTCTTCCAAAAGGCATATCACTAATTAGTGATATGTCAAAACCACTCACCCAGCCTGGCACCCCACCTCTGCCAGTGGCCACCTGTGGACCCCAAGGGACCAGATCTAATATGGGATATTTAGGAAAAGTGTGCACACAGCACAAGACCTCTACGAAGTTCCTCATTAACTCTCGGAAATATGTGCAGGGTCTGAATTACCAAGTCTGTGACGCTTTTTTGAGCACAGCTCCCTTTATGATTTTGCTGGGCAAAGGACACAGCTCAGTGTCAGCTGAGAGTTTCCCCTCCTGCCTTGCTTTTCCACAGACTGTGCTCATTCTGCTGTTCCATGGGTGGTTCTGCTATGGCAACAGCTAATTAATTGGTCAATCTATCTGTTGAGATCAACTTAACTCAGTTCATGAAATAAAATGAAGACTTGGTGACAGCTCCTCTGAAACCCAGTTTGGCAAGGAGTTCTCTGCCTGCATGCTGAGCTACAGTGTGCATATGTGAAAGGATCACTGACAACTTGGACATCGTGTCTGTGATGTTCCTGTGAGATGTAGCACCCAGGTGGAGAAGAAATTGTACCAGTGTGTGGACTTTCTATGAGGAGCCCTTACTGTATATAACCAGCCTCACTCCTTCCCCTGCAGTCGTTTGAAATGAATTTCATTCCTGGGTCAAAATTTGATGTAAGCACCACTTAAATCCCATTTCAGCATTATTTACAGAGCTTAAGTGGAGCTGATGCAGTACCTTGTACAAACTCTTGTGTATAGGGGTCAATTTCAACATTGATGTGTCAGGCCTTTCCCACTGCAGCAAGGAAATAGAGAAGACATAAAAGAATACGGAAAACAAGATTACAGAACCACAAATATTGTCAAGACTGACCTGGTGTACCCTCTGGAACAGTCGGTAACTTTCTTTTTTAACCAAGACTTCCAGCTGCCTCTATCTCTTTAATTGAAAAAAAAGATTTTCATTCCAACAGCTTCTAAAGAAGTAACAGCACATTTGTGGGTCATTTTCATAGAATCACAGAATGGGTTGGAAGGAACCTTAAAGATCATCTAGTTCCAAACCCTCTGCCATGGCCAGGGACATATTTCTCTACCTCAGGATGCTCAGAGCTCCATCCAACCTGGCCTTGAACATTTCCAGGGATAGGGCATCCACAATTTCTCTGGGCAACCTCTTCCAGTGCCACACCACCCTTAGAGTAATAATTTACTTCTAATCTCTAATCTAAATCTGTTCTCTTTCAGTTTAAAACCTTTACCTCAAGATTACCCCTCAATTTAGGGACTAAGAACATAAAACAAAATTAAACTAAACGTTTAATTAGTTCTAAATGGACAAAAGGGCACGAAGAACATTTTTTTCTTCTTTCTACACTAAAGAAGCAAGTCAGCCAAAATTTTAAAGGTAGTTCTAAACACATTTGTTCCTGACTAAAATCTGACAAACACAAATTTTGGCTAGAAGCTGGTTTTCACATTTAACAAGTAAATCCACAAGGGATTAAATGCAGTGAGCCCCAGCAGTTGCATTTTGAGATGCTGTCATGACAGAGGCAGGTCAAAATGTTTGACCTCTGCATGAAATTTCAATGTAAGATGAATTGCTGATTCTGTGGACTGACTCAGGAGGGAGTAATGTGATTCAAATCATCTGACTCTCAACAGAAACTATGTACTCTTGTGTAACAGTTGTAACAGTAAGCTTCTTCACAGTTGAGTATTTTGACTGAAAAGCCAAATCATACGCTGAACAATTAACAATGAGCTCTTACCTGGAAAGCAGAGCTCAGGATGAAATAAGTTATTATGTCAGGCCATTATTATCTAGGTGTTTTGATGTATGTTAGTTCTTTTATTTTCAAACTCCCTCCCCAGTATATTTTGATATATGTATCTGTATACAAATTGCAAATATTCTGTTATGCATCCAGCAACACTGATAGGGACTCTGGAGGGCAACAAACCACCTGAACTCTTGTTAGATAACAAGCAGACAAAAACTGCTGTCGAAACGTAAGGGAAAAGACCCAAAGCAAACCAGGAATCAAACATTTCAAACAGCTGGCTCTTGTTCCCTTAACAATTTCTGACACTGGTATCAGCATCTCCAGACCCTCTGTAAGAACACTGGCACTCACTTAATGCAGAACTGTTAATAAGCAGCTTCCTGAAACCTCTCAGATCCTCCTTTAGCCCACTGATCTGGTTTTTGGTCTGTAAAATTAAGAAAAGAAATGATTTTATACTAGATCTTTTTTTCCAGCTACTGAATTGTCACTTGAAGGAAGGACATTAATGTACTGCCACCTGTTAATAACATAAAATACAGGACAGGACTGCATGGACGGAGTGATGCTTTAAGCTTTTCTTTCTCTCCTTCACACTGTACAATACTTGGCTAGAACAGAGCTCTAAGGAAAAGACAAACTAATGTTGTTTTAACCCAAATTTCTGCTAATTCGGAGCTCTCTTACAAATAAAAGCCTTCAGAATATACCATTTCCAAGCCTTCCACTTAATGAAAGCAGGTGTTATATTAATGCAGGGTGCTGTTGCATCATCCTTCTGAAGCCAGCCACATGTAATTCCTGCAGAAACAACAAGGCAATGATAAATCCTGGTCAGATCACGAAGTGACCGGTGAACGGGAATTCAGATTTCTGGACTGAACTCTTGAAAAAGCTGGGGTCAGTCAATAAAAACAGAGTGTCCATCCATAACAAACCATAAACAAACAAACAAACAAAATAAACAAATGCCTTTTCAAAAAACCCAACAAAAATCTGATTGAACAAGTGTAGAAAACACTCAAGCTGTCATTTCAGCTGCACGTTTAGGAGCCCCTGGAGAGTTCCACGACGGCTCTCAAGCACGTGGGTAAACTGGAAGCGTCCGTCTCCCGTGTGAACCAAAGGAAGGTGTGCAGATGATGAAACCACGTCCAGGCAGACACAACAGCTGCTATTGCTTTTCATGACCGTCCCAGTATGGAGTGTGCAGGAGTGACAGTGCTCTGGAGGCATGTGCATGACTGGTCCAAATCCTAGAAAGCTGACTCGGTCCCTACCTGTGACCCTCCCCTGGAGTTTAGTGTTGGATCTCTGTTTCTCAAGATTTCACCTCTTCGCAGTCTTGATCAGTGGAAAGCTCCACATCGGACAGTCCAACCTCCATGGCCATAATCAATGAAATATCTGAATCACTGCTGACTGCTGGCTCCTGTTCATCTGTCAGGGCAGAAAAGACAGGAAAAGGTCACGTCTCTCTGTTAAAGTATTACTGAGTTTTAGTTCTGTAGGTCCAACCCAGAGGTCCCTCCACCAATGAGACTGTGACTAGATTACAAACTTCCTTCTTATTCAATATCCGTCTAAAATACTTCAAAAATATCCCACAGTTCAAGCCATTCATAGTGAAAAGCATGATGAAAAGGAGCCTGGATGGGTGACATTTTCTTCTCTTAATCCTCTCAGGGCTTTTCACCCAGGTCCTTCATGAAGTTCCTCCCACCACCTGACAATTGCCCTCCCCATCCCCTTTCACTTCCTCCGCCAGGCATCATCCTAATCTCCCACAAAGACAACAAGTTAATGACAGAGCCACAGGCACCTGGTAGAGCAACTCAGTCATCAGGAAAACATTCCTAACAGGAAAAAAATCTGCCCAAACCCTCATTAAGTGACAGAATCTCAGAGGACAGTTTTAAGAGGGCATTGTCTAGTCTAATGGAGGAACATGGACACTGGACTGGGACAAAACAAATCCAGGATTTTGGACCAGGCTACCTGCCTTCTGAAGTGGCTTCNATTTGAAGATACCTTGTAGGTTCTTGATCTAGGCCAAAGGGATCTACCTTAATGCACCACAACCCCAAATACACTAAGAGTTGTATTGTTAATTTCTGCCAAACTGCAAATCACATCATAGAAAGAGCAACTTGTTTTTGTTTTGATTCCCACAGCACTTAACATGTGTATATTCAGTAGCAAATGAAGCCAACAGATTTTAAAGGACTAAAAGCTAACTTTCTTCCAAGAACAGTCAGGGAAGCAAAGCACACTAGGGAGATTTTCAAAGGCACAAAACCCTCATAGGTGGCTGAGTCCCTGAGAGAAAAATTTGATGGTTCATATTTTCAAGCGGTTTAATTACAAAGGTGGCATTTATACTGTAACAATGCAATGTATTTAAATCTGTGGCAGTTTTTCCTTCACATATTTTTTTAGACAATAGAAGCAGAACCTGATTGATGCTAAAAAGCCTAGAAGTTGAATATGTAAGCATAAGTAAGAAACACGACAGAGGAGCCAGGAAAATAATGACTCCTCACAGTTTAATTATTCACTTGAAGCTAAGTGAGCACAATTAGTCACCTCTCAAGAGCAGCATGATTTTTAAATCTTTTATAGGAAAAACCCCCACATGTGTTTACTTGTGCTGGGATTAGACCTCACGTTCTGCAGAGAAAGCTTGAATGGGGTCTGCATTATTCAAACTGAGAGTGTCAGTGTTTTCCTTCGCAATTCTTCCCAGTTTTCACCATGGATTACTTTTATACTTTCTTGATTGTAAGATAAATAATTAACGTACACAGCATCTTTACATCTCTATCTTTTTTTTGCTCTGTCAATATGACATTAGTAAACATTTCAAGGCATTGCTTCTGACTATAAATGTTTCCACCGGAGGTGGAGGAAGTATTTACAAGCTGAATGATACATCCTGCAGACTTCAGTGACATTGAACCTTCAGGTGAGCTGCTAGATGCTAGAGTACATCACAGTATCTCATACACCTCCAACACCTAAAGCATCATCTTCAGTGGCAACAGCTCTCTGAGTCAGAATAATGTGGTTTCAGACCACTGGATTATTTATCATTCCTCTATAATTAATAGGATTCTTACAAATGAAAATTATGCTTAAGAGCAAGTTTATATTTGCAAGACAGAGCTCCTGAGGCTCAGCCATGTTGAACAGCCACTTGGAGCACTCTTGAGAGCCAAGGTGTTTTCCATCTGAACTAGCTGTGCAGAAGAAAAGGACTGGCTGAATAGTGACAGCCAAATGCATGCTGAAGGGGCAGGCAGAGCTGCCAACACCAAATGTCAGAGCATCCAACCAGCAGTGTTAATAATGCTGAAATGTTATTTCAAGAATTGTTGTTTCTTCCAGGTTGCACAATAGAAAAAAACCTCAACTAAGTTCAGGACAGGCAGATAGAACAGGACCAGATTTGCAGCTCACCCACCTAATATCTAATGGAGGTACAGCAGCACACACTCTCCAAATCAGCAAACTCCAGTTTCACTTTACAAATCCTCTACAGTTATTCAAATTCTTGGATCCTAGTCTTTGCAAAGTGTGGGCTTTGTAGTTTGTCTTCTTTGGAACTGAAGTGCAGGTCGGCAGGAACAAGGGATGATCCCAAAACCACCCATGCTTATGCTCTGACATTGCTTTTCCAGAACTGTGACAGTGCCTAGAATCAGAAGCACTCCACCCTCCTTGCCTGCTACCAGTGCAACAGGTCAAAATCCTAAAGATACAGCTTTGGCAGAGTGATGAGAACAGCTTGGGCATCACCATTCTTATACCTTCCCTTTTCAGGGAAGCACTGACATTTCTTTGGAAGCTGTAGCCAACATAAGGAAATGATTGTATCCCTCAGTATTACCTGCTGGCTCCTGTAAACAGGAGTCCTGCTAATGACTCCATCACACATGGATGAAACTCTGGGAGGCTGCAGAGGTCACACCAGACACAGATCTTAGTAGGTAACTCTGGCTGCAAGGTCTACAAACTGCCTCACTGTGGCTTCCCCACACATCACAGGCTTGCCAGACTGTGCTGGTTTGTTTTGTTGGGGTTTTTTTTGGCTGGCTGCTCAATAACACAAGCCAGCACAGTTACTGTTATTTGTTAAAGGTAAGCAAACCTCAACTACACTGCAAGTGCCAGGAGCTTAGCCTGCGTTTTGCATCCCTGCCTTTCAGATCCTATTTACAATGACAAGGCTTATACAATCACACAGCTTCTACAGAAGATGCCTGACTCACTGTTAACAACCTTTATGAACCTTTTGCAAGTTTTTTGTAATTTGCTGTTTTTCTTAAAGCCCTGAAGTCAGATGAGGATCTCAACTTTCAGTGAAGATCTCAGCTTTCACTTAAAAATAAATGAAGCTTAAGAGGAAAAAAGGAAACAAAGTGTTTTAAAAATTAAATCTCTATTTTCTAGACAGATTTTATGTAGGAATATCTGACTTGTGATTTTAGATCCTTGAAACTGGCAACCCTGTCTAACCACACACACTATCATACTTCCACTGTGTTTTACAGCACTCCTTGCCAGGGGCAGAAAGCCTTTTGCTTAATGAAGCAAAAGGCACATCCCAAGCTGCTTTCCAGCCAGAGTGTTAGTGCCTATAGCAGGGAACTGTAGACCTCCCTGCCACATTCCTCTCATGTCAGTGAAACATAATACACCACAGCATGCTGCCTGTCCAGACAGACTTTTCCACTCACTTGTATTTCCTGACACACATTCTTTTGAGAGGTGAAATCAACCAAACTCCTTCTCTAGCCAGTATTATTTTAAATCAATTACACTAGCACGGGAAGAATATCACCACGTAGATTTGGAAGCGGCCTACGCAAAGGTGGTTCTTGAAAAGTGCCTCAAGTGATGCTTACATTTGAATATTACTGCAATCAAACAAGGATGAAAACAGCTGATTACTCTGGTGCTTTGACAACAGTAAGATTGCACACTAGTAATAATTAACTACTGCTGCTGCTATTCGTAACCATTGGTGTAACTCTGTAGCTGTTGTACACTGATAAATACTCTAAAAGAAAGAGGTCAGATCATGGGTTTCTAAGAATTTGATAGTGCTTGCAAGAGGCTTGGGAGGGAGCTAAGCATTGAACAGTGAGTGAGAAATGCATTTACAAACCTATTCCTCTGCCACGCATACAGGCTGGGCAGCAGCTGAGATATACTTGCAATGACCTACTCAAGGGTGAGAAACAAGCTGACGACACTCTGGTGGACTTTGCACTCATGGAGGCCTCACTCCTGCTCACCACTGTGCTCCTCCCGAGAAGGT
The DNA here is from genome assembly GCA_008694505.1 of Cyanoderma ruficeps. NCBI lineage: Eukaryota > Metazoa > Chordata > Aves > Passeriformes > Timaliidae > Cyanoderma > Cyanoderma ruficeps. The sequence goes on along the minus strand of VZDJ01000057.1, from coordinate 838,862 downwards.
CACATCCCACACTCTCCTTTGATGTCCCTAGGACATGGACAGTGCCATGGGGTTTTCCTAAAATTGCTCCAGCTTGCCTCAGAGGCCGAGATTTCCCCCAAACTCCCCGAGCTGTTAAAGCCCGTAACTGGGCTCAAATGTCAATAAGCAATTTGCATCCAGGAAATCAGCAGAAAAATGAGACCACACTAAAAGGTTAACAACAAAAGCTTCTTGGCATTAAATATATATCAGGTTTGTCTAAGATGGCACTTTTTCCTTCTCTGGACCTTTGGGTAGCTCTCAGCTATTACACCCATTTGAGGATAAGCAGAGAAATACTACTACTCCTCCTTTCACATCCTCACTGTGGTGAAATATACCTTATTTCAGAACTCTTCTGCTTGGAAAGATAGATTTTAACAAAACCAAGAAATCCCTGGTGTTAGTTACGCTCCCAGATCTAGACAAGTATCTAAAATGCATGCATTACCATGAGCCTTATTCCAGTCTAGGGCTCAATTCTTCTAAGAAAACATTCAGATGTGTCCAGAAGGATTTTGCTTCATAAGAAACCAGAAATGTCACCATCTCCTAGAGCTTTGAGGACCTGATCAGAAAATATTTCCAGAGTCACTAGAGGCATTGATATGGGATCTTTATCAAAACACATTCTTCTCAGCTTGAAGCCACAGAAGAATGCCATTGCAACCAGTGCCATTCTGATTTTGTTTCCAGTATAAGAACAACCAGGACACAATTCATCACATTTTGTTTATGAGAGACATATCTGGAATCCTCTATTTTTCTCTGTCTGCTTAAGAATGCACTTTACCATTGCAGTTTATTGCTACCTCCTACTCTGGCCTTGCCATTGCATCACTTCGCTGTTCATAGTCTAAGAGGAAGTACATCTTATGAAATTATTACCTCAAATGGCCACTTCTTTCACAACAGTACCAATTAAATTTATCACTAAGAACCCTTCTTTTAAAAATATTACCGATTGTTAAATTTTTTCTCAAGTTAATAATCTCATACTTCTCCTTGGATCATTTTACAAGTCTCAAATTCCTTCCATCTAATTTGGAGAATTGCAACGCTTTAGAATGGGCCATAACTGCATTAACATAACATAAAATAAAATATGTGTTAAAAAATGCCTATAAAACCTCTAATGCAAAAGAAATGTGGGAATATGTTTGAGGAGAAAGGGTTATAAAAACCCTTTTACTAATGCAGTCCTTCTGTACACAGAGGCTAATAAAACAGATGAAGAAGTTTGGCTGGCTACGATTGAGAACAGAGCACTGGGGAAATATTTTATTGCTGTTCCCTAGGATCAGAGGGAGATTTATCTGGGCAGCAAGAGGAACAAGTACTTGAGTGTGGTAAGTGCTTTTGGAAGGAAAGGTTAGAGTCTCTTTTGTAAATAACAAGCCAGAGCTCTGTGAATGTACTAATGGCAACAGAGCTCCTTCCAGGAGGTAAAGCAGATGATGTGTGAAACATTTTGCAAAGAATACTCAGACACCAGCACACAGAAAAAGAACCACATGCCATGACCTGGCAAGATTAATTCAAGAGGACCCCTAAGTAGTTGAGAGATGTGATAGATGGGTCTGGATATGACATAAAACACTGGAGGTTCTCCCAAAGTAAACCTGGGGGGTTTTTTTCTTACTACTGAATAAAAGGGCAACAAAATCTCTTCCCTTAATCTTTTTCTAGAATATGTGGTTTGGGAGAATATACAGCATCTCTTAATGAAAAACAGCCAAACACATGGTTCCTTGTCCTTATCCTGCAGTATGAAGGGCTAACATCATCATCATCATATGGAAATCACACCCCAGTATCTCAAGCCAAGCTTGGAGAATTTATTATTAATATAACTAATTTTCTGATGCCTAAATTTAGAGCATGTTGTACTTAAGCAATAAATAAGTTACCTGAGAAGACATTTTGTGCTTTGGCAAGACCAGTAAACTCATTTTCAGAGAGTGTGCAGGAAGTACCAGGACCCAAATGCTTTCTCCAAAACAAAAAAACAAAAAAAACCCCCAAAAAACAAACAAACAAAAAAACCACCCCAAAAAACCAAACAAAACCCCATCCAAATAAGGATATATAACACAGGGAGCAGAGAGCAAACACATTTGCAGAAAGCTGAGCAAAAAAAGGGTAGAACACATACCAGATGTTACTGTATGGAAGCAGTTGCATCCAACTGGCTGGAAAAGTAAAACTTCCTGTTTCCCATTGTATATATATGTATATCTATCTTTAATGAGCACATACTAAATCCTTGGGATTTTACCCAGGAATCAGAACACTCAGCCTTTGAAATTCACAGCACATACTAACATTATTTTAGTAGTCAACACTTTGGAAATCAGTTTCCTCTCCATGAGAGACTGGTTGACATTTTGGGAACTTTTGATCAGCTGTCTTAGCGGGGAGCTGCCAACATTCTCTGTGATACAGCAAACATGCCTCTGCCACGGATGGCACAAGAAAATCTCATATTTTTGCTTTCAGTATAATTTCCTCTTGTTCTTACTCTTATGGGTCATGTTTATCATGTTCCTGCCCTGGGACCAGCAGGGAAACTCCTTCTATAGCCTAGATATTGCAACCTCATTTTCTTTTTACATGACTAGTCTTTCCTCTTTCCCACTGAAAACTCAGACAAAATTTGGTCACCAGAGATTTGGTCACCAAAGATTACCAAAACAGTCAATGGAGTCATCATATTGTCTCCTGCACTTTATCCTCTTGGATCAGCTCATCCCCACACTGAAGGTCCTTCACAGTTTATCTGCACATCTGGTCTTCACAGAATCATAGAGAGGCTTGGCTTGGAAGGGACATTAAAGATCATCTAGTTCCAACCCCATGCCATAGGCAGGAATGGCACTTATTGGATTTTATTCACTACAAAGTGTTTTATTCCATCTTTGAGCCTGTACCTCAGCAGTCCCACTCTCTTGTCTTGTTCCACCAACAGACAAGAACCACACTACTTCCCTCACAACAGGGCATCCAGCCCCTTAAACCTTTGCAAAGCTGCTTTTCCTTTCTCCCTCCAGCCTTCCCACTGTCTAGTACAAGAGAAGGACAGTAGGATGCTGCTGCACACCCTCCTTTACCATTCACCACTGGTCATTCTCAGTTCCCAAATACTGTACCAGGTGCACCTCAGGTCAGGACATCATGTTCTTCTGATCCTTTGGGAAGTTTCATAAGTAAATGTGGAGGTATTTCACTCAGTGTACCAACTGGTACAAATATTATTATGTAGAACATGCGAAATTATTCATGTCCTTGATTGAAAATCAGAAAATGACATCTCCTGTAAGAAGTGAAAAGATTAAAAAAACACTGACGCACGGGGCTGCAAGTACATGACAGCTTTGATTTTCAAGTACCTTAGCTGTCTTTAGTAATATATTACTGCATTCAACACCTGCAAGCTGTCCCTGCAGTAACCACATGCTGTTATACATCTAAAACATCAGTTGTTGTGGTATGGGGACTATTTACTCAGTTTTCTTAGCAGCTGCTGAATTGAGCGTGAAGTGATAAAGTTACAGAAAAAACACGCTTTGTCATGTTAATGGTGTGTAAGGGATCTTGCAAGGATTATCCCAGTAGCCAGGGCAAGACATGTGGAGAGACAAACACCTTTTGCACAGCAAGCAAACACCTTTACTCATATTGCCAGCCATTCAAAACTCTGAAGGGACAGCAGATGTGAGACAAAAGCAGAGCTAAATGCTGTATGTACTAGCGTGTGTTGTACGACACACAGCCTATTGGCAAGCTGGCAGAATAAAGAGATTTATATCCAAGCAGTATAATCCCACGATTTAATCCTGTGCATCTCAGTTTCCATGGGCTATCCTGGGGACTGCTACTGTGACTGAACTTTCTTATCTGCATTTTAAAAACCTGTGTCAGCAGTGTGCTGACTCTGAAAGAAGGAAATAACAGCCTCACTCAGATACTGGACTGAATGAGCAAGAGTGTTATGGTGAGAGAAATTTCAGTTCTTGTGTTTCTAAGGAACATCAGGAAGAACATCCTTTGAAGGGGTGATTTAGAGATGAACCAGCCAACACCACACAAATCTCTCAGAGCAATCCTGTTGCAGCAGCATCCCCAGCTGGATACAACATTAAAACAGAAGACTCAACATAAGATAGTGGTTTCCAAAACGTTTTTCTCTGGTCTGACCATGCTGCAGAGCTGTGACATCTCCTTAGGGAACTCCATGACAGAAAGCAGCTGCACAAAGCCAGCTGAGATTGCTCCTCCTCAGGACTGCAGGGAAATGCAAGAAAGCATTTGGTGCTTGGAAGAGCAACATACCATGGGCACAGAATGAGACTAGGACATGGAAGTGGACCTGCAACTCTTTATAGGATGTTAGAAACTTCTCACTCCTTTCTTCAGGTCATGTGCAAGGTGGCTACTAGACAGTGAAAATCCACACAGGAGAAATTAATGCTGAGAACTTGATGTATAACATAAGACTGCTGTGAAAAAACAAAACCCCCCCTTATTTCTGCCTAATACCATTAACTGCTTCCTCAATTACAAGTATGCACACAGCTATAACAGAGAACAACAGCTTGCCTCAAAGACAACTCCTGTTTATTTTTGAATGAGAGGGTTGGAAAAGCTCACACAAGTCTGCCCGAGTTTGTCTGTCATGGCAGCACGTGCAGGATGTTCCAACCTGTCTCTTTAAATACCTTCTACTGCATAAACTCTCAAAAACTCCAGGTCACCAGCAAAACACAGTATTGAGGACTCACACACTGAACTCTCATGAGCAGCTACACCAAACATCCTTGAGCAAAGATGTCACAAAAATACTTGTGCATAAATTAGAGGATTTACTGGAATGAAGAGTGTGTGTATCTTCTCTCTCTCCCTCACACACGATCACGCCTTCCTATCCAATGCTGCTAACACTGGGCTCCACCTGAGATGCCAAGACCATTCCCAGGATGAAGGGGCAAGTCCTTAGCCCAGAACTTCGTGGGCTTTAATTTTGTGCATGCTGGTAGAAACTCCCTCCTCATCATGCATGTTGGGGACAGTGAATCTTGGTTGAAATTTAATTCCACTAGAAATGCCCATAATAAAAATTCCACCCAGGGAAGTCTTTCTCGTTAGATATTAAAAAAAATACACACAGTCATGAAGTCAGAAGAGAAAAACCCCACAGAGGTAATAGAGGAACCTGCATATCAGGTAAGTAATTTTTATTGCTGTCACTAGAAAAATACAACTTTTAACAGTTACCAGCTTTGAAGTTTAACTTCTACTTTAGGGGAAGAACTTTCTTTTTGTTCAGTATAAGGAAACAACATGCCCGAGAACAGGCTTGACTCTGTTGCAGCAGCAGCTCCAGTGCCTGAAGCAGGGCACAGCTGTAGGACCACTGTGCTTGACAAATCAGAGCAGATTAGGACAGCATCCCATGGTGATCCATCTACACACCCTCCAGCATCCTCCATGCTACCCAAGGGCTTCCCACAAACAACAGACATGTGCAAAGACCCTAACATGGCATGTCACACCTTTTTCTTTTTACCCTCTGACACCTCACAGTGAAATCAGTGTCCCTCTCACCAGTTCACACGTGTGGACTTGCAGATATTGACCATTTCTAGTCTCCTGCCACATGGTCACGGGACTGCAGGTACATGTCCCCAAACACCTGGGAGATGTTGGACCAAAGTACCCTGCTTAGGCTTAAGATTAATTCTTGCAAGTCCATAAAAACAGAGAATACTTGACAGAAACAGCACAGAACTGTTAAAGAAAATACGTTTTTGAACTTTACAAGGCTATCTAACCTGATTTGATTTCAACAGCTTAGTTATATATTGTCACAGGACATGGCTTATCTACTTACTGTAGCTCAAGAGATAAAGATTGATTCAAGTGCAATTCAGCTGTAGACAAATTTGTAACAAGAGAAGAAAAAAAACCCCAAAATCATGGAGCCCCACCAATTTCTCAATGACTCTGTAAAAAAATCCCAGTTTAAAAGCCAAGAACATGCTTTTCAGTCTCCCAAACTCCATGGGGTAGTAGATGTAGTCTTTCTTGATGGTGTGGCACCAGCAATGGTAAATATTCTGTGGACAGGGCTGATGCATATATTGAAACAAATTAAGAACCTGAACAGATCACTACAGATATTCCTATAGCTTCACTATTTCTTACAAACAGATAACTTTACAAACAGATTATAGAATGATCAATTACATAAGAACATCCTTTTTTTTTCATACAGAAGAAACATTTTCTGCTGTTTATATGTCTGTTAGCAATGAAGGAAAATAATGTGACAAGCTGAAGTGTCACCCCATAGTTTTATGAGAATTGAAGTAGTTTTAAAAAATAAATTGTAGGTGCTTTCAAAGCACTCTACCAATTTAAATCTCCTCCCTATGGGCTTCTTACAGTATCCATACACTTCCTCTTTTGAAGCCCCTAATTAAAAATTCTGCAAGGAAGCTTTCTTTAACATCCAGTTTCACAGAATCCTTACAGAAGGAAGTTTTAATCCTAATTGTAAACAGTGTACACTTAATTTCTAGTGTCCCCTGTTCAGACACACTCTTGGTAGGTATCTGATCCTCCCTCATACACACAGAGAAAGGACAGCTCTGACCTTTACTGACCACTGACAACACCCACAATGAAGTACTACTGACTTCTGGAGCTTTCAAAAATGTCTCATTTGAACTCATGAACCTCAAAATACTTCACTATTCTCAGGTTTTTCTTCTCGGGAGCCTTATGTGATGATGTTTTAAAACAACAGCAGGAGAAAGGGCAGACAAGTGTAGAAACCAGGCTTTGAAACAGCTTCAGTGTAACAGTACCTTTAACACAGGGAGTATTACTCTGTACTTAGAGTGGAAGCTGTGAGAGACCTGCTCTGGAAGGGACATCCTGGGTAGCTGAGTCTACTCTCCACAATTGTAATGGCTGCACGACACAATCCCTTTCAGATTTGCAAGCAATTAGCATCATTCACTGCACCAGCTCCCCATCTACTTCATTCATCTCTGTGCCAGTGCAGAACTGCAGATGGGTGGCAGCTAAAAGCCATAATACCCGGCTGAAAAGAGCCCTTCATGCAACACCAAACCACAGAGGAGTGGTTTTTTCCCAACATCCTACAGTGACAGATGAGTTCAGCTGCTAACTCTCTCTTAAACATCACAAGCCTATCAAACCTTGCAACACATTTTATATTCCAGTGTAATTATGCAGCTTTTGAACAGCTTTATCCCAGATCTGATCTTCCCTGCAGCCTACTCAATAGTTTCACTATCAGTGATGTACCTACAGCTGTGGCCAGTTCTCTGACTGAGAAGCAAATCTGATCAAGACCCCCATCAGCAAAATGTGAATGTTTACACCTGAAAGTTTGTAAGTTCTCATTATTTGGATAGTCTGTGTACTGGGAAGGTCTTTGTGTGCCACTAGGTCTGTGGGTCAGTCTTTTGCAGAGGGTGCAAATTACTCAGATTGCTGCCAGCCTTTATGGATTGGCAGGTAGGAGATGACACTGTCAGCGGGTAGGATCTATAAACCTCATAAAACTGGGAGGGAGTACTAGCAAGAAAAATAAAGTAGATTTGCAGTCTGAAACAGGCCATGGTTTCCATCAGGAACATCTCTACAAGGACTTCCTGAAAACTGAAGCAAAACCACTCGATTGAATTGGTCCATGGAATAGTGGCTTTAATGAGAAACATGTCTCTTTTCATTAGTTTAGAAACAATAAAAAACCCCAAACTCAGAGATTATAGCAAAAGCTTTCCTTTTGGAAAAGTAAACCTTTTTAATGTCCTTTGCCTCTTCTTTAGGTTGCTTTCACAGTTTAGTTAGAAGATTAGGCAATATTTTTATCTAATCAAAAGCATTCCACAGGAAAGAAAAACGAGCACATTTAAACCCCAGCACTAGCACATGAAATGAGGATTAAAATATGACTAAGAGGTGCACTGTTTGTTTGGAACAGAGGTGTCCAAAACGTTACTTGTGTCTTGTGGTACAGCTAGAGCACCAGATAAAATTCTAACAAGCTTGTCTGAGTACATTAATGCACATTTAATACTCACAGAGAACAGACGAGTACAGAACAACAATCAAGAAAAGCTCTCACAAAGGAAGACGCCAGCTGTTTATCTTGTTCATTTTGGAAAATTTAAATCAGTTGATGCCAATCTCCTTTTAACTGGAACATTCCTTTGACAATCCTGCAATAGCTCAACATTTTTTTTTCCCCATTAAAAATAAATCTGATGTGCCAGGCCTGGCCTGCTACACTCAAATATTGTCTGAAAAAAATTTATGAAAATAGCTTCATGTAAAGAAGAAGAAAAATAAAATCAGCCTTTACAACAACTGAAACCAAATTGACAATTTCAATTTAAAGAGTTCAAATTAATTTAACGTGAGTCTCCTCCTGATCCTGTGTGTCCTTCCCGCCTGCCTTCCTTCCTGTCCAACATGAGCCCCTATTAAAAGGAACACAGCACAGTTTTTCTCCACCTGAGGTCTGAAACCAAGAGTTTTGTCTCTCCAGCCTAAAGCAAGAGCACACACACATTCCCTCCTCATTTACCTACCTCCTTTTGCTTCCTTGCTTATGGTTTCCACAAGTAACACGACAAAAAAGCGAGTTCCTTTTACTGGATTGCAAAATGCTGGGTGTGACAAAGCCCGGAGAGGGGCAACCAGAACAATAAGGCAAAACTAACACTAAAGAGGGAACTCAATCCCACCTACAGGCCACTAAAAGCTGGCTAAAGGGCATCTGAGGATAATTTCTCACTTGCAAAGTGCCCTTGGAGCCTTGGGTCTGGCTGGTAGGAAATCCTGCAGGGACATCGACAGAAACTGGTTTTAGGTTATATAAATTTAGGGCCATTTAGCATTTCCATTCAAATAAATCTCCAGCCACAGTGTAGTTTCAACTGAACAACTTCTGGCATCAGCAAATGCCCTCCAAAGCCCAGCTTTTATCAGGGATGCTTGCTGAAATGCTCATGGGAACATGAGAAAGGCCAAACAAACCCAGGACATCCATTTTCCAAGTTTCTTCTTAGAGCAGTGGATGGGAAAGGTCAATTTAAGTTTCAACAAATTGCAGCTGGAATTTTAATGGAAAATATGTTCATTAGGTCACTTGGCCACCATCACTAGCATCGAGACCTCCCTAACACTCTACATGTGAAACTCAAATTGAAACAGAGTAACTTAAAACCACTGTTTCTCTGCATAAAAAACCTCTGTCTCTGCTTCAATTTTTTAAGTTAATATATAGTCCTGTTCCTCCTTCTTTTGTGTTCTGAGTATTCACACACCTCAGAGAGGCAGAAGAAAGGGTTTTTACCCTATATAATGATAACTCCCTAGAAAAATAAAAGTAACAAAACTGCTCTAACCACCTGGAAACCGACCATGTAACTTCAAAAAACATAAACACCTTTGCACTGTTCATTATTATTTCCCTTGGGTATGCTACTGTCAAGTTAGAGTCAAAACCCTGTGATGTTATGTTCAGTTTTAACCTCTTTTGCCATTCATTTTTTATTAAATTTTCATCCCTTTACACTCCTCATTGAAAAGTGGTCACGTCAAGGAGGTTCCCAGGCAGTGCCAGAAAAAGTTGGACCCCAGGAACCTTTAGAAAACAAAGGATTAAATTATTGGCATATTTTATACCTAATCTGGAAAAAAGGGCCACGTATCAGTTTATAGTAAATTTTAAGTTTTTACAAAGGAAGTGGTCTTGCATCTTTCAGTCACAATCAAGTAAAACCTGAAGGATTCACTTAGGAAAAAAAATAAGAGACAGAAGGAATTAATTTCTGCAAACACATGTAATTCTTTCTGCCCTGTGGAATACACAGTTATAGTAGTTTAACAACTCGCTTTTGAGGGTGGAACAACTAAAACCACAACCTTTCTACCAAAGCTTTCCTCCAAAACTGTTTCCTTGGCAGTGCACTCTTAGGCTGCAGGTCTCTCCACAGCTGGAAGCATGTTCCATCTCCCAGAGCAGGTTGGCAGTGGGTCATTTTTCTGAAATTTCCTTCTCTAAGACTATTTTGGTCTTACAGACTGACAGCTATTCATGCGCAGAAAGACAATTTGCTGGTGCCACTACCTTTTCAAAATGCAATTACAGGGAAGTAATGAAGTTTAGCAGCACCTTAGCTGAATTCAATATCCTGTGCACTCGGGGGCAAAATCTGAAGTCAGGTTTCTCATGCATACGTGACACACCATATTTGGTGGCTGTCTCCCACAGAAACCTTAGCAGCTGAAAACACTGTGGTATTTAATTACCTGTGTGAGGAACTGGCAGATTTAAAACCCTCTCTTTGTTATTTTTTTCCCCCAACTGAGATGGAACAATTTAATAAATTTAATGAAGCTATTTCAGTTAAGTGCTTTTCATGTTCTGACTTTGCCAGTAGCACCCTTATTCTATACATTTCCTGTGCACTTTTCCTGTAGGAGTATTTTTTTCATTGCCTTATAACACTATGCTACCTAGAGAGAGGAAAATAGAGCAAAAATTCACAGAGATCTCCAGGTAAGTTATTTTGCACATTGTGTATATTAATAAATACATGGCTTAATTACTGCCACCCAGCAGAGTAGATGTTCTTGCTTGCTCCCTCAGATATGTTAACATGAGTTACAATGAAAAGAACAGTGTAATCTATTGGCACTTACAAAAGACAGTCACAATAAAAGGCCAATTTGAGTGGATATGCGTTAATGCAATTCTGATGCTAGTGTGCAATGTGCTGAGGACAGCCTTGAGTACATCTAGCATCTAGCTGGGCAACAATATATCCACGTGGGTCCTATTTTCATCATCCCTAAATGGGAGGGCTTATGCACACCTCCCATCCCCAGGCTCTCAGGCAGGAGAAAATCCTCTAACATGTGTGCCAGAAGTTGGATATTTCCTCTTGGATATTGGGCCTGACCTGGTACCCTCCTTCTCTTTCAATCAATTCCTATTTTCTATAAACACTCATAAGCCAGTTTCTCCATCAGGCCTATCAGTCTCAAAGCATTAGTTTCAGGCACTATCTTCCTTTAAAATTGTCTACATCCAGAACAACAGAAGGTCCAGAACAGAAGTTAGTGAGAACTCCCATTTCTAGGTGAAATGGCCGGGTTACTGTGGCAACACTGGTGGAACCCTGAAGCATCCTAACTTCTGCTGGGATTGGAGAAAAGTGATGAAAAAATGAGTAGGACTTCACTAGTATTTTATGAGCAAATACCATGGATTTTTTTTTTTATTTTTTTAATTTTTTTTGAGGCTGAAATCATAGTGTGTTAGAGACTGTGAAAGTTTGAGTTGTTGCCCCTACAGGAGTCTGGAGAAAATTTAGAGCAGAGCAGTTCTGGACGCTTCTTGCAAGCCAAACATTTCCTGCAAGACTGTTTTTCTACCATACACAAAAACATCAGAGTTACATGCACACTCCCCCCTCCCTTTCACTTGATCTCTTCTAAATGCAACTCTCTCATGTTTTTTGGGAAATCAGAATTGCAGGTTACAGCACAAGAACTACAGGTGTAACCATGTACATGATCCTTTAAATCCTTGTGAGAAATCAGTCAGCTGCCTTGGGCAAACAATTCTCTTGCACGTTCTCACAGCCTGCATGAATAAGGAGAAAAACACTATGTTCCAATGACTGGAAACATTTTATCAGCAGAGCTCTTGTCTGACTTTTTTCATTTGAGCTACCTTCACTAGGGAGCACTAAGGCTAAGGCACACTCATGAAGCAATGCAGTCAGAACAAAATACATGCAAGCAGAATCAAGAGTGACTGCTGCAGAAACACCACAGAAATGCTACTTTCTGAGCGCCTCCTACAGCTCAGCCTCTTGTTTTTATTCTCCTAGAGGCACAGCTGCCTTTTCATGGTCTTTCTTTTCCCACTAAATTTACGAGCCATTTGCTTGCTGTAATCTGCTCCTACTGAGAGGTTTCTTGAAGTGGGTGCATATCTGCATATGTGAGCCTGACCCCAGTGGAGGTCTCTGAGGTCTGCACAGTACAGGTGAGCACTACTTTTACCTTGCCCATATGAAATGACAGCAGCAATCAGGCACTGACTCTGGAATCCTCCCCTTCCTCTGCCTGCCTTACTACACAACCACTGCTCTGCCATACTTCTCATTTTCAGCTGCTGATCCAAGCTGGATCCTTGCGTGTCCCACTTGGTTTTGTTTCTGCATTGGTAAGAAAAAGAAGCAGAATCAGAGTGGCACATTGTCTCTTAAACAGCACTTCCTGATGATTTCAGTGGAGGCTTTTGCGTAAAAACTGATGAGAATAGAAACTCCACAGACAATACAAATGTGAAGACAAGTCCTAAATAATCAAGTCAATTGTACGCAAGATACTGAACATCTCTTGCAAGGCAAGGCTTTTGTTGTCAAGTATAAATCTATTAGCTAGTATGAAGTCACAATTTGTATTTGCTGGGCAGAAACGCTTTGTATTTCACTTCTCAACATATGGAAAGGAGGAGCAGTTTTGTAACAGGAAAACTTCCCTGTCGATTCAGAGTCTGGCAGGAGTCTTGTAGGTGTATGCAGTAATCCAGAGCACATTTTCAGTGCCAGCTACGTTTCACTTGGTGAATCTTTCAAACCACCAGTCCTATGTTGGCATCAGTGTTAGTCCCAAAACAATCTAGGAACTCAGCTCATTAGAAGTTTCAGTCCATGACAATTATTTAGTGCAATATCCACACAAGATTTTAGTAGAGCCACCAGGACTTATGTCACACACCAGGCACATGGGATCCAATCTGCTCAGTCTTTAACCAGGTCCCATCAGTATTCTCTCTCTGGGACAGTATTAGGACTTGCTAATGCAAGTGTTAAGAACTTGCTGTATTAACTAGTATCTAGGGAGTTTTCCCACCTTTTCCTCCCCCTTTACATTCCATCTATAAAACCCCACTATTAATAGCAAGGAGGAACAGTCAAGTGGTTACAAGACAACAGTGGATCAGATTCTCATCATGCACCTTCATCCACTTCCAAAGGCTGACTATTCTTCTCAAAGACATTTTAGACATATGCAGATCAAAGTAATTACCTGAAAAGTTATATTAATAGATTTAATGAAGAGCTATCAGAGAGATTTGAAAGGGTCCTAACAGTCATGATGAGCTGTACGTTGGCAGGGTTTTATGGGAAGAACAAAATGAGAGGCAGAAAAGGAACTGCTGATATTGTCTAGACTGCCCACACTGTTGTACAGTGTGCCAAACTCTGTGGACTTTGCAGGTGATATGACACCTTGGGGGAAAGTTTGTGGTTTTTCACTAAAAGTCCTGCTCATGTGTGCACTAGAATTATTTATGGATCTTCCCCCAGCTACAGAGATAGTGCTAGTGGGATTTCTGAGGCCCCATGCGGTGGGATGAGACATCCCACTGAATGGAATTTAAAAGCTTGTCTAAATTGAAAAACTGGAAGTATTTATGAAGAGGGTAAAGACAGTGCACATTACTCATTGCAGAAATTAGTAAGTGCTTGAGGGAGACAAATGACCATGGATGCTATAAAAATTAAAACTACTTTTCACCTGTCAGTGTCACCATACCTTTAGAATATCTAGATGCTACTTTCCCAGAAAACTACCTTTTTTAACCATATCATTCAGTCCCAGCTGAGCCTGACCCAAAGAATATTGCAATGGCCTCCTCAAACCTTAAATCCACCCTCTGGAGCTGGTGTAGCTCAGAGCTCCTCCACGTTCAGATCTTAGCCAAGTCCAGCTGACGCTCATATCATATATAGAGCAGGAAATTCCACCTGCACTGAGATTTCCAAAAACATTAGTATTTTGCATAACTCACTACTAAAAATTAGGCACCACAGATTGCTATGACACGTTAGTGTGGAAAAAGATCCTTAGGCTGTCTTCTTTCATATGCTCTGGAGAGCTGAAAAAGTTTGAGCAGCAAACTCAGCTGAGATGAACTCTTATGTATTTCACACTATTTTTCCCCATCCCCTTCCCCCCCGCCTTTTTTCCCCCCCCAAACTCCAATTTTTCCCTTTTTCACGAATATCTTTTCAGCAACCTGTTACAGAAATATATTACAACATGTTATCCCAGGATCCTACACAATATCCCACCATAGAGAGCAAACAGTCACTAATACTAAATACTGAACAGACTTGGAGCTGCGGATATGCCCAAGCGACTTGATGAAGGCTTGAATCTTGCCAAAAGGCAGCTGAGAAAAACTGATGGTCCATTTTTAAGTGCTCTAAAACTAAACAGGAGATGAGACTCTTGGTTTAGCAAGGAACCCTAGGTTTTAGTCCCATCCAGATGTTCATAGTACACTACCTTTCTGAGGGTCCCACAGATATCAGAAGCATGGGGAGCAAAAGGGAGGGAGAGAAGGCGAGATGTCTGCTGAGCAGACACACAGAAATAAGAAGAAAAGCACTGGCTGAGTTCCAGAAATTGAGATCTGGCCCCACTGAAGTAGGGAGGAGCTTTGCCACCAGGGGGACAGAATTTTACCCAATGTGAACAGTATTCTGGGAATACCCTCCTTCCAGACACACTGTGGGAGGTCTTCTGGCTCTGAATAATCACTGGAAACAGAGAAAGGGAAATGAAACCCAAACCAAGACAACAATACCAGGATGATTAATCAAGAGACAAAAAAGAATGCAACAACAATGACGTGAAAAGTGTTGCAGAAGTGGGTGGAAAGAAGATGGCAAGTCTTTTACCTCCTGGACCACTGAACTTTATGAGGAACAAGGGAGGATGCCAGGACTTGTGGTGCTGGGTGCAGGAGCCACATCAAGGCTGCACTGGAGTCTTGGAGTCTGCACAGATTCAATAACAAGGGAGAAAAAACCTGTAGTGCAGATTCAGCCTTGGAGTAGACTCCCATTAGTAATGCTATATAAAGAGGCCAGAACCTAGCAACTTCAGCAAAGATTCCTAGGAGCAATCAGCATCATCACTTCCAAATTCCCAGGCAGGCTAGTTCACAGAAAGGGCACACTCAGCAAGCTCTGCAGTTGTGTAACTGAGCATTCTGGACATGAGAAATACAATAAACAGACACAATGCCTATAAAGTTCCATCTCCTCTGACAGCTATGACCCAGTTCTTTAGCCTACAGTTGCCCCCTGATTTAGTTAGCATTTGGATTCATACCACAACTGTATATAAGGTCCTGGATGTTTCCCTTTTCACTGCCTTAAGAGTTCAGGCTGCTACAATGCCAAGTTCTACCTTTTAGTCTGCCTGAACCATCCAAATTCACATGAGGCAACTAGAGAGTTGAATTCCCATAACTGCTGAACCTCAGCCCCTAACTCCCAACCAAAGACCTTTTTGCTGCAGATCTGCTGCAAAAAGGGACTAAGTGGCTTTTCTGGGAACTACTGCAAAATGCACCACACTGGATGTGGTGATGACATCAGCGAAACTTGCACATCCATCACTGACAAATATTCAAGTATTGCACTGCCCTTTAGATGAGAAATCCAGATGAAGATGCATGTCTACACATCAATGATGAATGAATGACAGCAGCTAACTAAGCATTAAACCAGATTTCCCTGAGTGACTGTGTGACAACCACAGCACAGGCAAGCTTTTAGAAGATCCCAAGGTGCTTTGAGCTTTCCTCATGTCTTCCTTCCTCCCAAAACAACTGGAATTCCTCCTTCCCCACCCACACCTCTGAAGGTGTGAGGTTCACAACCTTCACAGAGCTAGGGCTGTCTGCCAGCTTTCTCTCATATAACCAGGAAAAAGCCCTTTTCACAGTCCTTCCCTAGGCATGGCCAGTCTCCTCAGGTGAGGAGATCTCCCGATGCTCCGTAGAGTTTGCTTGTCTGTGTGCCTGGTCTTGGTGCAAGTTCCTTGTCCATGGGCTCTGCTGTCAGCCCTCAAGATTGTCCCATCTTCAGGTCTATTGTCCAGTATCATCAAAGGTAAGGGGAAAAATGGAGGGTAGGGTGGAAAACAAAGGGCACCAAGGCAAAAATCAAGCATCTTTGTAGGCCTTGCAGTATTCAGTTGGCTCTGAGCAAGCTTTTCACCCAGTTACTTAATTTAGCTGGCAACTTTGAAAACGAATTAAAAATGTGTTTGTTCCTTCTGCCAACTCTTGAAACAAATCTGGAGGGAAGAGAGTGCCTGGAGAGTTCCTGAGCTCTTGTGCTCCCTGGCAGCCTTAACACCATTGTTACCCCTGGTGAGAAACCAGAAGAGCTGCTTCTCAGCCTGACAAGATCCTGGGATGAAAAGCACAGACTGCACCTCATGCTGGGCTTTGGAGCAGGCTGCTGGCTTTTCCCAGCATGAGTCATGCAGCTGTGTGTGTAAGGGGCACCCCACAGCCCTCCTTCCCAGCCTTAAGAGGGTGGATCTTGCAGAGAATGTGTGGGGCAAGGACCATTATCTACTTGTTTCTGGAGTGCTAAAGGGCAGAGCAGAGAGCAGCATTTAGCCCAGTCTTTATTACACTGTGGTGCCATCTTTCCTTTGTGTTTTAAATCAGCCTTAAATGCATTTAAAACCAATTACTGGAAGGAACGAAATCCCATCTTGTTCTGAACAGCTCCTGCCAGCACTCAAGGAGACTTGAGGAAACTGGATGCCCTCAGCTAGCAGGCTGGCCATGGAAGATGGCTGGGATTATAACCTTGCTGCTCAACCCTTGCTGGATCCAAAACTTAGACCATAAAATAACCAAACCTGAAACCTGAAATCCACAAAACAGAATGTAAAAATCTGTTTCTGGGTCACCTGTATCTGAGGTCACAAGTTCAGTATTTCTAGAAGTTATTTTCCCTTCCATGACACTGGCTACAACATGAGAGAAAACAGGATTAACAAGACTCTCCACAGAGTGAGAAGTAATGTAAAATCACTTCAGCCTAGTGCCATCATGTGTCTTCTACCTTTTACACATAATATTGTTACTTATCTTCTTTTTCATGCCCAGGCCTATAGCAGTACCTAGAAATCATTGAAAATGTACATTTTTTCCAGAACCTACACAAACTCTATACACAAAACTATATTTTATCACATTCTTCTATTTCCCTTCAAGTACATCTGATGATTTTCTATAACAGTCTTATCAATACACCAACTGGTATCAAGCAGGTAGGTATTTTCTACTGATCCGCTATTTTACCTAAAAATGAGAATTTTTAGCACAGTCCTCACTCAAAACACCTGACAACATTCCTTTTAAACTGTCAGAAGCATATTTTCAACAGAGAACATAATTTTTAGGAACAGAGAGACATGCAGACATTTTGAGAATCACTTGTTCAAATGGTACCGGGTTACACACCTTACACAATCGAAAACTAAAGACACTGAAAGCACATCAAATTCTCCTTTTATTTTTGTTCAAATCATCTGTGTTGTTTAACTGCACTCAGGCTTTCAAGTACAGGAACTCTGACCATCAGTCCAGCACAGCAGACCACACGATAATTGAATTTACTTACCCTGTAGATTCCTGCTGGGTTTAAAATAAGGCCATTGCTCCAGTGAAAAGCACTCAAAGACTGCTCACTAGAGATGGGTTTGTGGTTGGGGTTTCTAGACGTTTGTTTCAGTGCAAATCCTGCCAGAAATTGGCACTTACTGCTTGTTGTGAAGTTACCCTCGCCAGCCTGGGGGAAGGAGTCCACATCTTGGATGACTTGTAGCACTCCCACGGGCCGGGCCGGGGGATCCAGGGCCACCGAGCTCTCGTTCACCGTTATGTCACTGGCTCCAGTGATCTGGTTGGTCGGCGGTCCTCCTATGGATGCTTCCAAGTCTGGAGGTATATCATCCATGCAGTCTGCATTGGGCTAACAGGAAGAAAAAGGAGAAAAAAAAATTGAGCTCCTACCTGATAAAAAGATTCAATTTACTTCTTACCTCTTCTTCAGATTTTACTGCTTTATTTCAATAATATTTCAATATTTATTTCAACAAATGACAACACAGAATGAATAAACACATAGAGTTTGTCATCGTGTACTTAATACAATCTGTGGGAAGAAAGACCCAAAGTATGCCATGGAAATATTGAGTATTAAATTGTGTCACCTACAATTGCTAAATGTCCTTATTTATACTTTTAAAAGGATTTGAGAATGTGCACATTAAAAAAGTGACTCACTTATTGGTATGATCTGCTCAACATAGGCAGATTGCTGAAGCAGATCACAAATGTAAACAGAGACAGGAGCTGAAGGAGAATGATTATCTCTTTTCCTGAAATATACATTTTACAGAACCAGTATTTGAGCTTACAGGAATAAGAATTCAAGAATTGCCTGTGGGTGCACCTATGTGTGTGGTGCAAAACTAGAAGGTAAAGCTGTTTATAAGACAAGTTTCTAAACATCAAAAGATCATTTCCTTTGCTAATACTATATTTCCTACAAAATCCAGTTATAAGAAAAGAAACAAACAGACAATAACGGGAAACTGAAGAGCATTATTTGATTCACAGTCTTTCTTGCTATGTGAAGCAAGACCAGTGACAGAGAGACACAGCAAGACTGAGCAGCAATATGCAGAGGCCTGGTTAAATTAGGAAATGTTAATTTGTTTCCATTTATCAGCATTGTCCAGGAGCCAGACAGCTAATCTGGATCGGCCACTTCGGTTTCCTCTAACTTGAGGGGTTTGAGACATTTTTGCTGTGTGATTCACCCCCTAGCCCTAGGTATGAATTTCTCCCTCTGCATTCCCTCTGCTCAGCACTAAGCAGAGACAGGGCTTTAGCTGCTGGACTGGAAACCTGACATTCAGATGGCCAGTGTCAGGGGAGGTGTACTCTGTTTGGTGGATATGATGTTTTTCCTATGTTTAGCTGTCTCACATGCCAAGGCACTTCAGAAAATCTCACTACCTGCCTATCTCCAACAGCAGGCACCAAGAAACTAAGCAAAATGTGATACAGCAAAGGCTTAAAGAGAGATTTGACTTTAAGCACAAGAGAAATCCCCTTGATTCAAGCACAGAAGGTTACCATATGTTTCCTTTTTTTTTCCAGAATCAGGAATTTACCATGTTTTCTCTTTTTCCACACATTCCCTGTCTGATTGCTGTCACCTCTTACGTATTTTTTCTCACAAGTGCTCCTAATAAATAAGACGGACAATTTAAGCAGTCTTTTATCCACAAACTGAAGTTGGGAATCAAAACTAGAATTGTTGTTGCCTGGCTCCAGGCTAATCCACAAGCAGCAAGAATGTCTCAGATTTGGGATAAAAAAGGCACATTCTATACCAGGTATTAATGAAACTCATTGAATCTGTACTTTTCCAAGTGAAGTACCAATCATTTAGCTGTAGAACAGAGATCCAAAATTATCTCTTAGATCATCCTTTCCCTTTCTTTTAGCTATTATAAAACAATATTTTTGGAATTTCATTTTTAATTTAATTTACCTTTGATAGCAATGTATATTAAAAACAAAAGGCCTATTTTTCCTTTCTCCTATAGGAAAAATTATTTCAGCTTTTCAGGGGATCAGTTGTCTGTTCTTTGCTCTGATTCCAGTTATTCCTAGAATGGGGTTTTATCACAAACTTTTAAACCTTTTAAAGAGGGGGATTACAACTGAAAACATTAAAGATGCAAAAATAATATAGCTTGATATAATTAATCCCTTTACTCCTGAATTATTTCAATTGAAAAAAAAAAAAGCCCAAAACTAAGCAGTAGGCTATAAAACTAATTATATGAAATACTGATCAGAAAAAAAACCCCCAAACCATTATGGCTTTGGCTGCCAGAGTGACCCAGATACGGTTGCTAAGTTTAATTATATTGGTTTCACTTGTGCCCTGCGTGCAAGTGCTTTGAGAGCACAATTCCACTAAAGTCAAGGGAAAGCTTTGTATTGGCTTCTGAGGGCTTGGCTAAGGCTCTTAGTGAATAGCTTCAAGTCATACAATCTGCTGCCAAAAATGTAGCTGACTGCACATCCAGCAGATGTTTGCAGAGAAGGGGGAGAAGCAGAGGGAAACTCTTCTTTGTTATATGATTGTCCCAACAGCAATGTAGCTCTTTGAAAGTGAAAGACACTTCCATTGGTAATCCATTCCAAATATTGCAGGTGTAAGTTTGAGCTGGTTTTGCCAGCAAAGAGTGGAAAAGGTCAGGCCAACCTTTTGCTGGTAGAGAGTTAGTTAATAGTCCTCTGGAGCTGCTGAGTGCCACGGAGAAAAGCGGAGGTGTTGGGGTGCTCAGCGACTGTGAAAATAAGTGCAGGAGTTTCAGTGCCTCACGGCTGCCTGGGGAATCTGAGCTTAGGGTAGATAACATTTTAAATCTCTATTACAAAGTAAATGCAGAGTTTAGTTGTGAATTGTATGGAAACATTTAGATATTTGGGGTTTAACCAACCCTTTCCTGGAAAACCCAAAGCTTTCCTGCTAAATGAAGCACTGCATCACTTCTCAATATACTATAGGCAATATACACACTTAGCAGAAGTAGCCAAACTGTTTTGATGCATTACTCTAGCTACAATGCCCCGCTTCTTCTTCCCCCTTGCATGTTTTTCAGTTTGGATTTTATTAGGTTTATTAACACACCTGCCTGCAACCTGCTTGCTAGTCTCCTTGAAACTGAGTTCCCTGTGAATGGCTGTACCAGCTTCCCAGTATGTTCACCTGAGCTGTTTTACTTTATGTAGCTCTTTGTAATGTGAACTGGTGCATCACTGACTGAAACTCGGGGGCCTGTTTACAGCACCTGTTAATGCATCAACTGGAGGTGTTTCAGTATTGAACTTCACAAGCATTGCACAGTGGGGAAGAGTGACTCACTCCTTCCTGGTGAAGCCTCTGAACTCCGTGATAGCTCCAGCTGGGAAACTGTATGGCAGACAGGGCATACACTATCTGAATGAAAACATGCCACTTAGAAAAATCAATTACTTTGGCAGTTTCCAACCACATTTGAATGTTCCAGATAACAAAGAGCTTAACAATTTCTTCTATGTCATGTGTTCCGCCACATGCTTAGTAACTGGGAGAAATGGCCCTCAACTGGAATTAGAACTACGGATCTTGCTTCAGATAGACTTTATGAGAAATCTGACAGAAAAAGGATTTGCTTCCCCAGAATGAGTAATTAGTTGTCCTTGACGAGTATAACGGAGAAAATTTTACTTGCAGACTTTCTGCTTTCAGATTTGAACCAAGGGCACAATTAAAAAAATAAATCCAGTCCTGAAAGCTATGTGAAAGATGCTACAAATCCACCAAAACACCAGTGAACAATCTTCTGCTCCATCAAACAGGCAGCCACAGACACAAATCCCAACACCCAACCAACTCCCATACACACGCTCTTCCTTGATAATACAAGTGGGATGCAGAGCTAGAGTCAGACATTTCCAACTGTACTTCCTTTAATAAATCAATTAATTATTCAATTATATGGCAAAATGAGTAAGATGGGAACAGACAGGCAAAGACTAGGAATATACTCAGGTGGCTGGTGTTTCTCTTCTGCCCTGACGGGCTGCTCTGCAAAGTGCTTACCGGAATCCCTAGAGCTTTTAGAATATTCATTTTACACATCGGGCAGGTACGATGGTCTAGCAGCCAGGGGTCTACACAGGACTTGTGGAAAAGATGCCTGCAATGAAAACCAGGATATCTTAATTCAAATGCACCAGAGCACAATTTACCACTTAGTACCAGATGATTCTGAATTCCTTTAAGTGAGAGCATTTCAACTCGTGCAGTTTGTGACCTCTGCAAGGACTGCAGAACTAGGTCCTACACACAAGGCTAAAATGACTCCTGCAGCAACTCAAGCACATGTGCACATTTCAATATGTTTGGAATAGAAGACATATATATTTAAAGACTTAGGGAAAATATACAAAATACATTAGCAAACCCCATATTCTTTAAATGTTAAAGGCTGTCAGTAAACAAAAACTGCTTGCTGGTAAAGGTAAAAATCACGTTAGTTTTTCCTAATAGTTCTACAGACAAACCTGATTACACATAGTTTAAATGTGAAGCCATTGAGGGTCTAGTATTTTTCAGGACAGAGACAAAGAAATAAATTGAATTAGAAAAAAAAAGATATTTTTCATTTAAACAGAAAAACTAGTACAATGCTTTTAAAAATAATATTCTCTCTGACTTCCCTGGTCTTTAGAAGCTTCCCATCAGAGAGAGCTCCTACACAACTCCCTGAAGGAATTATTGCTAATCCTGCTCTCAGTCTGAAGCAACCACCAAGCAACTATGTGAGCCCTGTAGCTACTGGGCACCACTTTTCCTAGACATTAATCAGGTGGAGGAACTGGAAGTTTAGCTTTGCCTTTAACACACTGATAATGCCTGTAGAGATCTTTACTGTGTGTACCTGACTAGCAGGCTGTATTCTCTCTTGAGAACATATTCTGTTACTAGGAATACTAGGAAACATTTCTTAACCCAAAGGGTGGTCAGGAAGAGGCTACCCAGGGAAGTGGTATCTGGAGGTATTTAAAATGTGTGGATGTGGCACTTGGGCACATGCTTTAGTGGTGGGCTTGGCAGTGCTGGGTCTATTGTTACACTTGAAACACCTAAATATCTGTATGATCCTGAGGCTTTGCCTGGGGCACAGCACATACCAGTCTGTACAGGGAAATGCAATCTCTGAGAAAGCCAGAGTCACCTAATGTACCAAAGTAACTCTAAATATTTAACTGCTACTTATTCAGCTGAGTGGGTCACCAGATGTATTGTGTTACTACACAGCAAAACATTGCATTCCTGTGCTTTGTATCACCCCATACAACTATGGGAAAGGGCAAACATATTCTTAGAAGTTCAGTCTAACCTAATTATATCAGCTGGCTGGGGTATCAAACCTCAATTGATTATATGATTAATCAAATTAAGCATAGTGATATCTGAAGTTTAAGCCTCTACTTTACTAAGGCTACTAAAGTGGGCAGCTGTCCCTTCCAAACAAGACCTGACCTAATGGATAACAACAAACGAACCAGATTTTGTTCTCTGTCCTTCCTTCCATCTTAGGAGGGGCATATTCAGCACATCATCAGACAAGCATTGTGAATAGGTGAAAGCATAAAGATACAGTTGTTAGGCATGTGTAATTTTACATTTTAAAGTCTAACCAACAGATTTTCTTGAGTTTTGTTAATTCACGGAGGGTATTGAAAGTCTATGTCTTGCCTTTCAGCTACATGAAATAATGATGAAATTCCTGTTAATGATCTGTTTTCTTTAATTATATAATCAAATTCATAAACATGCTTATTGGTAAACATCTGAAGCACATTTGTGACAAAATAACCAGTCTGTTTACAAAGCCTGAGATATTTATTAATCTCTCAGAAAACAAAACAGATTTCCAAAATCTGTTTTGAATAAAGAATACGTAGTTTCCACCAAGACGTTTTACCATAGACCAGAAAACCCCCTTTCATTTTCAACTTCCAGCTTTGAAAGCCCCAGTCAAACTGGGGTTCACATTAGAGGATTTAATGATGTTTGTTCATCATCAAAAGCTTGGAATGCTTTCATGCCTTAAAGACTTCAAAATCTGATGTTCAGCGTTCCGAAAGCAGGCTTCAAAAACAACATTTTAAAATAAATCCTAACAATGCCAAGTAATTTAAATACATGACAGATCTTGTCACTTTGCACTTCTCAATACTAATTTAGCACAGTGTATTATGACTCCATTAATTTCAGATTTAATATGTACTACAGAAGGAACTTGATTATTTGACAGAAATCCACAGAATAATGGAATGCTACTGAAAATCAGATGAAGATTTGCCTTTTAAAATTTTTGTACTGCATTGTACAATTAGAGCTCTTATAACAGTTTCGAACACGTAAACATTTGTGCAGAAAAGCAAGGTGGTAAGCTTTACAGTTTTGGATTTCAGAGTTTATTAGGTATAGCACTAATAAACTATGTACATGTTTATGGCATTCAACAAACTGTAAATTGTTTTAGGTTCCAAATGCAAGCAAAAAAAAAGGTCAGCATAAAGTAAGATGAGAGCAACTGCAGTATTTCACTGTCACATGGTAAGACAAAGATGTAAAAAGATCAACTGGAGCAAAAATCCCTCCCTTTGCAGTTCTGACTGATGAAACTTTTAAATGGAAGGAGAGGACAGAGCCATCATGGATGATTTCAGAAGTAATGACCCATACAGGGAAACAGAGATGTTTCAAACTCAGGTTCAGGACATGGCTTTGACAATCAAAGTCAAAGCTAGAAAAAAATACAGGGTTTTTTTTCCCTGTTGTGTGCAACCACATTCGTTGCAAAACAATGTTGATTTGGATGGGTTGAAAAGTTTCTCAAAAGAACTTCAGTTCACGAGTTGACAGAGAGGAAGGTGAGATGTTGTCACAACCTCACACAAAAAGGTTTTCATAAGGGAAGGGAAACAACCATTCTCCACCTCTCCCAGGGAAAAGCAGCACAATGATGTTTAAACTGCAGCGAGATCAAGGTTACACAATAAGAGAGGCTTTGCCACAGTCAAGGTAATGAAGCACTGCAACAAATTATCAGGGGAATCTGCAGTCTTCATCCTGGGAGACTGCAGAGTGTGTTGGAAAAAGCTGCCAAGAATGACTCGTGTGTGCCAGTGCCCCTGTGCTGTTCCAAAGGTGGTGGCCTCCAGGGATCCCTCCTGCCCTCTCCTGTGGCTCCACAGGGCTGTGCAAAGCTCACAGTGCACAAAGCAAAAGAACCTCAAAGTTCCAGAGCACTCCATTTACTATTAGCTAAATAGCACTTCACTTTTTTTTTTTAAACTAGACATTGCATTTGTTCGAAATGTATTTGTTTTCTTTAAAGACGCAATTTTAACCATACAAGAAAAAAAAATGATGTCACACTCAGTCCAAAATTATAATAATAATATATATTATAATCTTAAAATATAAAATAACATATAATAATAATGATTATGATGATGACTTTAGTAAAACTATTGTAAAGTGTTCAGCTTGCCAACAATTTTGAGAGGTCTTTTTTACTCTTCTCCTCTCACCTTCCTCTCTTAGTCTCACCTGTGCAGAAAGAAAGGAACATCCCTCATAACCCTAAGTAAGAGCCTCAGTTCCCTGGATTAGACATAGGGCTGAAGAAAAGGATTTAGAATTTTTGTGAGAGACTGAGTAGCACTGTAATATCCAACAAGAAGGCTTGAGATTTTGGGGGGTGCATGTACAGTATTATTTCCTTCTGAGGAGGACAAAAGAAAGTAATGATGAGGGTGAGAGGAAGGAATCAAAGGGAAGAATGCGTGTGATGAAATAATTTTCACAGGAAGCTAATAAAAAGAGGAAGCAAGAGGGAAAACTCTGAAATCACAGTTGTTCATGGAGTGAAGTTTCAGGGGAAAAGAGCAAGCTGAGAAAGTGTTTACTTGTGAAAGAAACAAAACAGCAAAAAAAAAGAACCTATGAGGCACTCAGCAGAGATAAGGCTGAAAGAAATGTCTTGCCTCTCAACAGAAGTTTAGTAGAAGTTAGTAAAGTAAGTAAAGTTAAAAAAGTAAGTTAGTAAAGCAAGTAAAGTTAGTAAAAGTTTAGTAAAAGGCATACACTGGGAGCAGCAGGACCAGCACCTTCTCCAAAGCTAGAGCAGGAAAGACAATGGTGTTCTGAAACTGGAGATGGAAGACAAGCAGAATGAAGTAGGGCTGTGACAAGAGATGTCTGGGAACAATGCACTTGGTTACATTTGATCTTGTGTCAGTGCCCTTAAAGACCACTTCAGAGATGTTTGCCACCACTAAACATAAAACCAGCTGCAAGTCAGTGTTTTTTATTTTTATCAAGTGTCATTCCTTATCTATTTAATACACTCTGTAGAGTGAAGTTTATTGCTACAGGCAGTTGTGGGAGCTGCCTGATGAAGACAGATAGGAACAAGCACAAGTTCACTTGGAATTCTCCTTGAGCTTTTCAGAGTGGGGTACATTAAAAAAGCTATCCCAGTTTCAGCTGAAAAGACAGGATGTTTGGGAAAACAGCCCAAGTCTTAGTAAACATGGATCTATTTAATTTCAGAGCTCATCCACTGCTATACTGGAGATTTAATGAGGTTCTCACATTAGAAACTGCACACGGCTCAACTGAGGATGCCGGAGCAGGAAAACTACAGAGTCCTAGGTCTTTATCAAGATATAACACAATCCTACTCACTCCACAGAAACAGAAATTAATCACTTTCTTTTTTATTTTGGATGAGGAGATGAGATTGAAAACAGCAGAAAGAATCGTGAGTATCATTTCATGTTTCAGAGGCTCAAACCCTTGCAAGTACATAAAACACTGCCCTCAGAGTTTGGGTAGCAGGAAAGCCAGGGTTGGTGAAACAGTTGCTTGAGAAAGATCTTTGAGTTCTTATAACTCCAGACTGCTAAGGCTCAAACTATGGGTATTTTACAAGACTGCTACCCTTTCAGCCTGAGTCATTTTCTGGGCGACCTTTTAAGTCAGCCAAGAACCAAACACCACCTGTTAACTCTGTGTTTCCTATTCACTCTGCTTGATGCAACACTGTGAATGACAAAGGCTCATTGAATTATGAGGTGGAACACAAGTGGAAGCTAAAGCTTAGACATGTATTTAAGCAATTGCTGATCTACCTCCAAACACTGCCTGTCCCTATCACGCAAATTTTCCAAGATTTATTCTGCTTCTGTGCAAACAGGTTTGATGCCAAACCAAGCTCCACATTTTTGGGAATTTCTCATTTTTCTGTATTTCTGCTTCATGAAGTGATGTGTTTGTGTCTGCTTGTACAAAAAAAAAAAAAAAAAAGAAAGAATTCACATGCAATTTGTCATTGTGGGGGATTTACAGCAGGTCAAATTTATGATTAATCTGTTGCTTTGTATTAGCCATTTAGTGATGGCAATAAACAGATTTAATGAATCACATCAACTAACAGAAATGGACATCGTGTAACATTCAAATATCTACTAGGATACAACATAGCAGGAAAAAAAACAAGTATTTTGGTTTCCTCAAGCCAGTGAACATGATTCCAGAGAAGACATTATATTGAAAAAAATAAAATCTCTGCTCTACATGTGCAGCACTTCAGGTCTGTATTTCTAGGGATATCAAACACTTGCTGTTGCTCTCCTAGGGGCAACTGATCCTAGGAAATTTCCTAAGAAATTGATTTCCTTATAGGAATCCTCCATTAGATAACAGTTCAAAACTGACAATACAATAGCAGAAAGATGAACACAGCTGTTAGGGGTGACAGGAGGCTGCACTCCTGTGTCACACCACTGTGGCTGGATGTGCTGCACAGGGCATCTTCACACAAGGCATGTTTTACTCAGCATGTCTCTTTCCATGGCTGGGGATTTTTTTTTTTTTTACAAAAGCCATCCTTTTCTCAGGCCCAGGACAGCATAAGAATCAGCTCAATGGGGAGCAGGAACCTGCTCTAGCCCTGGCTGCTGTGGCCAGGGCTCACCTTCAAGTCAGAGGCAAATTTTCCTAAGACATTTATTCTAATTTAAAAAACAGTGTGGAAAACAGATGAATCAAAACTTTAGTTTAAAAATCCTACTGCAGACTTTGTCATAGGCCCAGGTCAGACAAAAGTTCTGACTACCATACCAGACCCTCAGGGTCTCACCACCATCAACACTAGTTTCACTTAATGTTGAATAAAGAGCCATTTCAGATATCTTTACCAACAGATTTTGAATAGGCCAAAATAATAAACTCAGCCTTCCCTCCCCAAGTTCTCAGGAAATCTCATCAACTGAGAGCAGAGACTGTCCTGAAGTAGAGATTATTAGAGCTAAAAGCACCTTCAATTTACCTGCAAGGCAATATCCTGACAACATCATTGGGTTTGTAGCCTTCAATACAAACGGCGCAGTTATCAAAGTCTGGCTCAGTCTCCTACAGGAAAGAGAATATTAATCATATTCATTTTTAATTTTGTTAGCTAATCTCTTAATTTAAGAGCCTATGTGACAAAATAAAACAGTCACTGAGGCACATTACAAATCCAGCAACGCATTTCAAAACCAGCAAGTCAGATTTTCTGACATGTGTCCAGCTGGATGCATGCAGATCTAGTTAGCATGTTTTAACTTCCAGAATTTTCTGCGTCTTTAACTGAATCACCCTCCCTCCCCACCCCATTCCATCCATAACTCTCTTACCAGCACTCCTCCCCCACCTGAAGGACACGGCAGCTAAATAAGCAGTTGGCATTTCTGTTCTGCCTCATTGTCCCAGAGGTCTGAAGGAATCCTCAGCACAGAGTTTCATTTAGTAACGAGCATTTTGAAAAATTACCTTGTCACCTTTCCTGATGGTCCTGACTTGCAGCTTGCTGATTGCTTTCTTCGCGGCATCTCCAAGCCGGCGCTGCAATACAAAATTTGCTCTTAAGCAAAGAGCATCTCTTCATGCAGAAATCAGAAATTTTCCTCCCTAGGCTTCTTAATAATTTTAAGTACATGGAACAGGGTAGTGTATAAATATAAACATAATAATTCATAATAAAGTGACAGTAGTCGTGCTACACTGTGGCAGTGCATACTAATGTAGGTAACAAGTCCATAATTTGGGTATCCTACTTCTTCCCTCTCTTTTTTTAATGACACTTGTTAAAAAAAATACTGGGCAGTTAGCAGAGTAAACACTGAACTTTTCTCTTACGTTGTTCCATAACTAGTTTGTGATCTTCAGCAGGATACAGCTTCTTAAAGTGAGCTGTTAAGCTTTTAACCACAAAAACTCTGAATAATCTCTCCTGTCTTTTTTCTTCAATACAGAGTTGCCTACTTTATAAATATGAGGTAGAAGCACCTGCAGTTTCTTACAGGTAAAGAAAGCACTATATAGTCCTGCAGCAACATCCTGCCCATACATAACCATTTGCTCATTCTTTGCCTCTCTATCATTCCCTCCAGTGGACCATAAAGTGATTCACACGTGATGTTTCTGACTGTTCTCCCGTATTTCCAAAACACTTTTACTGTGCTGGCAGGGTCACAGCCACCAGGATTAAGGTATGTAATAACAGCCTGACACAAAACACCCTGTCCTCAGACACTGAAGATGGACGTGTCTGCCCCTTGCAAGAGGCTGGGAACATTGCAGGGCAGTTCACACAGTCACAGCCCAGCACCCCGTGCTGCAGAGCTTGCTCCTGTATCAGTGCTCCAAGGACTTGGCTGCTCACTTGTGCTAATCCAGCAACAAGGCAGACTGGAGACAGACTCACAGGGTGGAAAAGTCTTTGGGAGGTCATGTACTCCCACCCCCTGATCAAGGCTGGGTCATCTTCAAAGTCAGAGCTGCGTTAGTCAAGTTTTGAATATCTCCAGGAAAGGAGATTTCACAACCTCTGTGGATAATTTGTTCCAGTGCTTAACCAATCTCAGTCTTCTTTGTTCTCTAAACATACTAATGGAATTTCCCTTGCTGGTAATTTGTGACCATTACTCTGTGCACTTCCAGGAAGAGGCTGATTCTGATTCCTCTCTGACCATCCTTTTTGCAGCTGGAAGCAGAGCCCTTCCTCCATCCTCCACTCCCCACCCAGCTCAGTATGCTCCCTTCACCCCTCCTCAGATGCCATGTGCTTCCATATGCTTCTGCCCACAGACCAATCTGCTGATCTGCCTTCGGGCACTCATCACTTTTTCTATGCCTCTCACACAGTTTCATGCAGCAATGCCCACTCCAATGTCTTCTTTATGTTCCAATTTGCCACCAACAAATGACTCGAACTCCTCCCTTCATCTCCTCTCCCCAGCCACATTCCCAGCCATGTGCTGTTGGAAAGGAGAGAGACTTAGGGCCTTTGGTGACTCAGAAGACATTCAACTTCCTGAGCTGGGAAACTCCTGTGCCAGAGTTCAGAGGGGCCTGTCAGCAGCAAGGGTTTCCAGCTGGAGGGGGTGAGGGCATGAGGCCAAAAACAGAAGGAAGCTGGAGGTAGTTTATAAGTTGAGACCTAATCACCACACAGATATGACCAGTAAATTACCACTTAGGTCTTCAGATTCAATTAAAATCCCTGGATTAAATTTAGAGAGTAAGCTTATTGGATTGGAAGGGCTGACAAAATACATGGAATATTGAAAGCAGAGTGCAATTTCAGATCTGGCTAAAGAGGTGAAAACAATCTTGGCTATCAGGACATTTACATATGAGCTTTCCAGCAACTTAATTATTGCATCTGAAGGACTATCTTGTAGCTATTCAACATCTCTTTCTGTAGTCCATTTTTCTCACAGTCTCCCTTAAATAAAAGAATCAAATGAGAGTTGGAAACATTTCTTGTCAGCTCTTTGGTTCTTTAATGTAAATCAAAGACAGACTGATAACACAGCAAGACAAGAGCCATTATGTCATGCTTCAGAAAGTGCTTGTGATTCCTTTTTATCATTATTATTACTTCAATGAATGAAATGTCTCAGTCCTTTTTTGCACATTCTTGAAGGGGAAAGGACAAGATTAAAAACTCATGTACATCTTTGATCTGCTTGCTTTCATGTTTGCTTTCTCTTATCTATCATAAATAGCTAAGTTCATAACTCACATGTAAATGAGAGTAATTTAGTTTTTGAAAGAACAGGAATTTCTTGGACCAAAGTCATACTTTCAAAGGATTCTCCCATTTGAATGCAAGACATGCTATCAATAACCAATGATTTTTCCTTAAAGATAAGAGGCATTACAGCAGTTTAAGGGTTTAAAGTAAGGCTTAGAGATTTGCAGTCACAAATCTCATAATCTCATTAGCAAGGCTGCAACATTCAGTACTGGACTGGAAGGAGTTAAGCATATCAGAGGCAGTGGTCTTGAGGAGATGGCAATGCTCATTAAAAAGGAAGGACAGTCACATGGGAAACACTTCTCTGTGTTCCTGAGAAAGTGAATGGCTGTAGACGCTGTGGAAGAGAAGCTACAGTGAGTGCTTCTCCCTTAATGGCCTTCCTAAACTACCACCTTCGCAGGGAGATCACCTTGTGCCTCGTGCAGAATGAGATGCATCATCAGCATGAGGTATCAGACACATCTATCCACAGACAAAGTTTGCAGACTCCATCATGGGAAACATCTCCCCAAACTGCTTCAAAGGTTGACATCCCTATTCAGTGGCCCAAAACTCCCATTCCAAGCCACAGCCACCAGTCTTCCTTCTCATGAGATGGTATCTCTTATTCATGAGATAAATACTCCACATGCTGACATTCACATGCTAAAGATTAACCCAGGACATGCAAGATCCTCCTCAACTCCAGTGCAATTACTACCTGCTTTGGGGCTTTCACTATCATACAAAACTTAAGGAGCCCAACCAGTTTGAAAGTGACTTTGTAGAAAACTTCCTCTGAACAAGAAGTTAATGGAAAGAAGGCACATGGAAGAGATGTGGTAAAAAAGTCTGGCACTGAGACATCACCCCCTCTTCATTTTCCCATCTCACAAACAATATTACTGGTGAAATATGAAATCTGACACATTGACAGGGTCGGGATGTTGTTGTTGTTGTTAAGTCTGTGCCCTGGCAGTTACAGGGCTGTAACATCAGGTCATATTTTGCTGAATTATCTCTGGAACTTAGCTTGTCATGTAATTCAAAACTGCTTCTAATTAGCTCTGCAATGTGATATTGCTTGATTTAAACAATTTCCATAGCCTTTTACAAACTCTCTCAACTTCAGGAGCCCTCCAGGAAGAAGCTGTTGAGGAAACAGATTTTCTTACACAAATTTATCCTCTTCGTGTCAAAAGGATTCATTATCAGGGCAACCACCTACTTCCTGGACATCTTGTTAGGTGGGGAAAAAAGGTTCAATCATGTGAATATTACTACCTATCTTCTATTTCCATATGTAATGTACAGTTGTCTGTGCTACAGGTACTCTTAAAAATTAAATGCATTAAAATAAAAATTGAAACCTCACCATGTTTGTAGCTGACACCCCCGGCTGTAGGTGCACAAGCCCATAGCAAAGACAATTTGTGCTCCACTGCATTAATTCCCAGCCAAGTTGGGATAAATAGGCTCTGGCATTCAGCAAGAATCTTTGAAATCCTGATTCTCCACTCACCAAAATCAGGCACCTAATTGGAGTAAGCTGTGTCTTCCTTCTGGCACATGAACTTAGATTTTGCACACATGATGAAGAAGAGTGGTAGCAGAAGATGTGGATGGACTATGTGTCCAGGTTTCATCTCACTGTGGAGTCACAGGAAATGATTCCAGGAGATTTTTCAGTCTTTCTAGCTGCCTCTCTCAATAGCTGGACTCATTGCTTTCATAATGGATAACTAAATCAGTTTCGTTTGGATTTACTGCTTGCTCAGAAGCCTATGTCCAACGAAAGAAGGGAAGTGGACCTGGAAAGGAGAGCCACCACAGAGAGAAGGACTGGACAAAAGCGTTTATGAGGCTTGACAAAAGGACACTATGATTTTAATCAAAAATTTGTGATCCCATCCTTGAGCTACAGGAAAATGTGTCAGAGAAAAAGAAACCCAGAACCTGATGGAAAACGGAGAGGAACACACATGGGAAGGGCAAGAGCAAGCTGAGCTCTTCTGAACTACCTACATCCTTATATTCCACAGCCAGCACTAAAAGAAACAAAACTAAAAATTTACAGGAACCCATGAACACAAATCATAGTGTTTTGTTTGTATATTGCTACCATTGTTCATATGAAAAGAGCTAATAAAGAGATTAGATGTCAGACAAAAGCGTTTGAAGAAAAGTGCATGAAGAGTTTCTAGGTTGCCCCTTACTATTAGCCAGCTTTGCCCCCCAAAATTAATAATATGCAATTACTTAGGAAGCATGTTTTCTAATTTTTCTGAAGAACAGAACTAGTATAATAACCAAGTTATTTAAACCCCTCCAATAGGACAGCTGCTCGTGTACATGGTGGTCTCATTCAAACTTAGGAAAGAAAATACTGAAAAGGAAATAGGCTTAAACATATAAACACATCAGTTTCAAACTATAACATATCACCTGAATGAGCTTCTTATTTTGCTGAGTTTCATGTTTATGTACATCTATTTACACTGCCAAGCTGCCTGTATAATTACTTGATTGAAAGCACACTTTCTCACACACACAAATTAGGCACGCATGTGCTTTTGCAGACAAAGCATCTAAAAATTATCACAGCCGTTGCAGTCACAGCGAATCTGCTGCCAATGATGTTCAAATTCCAGCTGGGATAGTCTCATTCTTGCTATCCAAAATTTCAGACTGCATATTTAAAAGGAAAATATATTTTTTTCTGTCTGTAAATACAGAGCAGCTGCTCTCCATCTCACAGGATGCCTGAATTTCAATGGGGGAAGGCGAGGGATTCCTACACGTCAAGTATTTGTTACAGAGTGAGCAGCAGTGCTTTTCTCTACAAGATGATTATTCATTCTCAGAGTTTTACCTTTTCTGCAGTATAAGCAAGGCAACCTTTTTGGCCCTGACACTAATTTATTGAGGATTCAGAAACCTCTCTGAATTACAGCGCATTCTTTTTCCTGCAGTAAAATGGTTATCTCTTCAGATTTCATACACTGATAACATTTTGTACTGTACCATTAGAATGAAATGTAGAAGCCTCAGCTTCCAGTTCTGCTGAGACAGTTGCATCCGGGCAAGAAAATATTAAATTTATTACTATTGTTGCTATTATCATTCACTGCTGAAATACCATAAAGATGGACAGTGCTTTATAAAAACACTGCTGCTGACTTCTCTTCAGCTCTGTAGGCTTTTTATCTCTTTCAAGGGGTTTGGACAAGATCACAAAATCCAGAGAACTGGTTTAATACAGTCCTGTTCAAAGATCATTGTCAAATGAAGAGGGATATGTTTGTCTTTCTAGCCCAAGACCTGTCTAAGGAAGCATTAGAGTAAGAATACCTTTTTTTCCTTTCTTCACTTATCATGAACCATTGCCTCACACACACATCCCTCAGGGTGTTATAGTCAGCATTTTGATCTCACAGGTCCTTAGCTATTCACATTGCTATAATATTTGGCTATATATACCAAAACAATCTTTTCACAAATAAACATCACCTTTCTGTCTATTTTCTTTGTGTTTTGCATAAGGAAACCCCCCCAATAATATACATACACTTTTAATTTTTTTTCCTTGAATCCCATCTATATTGACGGAAGTCTTGGCTTTTCCTAGCCACAGTCATTTTTCTATTCCTATTCTTTTCAATTTCTTGGGTTTCCTTTGGATTTTCTGTTTTTGCTACACACTGACAATGTCTTTAACGTTTACTTCTACACTAAATCCCGTGGTGATTTTTTGGGAACACCAACAGTTACTCCAGCCCTGCTCACCTGATTTCTGTCTCTGGCATTTGCGTAGCGGAATCTCTGGATGTAGTAGAAGACCAGCCATGCCAAGGAGATGATCATCAGCACAATGAAGGAGATGGAGACGAACACCACCGAGGTCCGGCTGACGTACTTCTGTAGGTTGCGTGTCCCAATGGTTATGTACATCATCACAGTAATGTTCCTCTCCAGGAGGCTCACTATCTCTTTTCCTTTGGGTTCAGGAATCATTATTGCTACAACATCTTCTAAGCCTATCAGACAGAGAGAGAAAAGGAACCTTAAGTAAAACAAGTGATCATCAAAAGGCAATCATAGCACGGAGCATCCTGAATCAGAGAAGATTCACAAAGATCACTGAAATCCAACTCCTGGCCCTGCAAAGGACATCCCAAGAATTCCACCATGTGCCTGAGAACTTTGTCTAAATGCCTCTTGAACTCTGTCAGGCTTGGTGCTGTGACCACTTCCCTGGGGAGCCTGTTCCAGTGCCCAAACATTCTTGGGGCAAAAAAAAAAAAAATCCTCTCTTAATAGCCAATCTAAATCTCCCCTGACACAACTACATGCCATTTCTTTGGGTCCCATTGCTGCTTACTGGAGCAAAGAGATCAGGGCCTGCCCCTCTGTTTCTTCTGATGAAGTTATAACCACACTGAGATCTCCCCTCAGTCTCCTCCAGGCTGGACAAACCAAGTGCCCTCAGACAGTTCTCACACAGCTTCCCCTCAAGGCCCTTCACCATCCTCGTGGCCTCCTCTGGACCCTCTCTAATGGTTTCATGTCTTTTTCACACTGTGGCACCCCAACCTGCCCCCAGCACTGGAGGTGAGGCCGCCCCAGTGCAGGGCAGAGGGGACAGTCCCCTCCCTTGCCCGGCTGGCCATGCTGGGCCTGGTGCCCCCAGGACAGGGTTGGCCCTCCTGGCTGCCAGGGCACTGCTGGCTCACGTTCAGCTTTCCACGGACCAGGAGCCCCAAGATCCTTTGCCCAGTGCTGCTCTCCAGCCTCTCATGCCCCAGTCTGTCCATACAGCCAGGGCTGACGCATCCCAGGTGCAGAATCTGGCCCTTCACTTGCTGAACATCCTATGGCTGGTGATTGCCCAGCTCTGATTTGTCCAGCTTTTCAAAAGTGACAAGAAAGCTGTGCTTTCTTCTGCTCTTCCCTCCTGTTTACCAAGAGGGAAGTCAGATGGATCTGGTGAAAGTCTCAACTGAAACCAGTTACACAGTGTGTTTCTACATACTAATCTCGGTGAGATACGTAAAATGTGTTCCACAGGTTGACATAAACACAGATTTCTAGCACCACTGAGGCTTATCTGGATGATATTGCTGTAAACACTGCAGAAAGGGAGGCACACTGCATCCAATACTCCATATACATTTATCACAGTCTGTTTTGCAGGGTCGTGAGTCTGCCAGAGAAGCCCCTCCAAACTCTGCATTCAGATCAGAAACACTTTCAATCACGGATTCCCACGTGGTTTCACAACCGGAATGTGCCAAAGCATCACTGCTCTTGCACCAGGCTGGCAACCAAAGAGCAGCTCAACACGTTCCTAGTGGCTCCCCACAGCCCAAACCCATACAGAAATTCAGGACTCTTTGCTGGGAGCTTGACTCTCCAACCGATACAAGTTAAAAGTCAAGAGCACTCTTTAATGCCACAAAAAAAAGCCTCTGCAGTCCAGATCAGCCCCTGACACAGTGTGCAGCATGGTCATGCAAGTCAGCACAGCTCAGGCAGCAAAATCCCACTAATGGGATGAAGCAGGGACTTCCTACAGTCCTGCCAAGTCTTCTGTCATGACCCTGTGAACTGGGCCCTCCACCAATCTAGCTATCCTTGACCCCACACCAGTTCACCTTTCTGTACAGCACTGTTTGATGTTACTTGCATCACACATTGCTGAAAATATTTTCTTTCCTTTTCAATTTTATGTTCGCTGAGTACATGAAATGTACGGCCTGAAATTATCTGGGATTTGCCAGGTTGTTAAATGCCTTTTATGGCCTCACAAATAAACTATCACTGCTGTATAGTTTAATATTAGGGATAGTCTGTTCTTTCACTTCATGAAACAAGCATGTAGACTGTTTCTACACCTAAACTATGTTTTGCAATAGCAAATTGTTCTAAGTAGCTAAGGACAGACAGGGTGTATTGTAATGTAAAAATGTGCTAGGAACAACTGCAAATGGAACGATCACAAACTGGCATTTAGAAAGGTACAAACTGGGGGTGTCAACTCAAAGCACTACACTGGGGTGAGGCCTCAGAGTTTCAGATGAATTCCCAGGCAATTGGCTGACAGGTTGTTAATCCCATGGATATCTGTATTTTGACTGTGGCAGGAAAGGAAAGCACTGTGTTCAAAAGGACACTCATGGAGATGGGATCACTTGGCCACAAATGGAGGTGCAGGAGAGTGACTTGCATTTTTAACAGCATTCCTCTCCTCCAAGTTGGTATCCAGTGTGAGCTTCAGCAGTGCAGCACTGCATATCCTGGTCTTCAAAGTCCAGCCCAGACACTTCTTCACTATAAATCCCTGGGAGGTATAAACCAGGCTTTCAAATGGATTTGGATGCTGAAGGCCATGAGGTGTTCGGCAGGACTTTGGATACACACAGGGGAGTGGCGTTCAGGAGAAAACACTAATTGTGGTGGAAACTTTATAAAATTCTGCTGGGTGCCTGGAGCTACTTGAATAG
This sequence comes from Cyanoderma ruficeps, assembly GCA_008694505.1. NCBI lineage: Eukaryota > Metazoa > Chordata > Aves > Passeriformes > Timaliidae > Cyanoderma > Cyanoderma ruficeps. The sequence continues at coordinate 801,672 of VZDJ01000057.1, read as the reverse complement.
CTGTGGCAGACTGCTGCTACTCACAGAAATCTGCTGTGAAGCTGGGAACTGAACCCTCCTCTCACATCTCAGTGCAGAAGTGCAAACACCACCCCTCTTGCTCTCACGAGGCTTTCCATCCTAACACTTCCCTGATCATGGACAGGTCAGTCAATGAATAGAAGGGATCAACAGTTTGGCCGAGTCAGGAGTTTTGGATATCCATTATTGGAAACTTAACCTTCCTGCTGATACTCTTCTATAAAGCATTATTGTTTTTCAGCTATATCCCTGCATTTTTTTCCACCAAGAATCCAACATTAGCAGTCAAGATAAATCTAGCCTTGCAACTCTTCTGATACCTATTTGTTACAAAAGGCTAATGCAAACATTACCCTAATGGCCTAGGGAGACTTTGCCAAGTCTCAAAGTGGCTGAGAAGGGCACTGGTGCCATACCAGTAATTTTCCTGCAGCCAAAAAGAAAAATTGTCTGGAGCAGGGCTTAGCTGTCCACATGGCTCCCTTTGTTCTTTTCCCTGTCTTTAAAAAAATATAAAAATTTTAAATTCATTCTCTGGAAAACGAAAGCACCAAACTCATGCATAGCCTAAAAGAACCCACAGTGAAAAATTACACAGACAAAAATACTGAATTTAATCAACTGCCCTCAAAAGCCACCATTCTGTCCAACTGACTTAACATGATTGTCAGTACAACCTAGGACACTGCATGGATCTCACCTGAGAGCCTATAAAAATGGAGATAGAAACAAAACCATTTCCAGCAGAAAATACAGGTAGTATCTTAACTGTTTAATTATCTTGAATCTTGCATGTCTTTAAATATTTTAACCATCTGTTTAATTACATTTAATTAAATTATAGCTTATTATGTTTAATATAGGTTTAATATATTTCTGGACACAAGACACTAAGCAAATTGCCATGGATATATACTAAATAAAATTGCTTCAAAATGCAAAGTAGAAGACACTGTTGTTCCACAAGGAAAGCAGCTGTTTTTCTTTATTCAAACCCTTAATATATTACCATTTCAGGATACCTGGTTATTTTGTTGGAAAACATTACCACTTGTAATGAAGCATTGTTGGAAAAAATAACCAAAGCAGTGACAAATAATAATCAGCTCTTTTTTTAATGTTTTACTGAGTTTATGATAATTTCTCCAAGACATTATAGAGAATGCTATTTATCAATCATGTTATTAAGCTATTTTTAATCTCAAATATGTTCATATTAGGAAGAAAATAAAAAGAAAGTAATTTATTTATCTCTTCTCCCTTTTTAAACAAAATGTTTGTATTTTCTCAGTTTCACCTAAGCTTCAACATACATAAAAAGTATGCAAATTAAAGAAGGGAAATAACGTAATGAGACATCAGTGTCAGAGGTGCATTTTCATGCCCAAGTACACATTTTTTCAACAGAACTAAAAAAGATAAAGGATCTAGTAACATGTACTGATGCTTCCCTGGCAAGTTAAATGCTATCACTGCCTTTCATTAAACACACCCACAGTGGAAACTGCATTTTGTGACACTCTTGTTCCCTAACACATTTCTTTTCTTTTTCTGGCCAACATTAATGCAGAGTTTGACATGAATTTTTAAGTAGCTGTCAGGATGAATCAGAGATTCATAAATCAAAGGCATTCAGGCTGCAGTGAATGGATTTTATTTTTCTTTTTTTTTTTGGCTAAGGAAACATTTAGCATATCAGTGTCCTCTCCTAATGAGCCAATAACCAAACAAGTAAGGTAGAAATTACATGCATTTGGCATTTGGGATGATTTAAGTCATTTCAACTTGATGAAGTGTATCTGCCTTAGCAAATATTTCTGGGTGGAGAAAATGCACGCTTTGGAAAAAGATCCAGAAGACCCTCTCCAAACCCACCCTTCTCCATGCAGGACTCGGCTATGGAAATACATTTCAGCAGGTATGCTTTCATGCAAAACCTGCAAACTTCAAGGGTAACCACCTATTCACTAGTGACAGAGGAAATGAAAGACTTTAGTGCAGGAACAGTGGTATCTGTAGAAGAAATGAACAGGTTTTACATCCAGAAGATGCAACACACCTTGGCTGCAGGCTGTGCTTGCAAACCTGTGATATTCCCTGATTTTGCTCTGAGAGCTTCAGAGGCGACACTAACCACAGTCATCTCTTCTCCTCGTTAGCAGTCAGGCCCAGCAGCGGCAGGGCTGCTCCTTTAATTCTTTGTCAGTTTTTCATGGAGGCTCTAAAATGTGGTCTTTCTGACAAATTTTAGAATAGGCAGTTTAATTTGTCATGCTTGGCAACAGCTAGAAGTCAGTCAGAGAAGCAAAGTGAACTATTTGAATAGAATTTCAGCTTGGGAGGCATATAGAGTATTCTCTCCAAGATATCCTAACAAGATATAAATGAAGATTTGTCTTATACTGTAGATCAAAATCAAGCAGTAAAGTGGTTACTTTTACAGATTCTGTAAGTGAAAATCCAAACAGTATTTTGAGTTCAGAAATTGTCCTGACAGTGTTCAATCCAGCTCAGAGCCCAGGAACAGAAACCTTACAGGAAGGTGCAAGAGCCTAAGTACTCTTCCTTAGTTCTTGAAGAAATTATTCCCTTTTTGGGAATCCATTTCAGTAACCAGCAGCTACTGTACGGAAGCAAAACGGATACAAATGTAACCAATTCCACATCCCACGGAGGCTCAGCTCAGTCTGTGCCAGCCCCAGCCAGCGTCAGGGAATTCAGTGGTGGTGCTGGTGCTTCCTGGGAGCTCAGCAGTGCTCCCTCTGCACAGGGACTCCCTGTGCTGCCAAGCACAGAGCTCTCCTGCCACAGCTTGTGCTGCTGCCTACAGCCCTGTGAACGGATTTTACACTATGGTTTGGATGATGAGGAACACTTCAAAGCAAATTCAGAGCAAAGAACAGACATTTGTTAGAAAAGACCATTTTTTTTTTCTCTTCAGAACAGCAACTCAGCTGATAAGTTAGTGCTGAAGAGAATGAAGAGGACTCCATGGTGATGGTGCTGTGGTGATTGTCTAAGCTGTAGCCAAGAATGGGCTGTTTGGCCATCAGAAGATACAACCTTCTGTTGCAGATCTTACTCACTTTAAAAAGAGTATTGCTTTATATTTGTGTTTGTTTTCTTTCCAATATGCTTACATGAGAAATGGTATCTATGTCAATGAAAATGCTGTGTAAATTACTCTAATATCACATAATCATAGGAAAGTTTGGGTTGGAAGGGATCTTAAAGATCACCTAGTTCCAAACTCCCTGCCAAGGGTAGGGACTCCATTCATTAGATCAGGTTGCTCAGGGTCCCTTCCAAGCTGGCCTTGAACTACTGTCTCAGCTGCAAAATGTGCCTTTGAATTACCATCTTCATAATTGCAATAAGGGTTCCAAGTCTTTAAGACCATCCACTGAGAGCTCCATCTCAGTTCTTATATTCTGTCCAGTGCAATTATAAATTGATCAGAATAACAGCTGCTACCTGTTCTTCTCTGTATAAAAACACAGCAACTTAGCCCTACATTATGTTTTTGTGAACTCAGAAAGTACATTTGAAAATCAAAGCAATATTTCCAAAAACCTGGTTTCTGAGCTTCACCCAATTTGGGGAAGAAGAAGCATAATATTGTTTAAACAATGTCCTAGACACTTATGTAGGCAAACGGGGAAACATTACATTACTGGTAAGAAATCAAATGGGTAAAAGGACTGTTCCCTTCAGGAACCTTTCCCTACTGGGCATTCAAGCATTGGTCTCAAATTGAAGTATTAATAAATGATACTACAGGAAAAAAAATTGGCAGGAGAAGAGCAATATACAGTAAATGGCAGTAATACATAGTCAACACATCATGTGTCACAGGTGAATGACTACAGACCATCATCTATAATCTCTTACATAAACCGTCTCAATGCCAGAGGACTAGAAAGGACACCAATTTCTAATGAGCTTTCACAACAGATATGGGCAGATCAGCTTGCCCAAAGTGATTCAGTGAGATTCCTCACCTAAGACTCTTAAGCCAAAAAGGTGGTTCTGAATAAAATAGGAAGGGTCTCACATGAGAGCATAAGGGGTTAAAGCACAGGATCTAAGTGTTCAAAACATCCAAAAGCAACTAGGTACAGAAACCATCTAGGGATCACAAACTGCTGAAGGCTGGGAGAGCCATTCTGGAGAGGCAGGATTCAATGTTTACACTCCATGCTTATTCTCTTCCCCAGGTAGCTCCAGTTCAACCTTATGAGAAACACCAAATGAGACAGGTCTCAAACCATAGTTTTGTTTTCACACTAACTGGGAACTCAAAGCTGTAACTCCTGTGGAGAGACTCAGTGCTTTGCTTTTCAAAGACCCAGTGAGGGTCTGACCCAAGCCAGAAGGGTGCATTTCTGATGTGGAGGCAGAAGGGTGAGCTGGCAGCTCTGAGCTCCACCCTACATATGTGAACACCAAACATCCAGCTTCCCCCACAGGGGTATGAACACAGCAGAAAGCAGAGGAAAGCAGCAGCAACACGTGTGGAGACTCTATCCTCCATCAACCCTCCTGCTGATCATCACACTTAGGTCCTGCAGATAGGCCCAGCCACCTCCTCTCTCAGTGCCCATCCCAGAAGGGCATTCCTGTCACCAAGGGCAAGGGACTGGGGAAGTTTTAGGCAGGATTTCAGCCTACAGTGTGGAAAAGCTGCAGAGCAGGGCACCTAAGTCTTTGTCCAGCCATTTCCGTGATCCACAGACACTGCTACCACCTAGGCACCCCCATGCAGCAGCCTCTCTGCCCTCACACCCTGCTGGGTGGAGGAGGAGAGATGCCAGCAGAACAGCAAACAGGAATGCCACTGTTCTCTGTTCCCACTGCTAAAACTGAGACTCACCAGGCAGGCAGAGTAAACACCCTTCCAGGGTGTCCAGCCTGAGAAGAAAAAAATGCAGGGGAGGGCCAGAAGCAAAGACAGCCTAGCAGCACGTAGCCCTGCTTTTGTGGATATCAAGCTACTGAATTTATCAGAACACAAGATTTCACCATATAATAATTTTTCTTTTTTTTTACTCTAGAGCTCTTGCTTTGTGATGATGTAGGTGCTTTCATCTCCTCCCACCCACATTTCCAATTTGTTTTCCTTGCCTGTTATAAAACAGAGATATTTCCTTCAACTTATCCTCTCACTAATTTCCCACTTCTCCTTGGCACTGCTAGCACTCGCCTTGGTCCTTCGCCCATCTTGCAAAACATTTAACTATAAATCAGGTTTCCTTTAAAAGGCAAATGCAGCAACCATGGAGAGAGCAGTGACACCTTTTCCCTACAGCACTTATCCCCCTTGCAAAAGAAGGAAATTAGGAAACTCTTTTACACAAACTAATTTTTTTCCTTAGACAATCTTATTGCTATGAAGCACTTGTCATTGCAGAAGCACAAGTATCTACTATGATATTTGAGTAACACATAGAGAAAAAAGATGTACTGATGTAAATGACTGACTACAGTATTTAAGTAAGGGATATAAAAGTTTGCTATTCTGTCCTGAATTGGACAACAACAACCTCCAGCAGAGCTATTCTTGGTTCATTTCTTTTGATGCTAAATCCAGGAGAGGCGAGATGCTTCTGACTGTGATCCTTCCTGTGAAAAGCAGCTTCAGACACTTAAGTTATTGCTGTTTAGGGACAAAATTTTCTGTTCATGCTTTTGTAATCAATGCTGATCTTGCCAAGGCTGTAAGAGCTCAGAATATATTGACTTTCTCTAAATTTTATGCAGCAACTGCAGCAAAGGAAAAAGAAGTAAACAGCTACAAAGCTCACAGAATCAAATTCAGCATGATAGCTGCATTTTTCCTTGGCTTCTTTCCTACAATGTCAGCCCATCAGTCTGCTGAACTAACCAATGCTAATGAACCCTAGTGATACTTATTCATACCTAATTACAGAAAACTGCCTGTTTTTCAAGAGGTTTGCTTAGATCCCAACCCAAGCTAAGGCACAAATTGTTGAGACACTGTTCTCTTAACCAGGGTAGTACTTCATTATAATCGCTAAGCCTTTGTACTGAAGACCTCCCTAGAATTTTTCCTCAGTTTCTAAACCACGTATGTACTGCCAATGGCATGTGCCTCTTGTTTTCCATATCGGAATTTGCACTGGGATGCTTATGGGGTTTTTTTATGTACCAAGGGGCCAGACAGACTCCTTCATGCAGGCTTTACAGCTCAGCTGTGCTCCAACTCAGACCAAAATATGCTACAGGGATAATTTATTAGTAAAATACAACCTTTTCAGAGTTCTGGCAAAACACACCCACCGTCTAAAGCAGAAGCTGCTTTGCTATTTTCAGTGGAATTGTGCCAAAAGAAAATATGCCTTAAATAGCATCTTATGTAGTCAGGGTAGAGTACAATGCAAACACAAACCAGTTAATGTGCCTGGTGCTCTCAGAAGGGTGTAAATATATATTCTCTACACAGAAAAAAACCCCCATTTTTATGGAGATTAATCATTATTACTACATGCATTATTACAAAGCTTTTAGTCTAAACTTAAGACACAGAATTGGTGATTGCTTTCATGCACTGACGAATCCTGCCCACTTATAACATGAGAGAAAGTGTGAAAAACATATTAGTGACATGTTAAATGAACAACATTTGCCCCTGGAGAGTAGAGAATCATTAAAAATTTTCCAAGCCATTAAAATGGGAAAAAAGAAAAGAAGGCATGTATGCAAAAAGTGTAATTTCAACAAAAATGCCTGAGTTCTCACCACTGGTCCACAGACTGGAACTGTATCAGTTTCCAGTGCAAGCCCAACGAGTTTCAAAGGTGCTATGGCACCTGCAGGCTGGTGAGGGCTCTCCCAGCACCTCCCAGGTCACCCCACCAGAGCCACTTCAGCACTCCAATCATTGTGCAGGAACAGCTCAATAAGTGTGACAACAAAACCTGGCTTCCCTGCGATCCCCACTTCCACAGTGACCCAAGGAGGGGACACCATGGGCTGCAGACTGGAGATAAGGGAATAAGGGATGCTGTTTCCTGCTCAGAGGGGACTATGCACATCTCCCTCCTGCACCATCAAACCTGCCAGTCAGAGCAGCCTCGCAGGGCATGTGTTTTTCTCTTCCAGAGAAGATGAACGAGAATCCCCAGATTCAGACCAAGAGATTCAGACAACTGTGGTTGAAGCCACACACAGCTTCGATGGCTCTGCGTGGGCTGCAGTGGTTTGTGGTTCAAAATGCACAGACTGAAAGAGTAAAGAGAAAGGAGCATGGCACATCTGCTGTGGCTTCAGGCAACATTGCTGGGCATACTCCAGTTCAAGTGACCCTGAATTAGCTGGATGAGAAACAGACTCAGAACAACAATGCGGAAATTTCATGAAATTACTTCAAGGAATTTCCTCTTTCCTCACTCAGGCAAAATTTCCCCAGAAGTGCAAAAACTGCTTTCATCAGTCTGTGACAAGAACAATGAATTAAAACGGAGCAAAAAGAGAGGAGAGAGGGAAAATAAATGGAAAAAAGCAAAACAAAAGGATAAATAAGTCACATCTCAGATAGAAGGTGAGGAACACATCAGCAGAGTGAAATAAGCCAAAGCTGAGGCAGCATATCACCAGCACGCTTCCAAACCCTCCAACATTGCTGAACATCCCTCAGTGCCATTAGATTTGTATGCGAGTTCTCTAGACCTCTACAATATGTGCCATTAGCTCTCTTCCAAGTTGAGTGATCCCTGCCTTACCCAGCCATTCCACACACTCCTGTAGGTCCAGCAACAGGGGCCCTTAGTTCATTTTACCTCAGACATAAACATGAATAACAGAGTCTCCCTTTGTTTCTTGTTGGAGAAACCTTGTCTGCTCAAGAACCTTGTTAGGGAAACCTTCCATTTTGAGGATGGGGCAGGGTTGCTCAATTTTTGGGCTTCATTTTTCAGGCATTATGCTTAAAAGCTGATTAAATCTGGGGATCTGTTCCACATACTGAAATAAAAAAGTAAAATCAGTGTAAATCAGACAAGAACCAAAGGAAAAGTATATTGGGCAGATAAGAAAATCCACCTCCTTTGTCAAGAAATCAAGTTTTATTTTATTAGTCTCTAACACTGCCAGTTTCCAGCTCTCCCTACGAATAAAGAGAGTAAGAAAATCAAGCAGAAAATACTAGATTTTTCCTATACAATGAACACCTGACATAGTTAATTATCTACACCAATGCCAACAGATCAGAATAATTTTTAAGACCTATGAGAGCTTTTAGAGTAAAATACAACCCTCGGTACATTACAGGCCTCTCTGCACATCATAGGAAAAGGTCTGGGGAGCAATAAACTCTTTTCCAACTACAGTATCAGGGTTATCTACACAAATTTACCAACTGGTTGGTTTATGTGATAAAACAACACAGAATAACACCAATAGAGACATAATTAAGAACAATTGGGACAAAATTGAGAACAAGCCACCTAAAAACACTGGTTTGTGGTGGCAAAAGGTTTTCTTTATTAGATTTTTGTTTTGTTTGGTGTTTCTTTTAGCCAAATGAACTACTGTGGTTTTAGATAATATTTCTCTCACTGACCAATTCAACTATCAGCTCTGTAGTAAGTGTAATTAGATTTAACTTTGTCTGCTGCTCTTCAGTCTAACTAAATAACCGGGCTCCTATAGAAAAAGCATGGTGGAAGCAGCCACAATTCTCTCTTCACCATCACAGCCCCTGAGCTCTCTCTCTGGCAGTCTTTAGCAGCACCAGGAAGCAGAACAGATTGTGCTGAGCCAGCACAGGCTGCCCAGGGAAGCTGTGGCTGCCCCATCCCTGGGAATTTTCATGGCCAATCCCACCAAAAGGCTCTGCTGCTGCAACACCATCATCGTCTATCGAGTGGATGCAATGGTGGGTAAATATCACCCAGCTCAGAGTGAGGCAAAGTGTCACAGAGAAAAAGCACGGAGAACACAGCTCTGGTTTTACCAACTCATCCGTGTCTGTAAGTCCCACTTTCTGGCTCCACTAAAGCACAGGAGAGAATAATCCAACTCTCTGAGGACTCAAGAGAGTTGAGGAATATATAAGGAATATTTTGTGATACTTTAGTTCTTACATTTGCCGTCTGTAACTCCCAACACACACCTATTAATGTTTCTGAGGAAAACCCAGCCCAGTCATTTCCCACAACAGTCTGCTTCTTACAGAAATAGCTCAATAAAGCAGAATGAGTGGTAGGGGAGGGATGCCAGGGGTCATCTATGGCTCTGTGCATTTCTTAATGTGCGCCTACAAGCAAGGTGGCATTTCTAGGAACAAGGAAGTCAAAATAGGCAAACAAATCCGGATACAAAAGAATAGACCAAAAAACCAAACCAAACCAAAAAACCCCCCAACAAAATAAAAACAGGGATTTAAAAAAAAGAGAGACTGAAAACTGGAAAGTCTGGCAGAATAGCCAACCAAAATAAAATCAGCCACATCAGGGTAGAGTTCAGAGGTAACCTAGTGGCAAAGAAAAGTACAATTCTGGGATTTATAAACAGGAAACAATGAGCAGAAGCAAAGAAGCACTAAGAGAAACAGAATAATGGAAATGTTCGTGGCTGTGGAGAGGGTCTTCTGGAGAGATCTGAAGGATTTGGGGAGCTTTATTGAAAACAAAACCAGGAGATGAGTTGATGTATCTATATATCTATATCTATATATGTACACATATAATGTGTACATACATAGATATCTATGTCTACATATATGTATATGCCATTTGATCTGAATAAGAGGGTCTCTGTCTACATTGGAAAGTGCATAGCTAAAGTACTAAGAAAGTCTTTTCAAATCAGAACTAAATCACAAATAAATTATGGAGTTTTAAACTGTGAGAGTGATTAGACAGGGAAAGATTATTTTTTTGGGAGGAGCATGCTGACTGAAATTTGGATTATCCTTAGTAAACAGATCAGATTAGAAAAATGCAAAAATCCCTCTGATTTTTCAGATGTGCAACCCAGCTCCTCAGGAGCTTTGAAACAGAGAGGTAAACTTCCCTGGTCTTATGCCAATCACATGCAGCTGAGAAGAAAAGTTTACAAAATATTAACTTTCCTGTGTCTCTTTCCACAGGGACAGAAGTCCAAACAAGGGTTCAGCAAGGATGCATAAGTGTATGAGAGTGTATGTATGTTTGTGTGTGTGTGTTTATTTAAGTCTTGGCAACTGTAACTCCCGCTTGCATTTTGGGCTTAAAGGAACACAAGTTGATGAAATGAGATTATTTGACGGGAAGTTCAAGATCACCAGAGGCTGCTGTTCACACACAACTCTGACTAATGAATTCCTTAATGTTTATTATTGAGCTGGTCATCCTTGGCTCCAGGAGGGAGACTGGAGAGGCTCCACAAGCTGCACATTACCAAACACACATGATCTTTCATAAGGTGATGTTCCCACTTGAGCTCAAGAGCTGAAAGCCTAACCCAAAACAAGAAACAGAACAAACAAAAACATACTGGGGAAAAAAAAAAGAAGAAAAACTCCACAAATGAAAGACAAGTGTTTTTTTCAAGCTTCAACTAGACGACTGAACCATGTGAACCCAGAAATAGCTGGCAGTGCTCACCAAACCTCAAGCTCTGAAAGATACACCCACTCTAAGTTAAAACTATACATTGAGCCTGAAAATGTTTTGAATATGCAGGCTTTCTTACAGATGAAAAAAAAAGAAAAAAAACCAAACACAATCTTCAATGCCATGTGAAAGTCTAAATGTCTTGGAGAAAAATATTTAGATTTCTATAGAGGCACACTGTTTATCTTTCCTGACTTCACAAGAAGAAAGTCACTGAAATGCTTTCCAATGAAATACAGAGAAACAACTATGCTCTGGAACCTCATAGTTATGCAGTCCATGTGGAGCTTGGATATATAGCTTCTCTTAAAAATCTTCATAATGCACACCTTGCTATGACAGTAATAGAAACACCTCAAAAGTGCATTCATATTATATGAAAAGCAAATGTCATATAAACCTTATTTTCCCACCTTAATCAGGAAGGAAAGGTCTGTGCTTCCAGTCAGAAATCACACACCTTTTCTCCTTAAAGCTGGGTCTCCTCAAAACAAAAGGAAAGTAAAATCCCCCCACTGGCTAAAACAATGAGGAACTGGACATTTTGGGTTTAAAGCCAGCTGTGGAAGAGTTACTGAAGGGAAGGGAAAATATCTACCACTACTGAAAAAGCTGTTTTTATTTATACACTACTCTTTAGACAACAGGTTTTAATAGACTGGCTCACAGGCCTTATTTTCCCAGCATAGGATATGAGCAAGGCTTACTGATTATATATGGAAGTTACAGACAGCCTAGAGAAAGGAAACAGGGCCCCAAATATCCTGCAAATATAAGAGCTAAATGTTTTCTTAAAAGTCCTGCAGTATGTTCCAGCATTGTACAGGTTGTTATTTTCAACAAAATAGAAGTGCAGACTTTGTGAAACACCACTTTACACAGCATCTGAATGAATCAATGCCAGATACAAGCTTTGGCTAAAACAATTCCACAATTTCATTTCGGAGATGCTGTTTCCAAATAATTAATTAAAACCAGTTATAATTATTGAAGACCATTCCCCTGCAGATCAAAAAATCCCCTCTTCATCTGCTCAGCAAACCCTTTTCCCACTGTCAAAGGCACATGGGCATGATAAGAAAAGGGTTGTAGCCCTGATGTGCCTTTCAGATGTAAGGTCTGTCTTTCTTTAAAGATGCCATTTTTTTACATCACTATTATCAAATTCCAGAGACCTGTATGCTTCATATTTGAGTGATACAGGGAAATAAATGTTCTTTATTCTTCCATTTACCACTTCTTACCCTTTCAAGTATTTGCATGGGAAATAACTTAAGACACAATTCACATCAGGTTGAGATGCCTCCAACCACATTAGGAAATGCAGGATATGGAAGATATACACACCACTCCATATTTCTGTTAATACATGCTACATTGGGGAAAGAAAATCTTGTGTTTCTTAAAACCGCTCTTTGGAACACCAGGGCAGGTAAGACTGATCTCCTGCAGTGAAAATAGCAGCTAAAAATTTTATTTCGGGCATTTTTCTTTGCAAACACTTCCAGTCCATTTCTCCTGGAATTACCTTTATGCTCAGGCTCTCGAGACATTTACTAAGCAAAGGCTGGAAATGAAAAGAACTAAGCCAGTGTTACCTGGCATGTGGGAGGTTCTCTGCTCAAATGAGCAATTACTGCATCACTCCTATCTACTACCCAGGGATCAGCCTGGTTTACTGGGAACAGTCACTGCCACACACAGTTCTCCTGCACAACTTGAAGACCTACCAGCTGCTCCAAGCCCACAGCTGTTTCACCTATACTACAGTTGGAAACGTAAAACAAAGTTTGCAATAGCGCGCTGCAAAAAAACCCCTGACATTATTCCAGCAGTTAATGTAAAGGGCTTAAAAATATGGGGTTTGTGGCTTTTTTGGCATCATTCTGCACCTGCAGAAGGCATGGGAGCACATTTCTGCCAAGATGCTGGACTCAGCAGGTACTTGAGCAGTGGCTCAAGGCAAGGGCAGCAGCAACCCTAGAGTGTGTGGTCACTTTCCATCAAAGCTGTGCCTGTGCCAAGAGGCAAAACTCATGGATTTTCCAAGAGCACACACTCCCCAAAAGATGACAAATCTGAGAATACGAGGATTGTTGGAGGTTAGGATTTTTCCTCTTTTTTTTTTCCTTTCTCCCAGAAATTTTTTTTCCATTTGTTGCCTAAGAGATGGTAATGAGGATAGTTAAGAGCCTTTGCTCATAAGAGCAGCTGTTGAACTGAGATGTTTCCAACACCCGACCTCACTGGGAAGGGGACCCCGACCCCATTCTCCTTCTTGGAAGGAGCATCTCCCAGATGCTTGTGGAAACTACCTGCTGCAGCCTCTCTGCTGCTGCCCAGCCCTGCTGTTTTCTGCTGCTGCTTCAGCCTTTTTGCTACACTTTAACACCACATCCGGGGTCTGCTCAACCCCTGTGGCTCCTGGCACGGCATCAGAGTTTTCACTACACTTTGTTTGTCACCCCAGGAATGTTTGCTTCTGCTGTTCCTGCCTGCTGCTCCGAGGTTCCTGCTGGAGCCCATGACATGGCCTGGAGGGGCCCTGAGGCCGGCTCCTTCCTGTGGGTTTGCAAAGCAAAGCCCCTTCTCTCCTCTCCCTGTCCCGCAGCTGAGCCGCCATGACCGTGTGGGGAGGGCTGAGCCCGGCCACAGTGCCCCCTGCAGGCGCGGGGAATCATCGCACCCACCCCACCCGGCCGGGAGCCAACAGCGCCCCTGCTGGCTGTGCCAGGAACTGCACCCAAGGGGAAAGGGCCTGGCAGCAAGAGAAGGATGAAACTGGGGGCCTGCTGCTGTTTGTTTGCCTTGTTACACATATATCTATTCTAGTAAAGAACTGTTATTCCTTCTCCCATATCTTTCCCTGAAAGCCCCTTAATTTCCAAGTTATAATAATTTGGAGTCAAGAGGGTCATATTTTCCATTTCAAGGGAGGTTCCCGCCTTCCTTGGCAGGCACCTGTCTTTCAAACCACGACAAGGATATGGATTTTGTTTTTAATGTAAAGTTACTGCATTGTGTACATATATAACAATGATAATGCTGCAGTCTGTGTGCTTGCTTGGGTGTTTAAATCTCTTGTGTCATGACCTTCAGTCTTCCCCCCTAATTTTTCTGATTCTGGCTTTAAAGCAGTTAAACATCAGTTTCCTGATTCTTGTAGATGTTTTGGGGTTCTTATTATTAAGGGGAAAGCCTCTAAATGCCACTTGCTTGCATTAATGTCAAGTTTGAATAAATCTTTCACTTCCCTTTGTGTTCGTGGTCACCAAGTCCCAAAGCAACTCATAAGTAAAGGTTCAGCAAGGTCAGTGTTATTTATAACATGAAATGAAGGAACTTCAGAAATAAAAGAGGGAAATACCAAAGTCTTTAAAGGAATTTAGCCAAAAAGCAACACACTTTATGTGACACTTCAATTATGTAACATTTCCCTGGAAGGTGAGCCTGGCAGTCTCAAAGATTAGTACAATAAAAGTCAACACATAGAGGACTTCCATGCCAAAAATACTCTGACTCTTAAACCCAGACAGTCACTTCCAGAAGGCAAATGAGAAAGAACAAAAGAAAGGACCCAAAACTGAATGAAAAGCTTCTCTTACCCAGGATTTTGGTGGTGATTTTTTAATGCTCTTTCTACAAGGATGCAGATAAAGTATACATCAAGAAAGAGTTCAGTTTTTTAGTGCATTCCTTTAGATATTTTTTCCCTCCTGCAGAGGACAAGCCCTTTGGTCTACAAAGCACTGTCTGGTTACCAACCATGCATATGGCACAGCCATTTAAGACAGTATTTATCCCATCTACAAACAAAATGCACCCAGCTTAATAAAAGGTGGGTTTTTTAAAGAATCCTGGAGCATCGTGGAAAACATTTAATTCAGTACAGAAAGAGCAGAGTAACAGCACTGAAATTAATAAAGATGCAAACCAAAACTCTGTGCCCTGTAGCAACAGCTGCTTTTACTGTCAAGAGTAGAGCACTGGTCTAAATGACTTTTTAAGGTCCCTTCTAATACTATTTTGACATGATTCTCTCAGTTACTAGTTTCTAGCACTTACATGCTACATCATGGTGGTTCCTAAAAATGTTCAGTAGAAATCTACATGGGAAAAAAAAGAAAAAAAAGGAAATTAAGAAAAGCCCCACTGAAACAATGCTTGAGACATTGCTGTGGATTAGTTGTTTGTGAGCTTCACCTCAAAATATGGCAATCTAAATGTAAAGAAAGATAAGAAAAAAGCCCACAGAAAACTTAAAACTATCACTTTGAACATGGGATGGCTAAGGCTCTTTCTACAGTCAAAAAAGATGAGATTTTCATCCTCTGCAGATGCATTGCTTTTTACAACAATAAATGGACCTTACCTACCTCATTCAGATTAGTGCTCTCACTTTAGGATAACTTTGGTTAAAAAAAGCCAGAATGAATGCCTTCCAAAGCAATCCACCCACTGCCATTGGACAAAATCTGTGGGAGACCAAAGAACTCTGTTCCACGCTCTGAAGGCTGCCCCAAACCACAAAGCTGTTCATCTCAGTTTAGTCTCAGCTGCAAGGTGGTTGGAGAAAGTCCACAGGGAATAATGGCCACACAAACCAATACCTATTTGTTTACAAGAAGTGAGAGAAAAGTCAAGAAATACTTTTTTTAATATCCATAATCAGAGGTCATAGCAGACGCACATACAGCTAAAAAGAGAGGCTTTGCCAAGGATCCAAAAGGGAGGTCACTAGGCAATTAGTACAGCAGGCTGCACTGACCTAGAGGTTTGAAATCTGTCACTCCATGATATTCTTATTCCCCATGTGTGCGGGATGAGCTGTCCAGAAACACGAAAAAAACCCGCATGCAAAAATAAAAGGTTCTCCTCGGTCTGATTTCTTCAGACTTCATTTTAGTAGGAAATACTGTTTGCAGCTTTCAAATCAGTTCTCCCATGTCAGGCAGATTAGACAGTACAAAAATGAGCACACAAAGACAAACAAAGCTGACTTCCATCTAGCCTCAGAGAAACGGCAGTCATTCCAAGACAGGCAGTTCTGCTGCTGACCGAAACATGCAGCCTAGCTGGTACTGGTTTGACCAAGAGTGCTACCCAAAATGCTAAAGGGCAGTAGGACCCTTCAAGGAAAGGGAACAGTTCAGCTACCCCATTGAAGATAGACATCAGTGGCTTTTGCTGGAATGGAACTTCCCATTTCAGATTTAGCTGTGGAAAAACAAAAGTAGCATCCGGGCTAAACGATGCAAAGTGACTTTCATGGATCAATAGCAACACTCTTTTCAACTTTGAGAAATGATTGATTCACCCAAGCTTTCATTACAATGTCAAGATTTTCGAAATGGCCATGGTGTCAAGTTCTCATGAAAAAGGTTACCAGAGAAGGAACTGAAGCTCTCATATCACTGAATTATCTACAATGCTGCCTGAAAATGAGGCAAATGCTGCCAGGTTGTATATTGGTAATGGCTTCAGTAGTTACCAACCCATGATACTGCTAGAGTGCAGAAAACACAGATGTTCAGTTTAGAAATTCCTGTATCATTACCCCTGACCTAAAAGTGAATCCCTAAAGGTTTCAAAGGCTTGATAAAATTTCCTCGCATTTTAAGAGAAGATGACAGCTGTATTGCACTAATGTGCTTAACTACACTGGTATTATCAACTCCTCTCACTAAGAAACACTTCAGTGCTAAAACCCATGTTTTTCACTTGGTTGCAAATACCTGTATCCATTAAATAGAAGTCTGGATTACAGCAAATGCTGCCCTTTTTGGTTTCCTTGTTTATTAAGCCACTCAGCAGTTTACGTACATTATGCGAACTCTTCCTGGGGGACTTAGTTTTGAATTATACATGACACGTCACATTCTAGTCAATAATACAATGCTTTTTGTCTTTCAGTAGTTGCTTCATTCATTAACTCACTACAACCAAGTTGTTTACATTAAAAAGTACAACTTCTGCTCTTGCTATCCTGTATTTTCACAAAATCCATTTCTGCTCTTGCTATTCTATATTCTCATAGAATCACAGAATTATTAAGGTTGGAAAAAACATCTAAGATCATCAAATAGAATTGTTTCCTCAGTTTTAGAAAGAAACAGTCAGTAAATTAAACCATAGCTGTCAAAAGTCAGCACGTAAACAAACCTGTTACATAAGCAAATAGTACACTCATGACAGGCACGCAGTTAATCTTCCAAACATTTTTGTTTGGCATACAATATTAATCAAAATGCTCTGATGACAAAACCTTGCTGGTTTTATTGGCGTTTTACAAGCCTACTTAGAAGGCACTGGAGAAACTGATCCAAAAGAGGCAGAAATCTGGAACTGTAAAGAAAGACTTCTGTATCGTGTCTAGGGCCAAGGCAGATTAACCCTGGGCTACAAAACTAAATAAAATTGATGCCTGAACTACATGGGGCCAAAGGGGTGCTTGTTGAATAGGAGGGTTGGGACTGAACACCCTTTGGCACCTTGTTTCTTCGCATCAAATCCCCCAGAATGGGATGCGGACTTAGACTGATTTACCACGATAACCGAAGAAGAGTTAAAAGGTTACACTTACAACAGGACTAAGGGACAGGAGTCTAGAGTCGTACATAGATAGGCCAGACCCAAAAAATAACATGGGAAAAGAGCAAACTCAGAGCAAGCAGACGAACACATGATTCAAGAACCTGGGCTGCCCCAGACATGGTTGCTTGCCAGCCTTTGGAAATGGAATGGAGAGGACCACCACCTACGATGACAAGCTTGATGTTTATCCACAACCCTTCTAGCTATTTGTCTAGAAGCTAAAAATCCTCTTGTATTAATCCAGTAGCCAAAGGAGACTCTCTCCTGACTGTGGCATCTTCCAGATTTACATACAGCCCTGCCATGCCATTTATACACTCTCCATGGTCAGAAATATCCAGGTAGCAATAACATGGGTATAATACGAGACAGGACGCCTCCCTGCAGTTGTTAGTTCAAGTTTAGCAAGTCCAGCTAAGCAAACACATTTCCAAAAGATATACACAAACTATGACCCTGTGACTCCACACTGAGGTTTCCTGTTATCATAGAACTGTTTAGGTTGGAAAACACTTTTGAGTCCAACCATTTAACCAGCACTGTCCAAGACTATAAATGGCTGTAAGTGCCACATCTACACATTTTTTAAAAGGGAAAATATGAATTTTTAAAATCTCTTATTCCTACCCTCATTGCATGACAGCTAGGCACACACCAAAGATACACACATCTGAGCTTACAGAAACAGGTAAAAAACACATATTACATTAAGACAGAATTGAAAAGTGAGTTTCCCTGCATCATTCAACCTGTTTGGAAGCAAGCTGTGGAGGAGGAGGCTTTGAGCAGACAGCACAGGCTTGTCTAGTTCTTTTCTTGTCCCCTGTGGCATTATTAGTTCAGCCCTGTCTGTACTGGTTGATATCTCATCTCTGTGATGTCAAAATATGTTCTTACATCATTTTCAGAGAGAAAAAGCAAAATGCAGTCCTGAAAAGGCAAGGTTATCTGTTTTTTTAGTGCCTATTACCAGGCTTTGACTGTTGCTCAGCATCCCCACGGCACTCACTGCAACCTGTGAGAACTGCACATTTTCTTGATTTCATTAAGCTTTCAACCTCCTAGCAAAAAGCTGTGTGCTAGCCAGCATCATTTATTTTCCCCCGTGAAGAGGCTTTGCAAAAGCTGGAGCTGCAGAGTCTGGATCCACCCTGCACGAGCACACTGCAGTAATCCATACAGACAAAGCACTCACTCGGGGTCTGCACCAGCGTGCCCTTGGGGTGCACTCTTTGGCTGCGGCACTAATGTGGATAAGAGACAGCAAAGCCTCTGAGCAGCACGCACAAGACACAGATTCGTTCACTCTAATTAGCCTTATGTCCTCCCTGCCCTCCTGTATGGCAGGAAAAGTGAGGGAGAGAACACAACAGGCTTCCCCACGTAGAGCCGCCAACTGCCAAGCACTGTATAACCTGGAACTCAGCAGCCACAGCAAGATCTACTGGACTTAATCAAAACAAGAAAAAGACAGTGCAATAGACGTATCCCAATTCCCATCTGTCCTCTAGGTGAAAAGGAAATAGTCTTGCTACATATGGATAATTTCCACACATATGCTGAGAAATAATAATAGTCTGTCTATAAAGGAAGGAGGCTAACAGTAGCATAGCTCGATTTCAGCTCATTTCAGGACTATTCTGTATGTGCTGAAAAGAAAAAAGATGATGGAACTGTGAATTTAACCACCCAGAGTCTGGTCAGTATTAAAAAGTGATGAAAAATGTAATCACTGCCTGAGAAGCTGGTCAAGGGAGACTGATGGTGAAACTGTGGCTCTGGTTTTTTTTCCATAAGGGAAATTGAAAGAAAAGCCAATGTGATGAATGTGTTGGCTGTTAATGCCAGGTTCCATAGGCAACAGCCTGAAATTTAATCCTATGAATCACTAAAAGGAAAATGTTTGGTTGAAACAGCTTGCTCTCAGAAGAGCTCCCCCCTCCTGCCCCGAGTTTGTTCCTGAATGAGCTGCTGTTGTTCAGCACATCAACAAAACAGATTAACTGTTAGATAATCGGATTTCAGGAGGGAAGTTCCCCACTAGCTATGCCACACTCTGCTAAAAACACAGGGCATAAAGAGTCACAAATATTAAGCAGCACAGTCTGGTCTTTCTCTTGTCTGCACAGAGTTTGGAAGCATCTCTTCTCCAGTCAAAAAAGGCAAAAGGATTTCACGTGGTGACAGCCTACTCTTAGCTTAAAATGCCCACACAGAACATGAAAGCTGCTCTCTGAGTTAAGATATTATTCTAGAACTATAAGCAATGAAATTATGAAAACCTGCCTTTAAAATGACAAATAAGCCTCATCTAACAACACTTTTCTTCTAAATGCATAAAATTGCATGTATGTTTTTATGTTCCTAAGTAGAGAGCTAAACCCCAGTAGTATGTCTTCTTTTTCTTTTGCTTCCAGCAGCTTTCTATTAGTCAGGCCTAGTCTCCTCTACCCTTGCAGTGATCCTTTTCAAATGGTTTTATTTCTTGCTGTCAAGTCAGTGTAAACGGCTGTTGCTGAATTAGAGAGATCTGCTTTTCTCCACCCAAAGAAGTGATTTAAATCATAAAGCACCTACCAGGAAAGGAGCAGGCAGCGAGGCACAGCAGCTGCTGCTTTTTTGAGCAGCTGGACAGCAACAAGCTGACAACACCACAGCAGTATTGGGGATTTTTCTGAATTAGGACCCGTGTATCCTCTGCATATTTTTTTCACATTTACATGAGTTCTAAGAATTTATTTTGTCTGGACTTCAAAACTGAACAATTATTCTGTGTGACTTTAAGTATTGTGCAAGTATTATACACTACAGTAAGATAAGTAAAATTCATTGCCCACTGCAAAGAAGAAAGGAGATGTGCACATAGGTACGATGAGGTACCTGGTTCTGAAAGTCACAACCCAGCCTTAATACTTGCTGGAACTTTCCCAAACATCCAGGACAGCCTTGGTCTAACCTGGTCCTTAGGGACTGTGCAGACAAGGGATTTCACTCTGTAAGCCTGTTTAGTACCTTGAGGGCAAAGACAGGGCTTAAGCACAGGTACCTCAGAAATCGCTGCACCACGGCAGATTAGAAGAGCAAGCTCTCCGATGGCTGGGCTGGGAAGGGGTGTCTGAGGTCCATCCTCTGCAAATTTCTTTGCCAGACACAGACTGTGATTTGCAGAGCACCTCCTCCTTGAGCTCACTTCCCTGCAGAGGCATTAAATCCATCCAAAGCTAAAAAAGTAGCAACCCAGACACTATATTGCCAGTGCAAACTCTGCTGCCTCTGTTTAGGCTGCAGTGTTACGTGCTGGAGGGCATGAAAGGCATCTCAGAATTGCTGAAATTCTGAAGAACTGACAAATCCTGACAAAAAAAATTGACTATGTCATTTAACTCAGAGCAATAAGTACAAGAAGACTTTTTAAGTGCAGCCTAAGGGACCGATTCAGTGCATACGGTGTAGGGCCACTGGATCAGAGCTGAATAACAGCACTGACATCCTGCTGTGTGCATGATGTGCCCAGATGTGTGAAATAAAAGGGAGCTGCAGGAAGACAGATCTTCAAGTTACAGTACAAACAGGCAGCCATCACATCACCCACATTTGTGGAGACGGGAGAACAGGTGCACAGTTGGCACTCATTAAGAGTTAGTGCCTGCAACGAGAACCCTTGACCATTAATCCAAGAAATTTCCATTTTCAAAAAATGTTCAGTCATTCGGCCAGATGTTTCTTACAAGCCTTTAAAAGAAACTGCCCTATGTCTGTATCATAAATATTTGACTGACTTAGTGGCTTAACAATGGAAATTTATTTAGCCAACAGCTTATTAATAAAAAGACAAACAAACATACAGCTTCCTCTGGATGTTTTGGTTCTTTGCCACACACAAACTACAGCCAGAATACAATGAAACAGTACAGTTTCAGATTTTTTTAGTATGAAATTCACAAAGTTTATACTGTCACAAAACCAACTCTGAAATCACAAAAATATTCTTGAGTTCTAGCTTGAGTTGGGTAAATAATTTTCTGTGCAATGCCTTTAGTAATATAGAAATGTACTCTTGCAATGTCAGGCTAGTAAACAGCTCTAAAAATTAACCACCACCCTGCTCAGAGTAGCACATGCATTTTTTCTAACAATGCCAATAACAATTTTGGCTAACTAAACAAAGAGATTCAGAAAGTGGAAGCAGCAATTACACTAAGTGGAAAAAAATCTCTAATAATGCTTCTAAGAGTTCAAAAATCTGAGAGACTCACTTCCAGTGTCGAAAGAAAAACAAACCAGATCCTATTCTTCTTGGAATGAAAATGCCTTAATTTCAATGGAAACAGTCAAGTTCCATGTGTGAACTTTTCTTCCATTGCTGTTTAACTAGCGGGAGCCTGGCTGAGCTCTTCATAAGCTTATGGTTTAGTTCACTGCTGCAAAGGACCTGCATACTTTTGCAGGACCTCCAACATGGGTTCTGAGCCAAATCCTTGAGTCTGAACATAATCAGCCTCTGAGGATTATGTCTTTATCTAAGCAGAAAGGGGAGACAAATTTCCAGAGGTTCCCCTAAACTGATTTTAAAAGCTAGTCCAAAAGAGTCATTCTTATGATTAAATGTCTTCTGTGGTCAAGATGTTCTCACATAATTTTAGACAAATCTGTAGACCTCCAGAGTTTTAGCTGGGGCTGTAGTCCAGCCTCTTCTCACCCAGGAAACATTTTTATGCTAATTTCAGTCTAAGCTGGGAGAAATCCTGGGTGAACTGGTGCTATGGCACATATCATGCCTCAGGCATGAGCACTCAGACGTCCTGCATTTAAGGATCCATTGCCACTGCCAAAAAGCTCAAGTTGCCAACGTGTGTGTGTGTGTGTGTGNCATTCTAGAACAGTTTCTCTTCAAAACATTAGCATGTACCTTCTCAGATACCTCAAAATCTAGTTAAAGTACCTATAAACTATTTCTAAAGTTATTAACCAGCCAAAGCACCCACACCGAAATCAGGACCACCACAGGTAGAAAACCTGCCATCCTCCTCTCTTCTAAGCTAAAGAGATTTATGAGGAGGGTGAGGCACTGGAAGAGGTTGCCCAGAGCAGCTGTGGATGCCCCATCCCTGGAAGTTTTCAAAGCCAGGTCTGGTGGAGCGTTGAGCAACCTGGGATAGGGGAAGGTGTCCTAGCCCACAGCAGAGGGGTTGGAGCTCAATGATCTTTGAAGGTCCCTTTCAACCCAAACCACTCTACCGTTCTATGAGTCTACATAAAAGTTAAAGTTTCCTAAAGGAGCATTGAGACTCCTTGCACATGGTAACAGAAAAAGGGAGATTTAAAACCTAGTATCAAAGAAGCATGTCCCAATTATTTAGTGAGTGTTTGAGTTCCTCACCCTCAGGGCCTTGGTTTGACAGAACAGAAAATTGGGAGCCACCTATTTAGCTTCTCAACTTAATCCTTCAGTTTGCTTCTCCTGCCTGAACACTCTAATAAATGAAGTAATTAGATTGCAAGCAGCTGGACTGACAAAGGATTGGGACCACACCTTATAGAAAATGCTTTAGGTTTTCGTCTTTTGTGGATCTCCTTTGTAATGCACTTCAAGAAAGCAAATACATGAAGCAGGACAAAGAAACCTCAGAGGTTGTTGCTTCTGTGCCCGCTACTGCCACACAGAAGTTTGACATCAATAAAGGAAGTTATGTTAAATCAGGAAACAGAAGGCTGTCAGTAGACCTGTTTCCCATAACTACATCAGTATTTGGTGATTTTTTTAAATTTGAATACCCTGTGCTAAACTAGACAGTCTAATTATTCTTTTTCATAACAGTTTTCAAGAAAGAGCTTCCGATGTAGGATGAAAATACCAGATGGGTCGTCCATTTAAACCATAATGTTGCAGCTAAAGAAAGCATAAGGGTGTCATTCAGATTTTGTGCCTAATCTTCCCCCTATTCTACGCTCCAAGAGGAACCTGACTAAATGAATAACTACTGAGCATGAGGCAGTAGAATATGATTTTTTTTCTATGACTAACAAGAATTAATTTATCCTACCTTTGTGTTTCTCTGCAATGCTATGACTGAGTAATGGAAGATAGTTCAGTACACATTCATTGTCCAAGATTCACTAAACAACAGAAATCAGCTTTCCAATGTCCAGCAAAAAAGGAACAAAGAAAACTTTTAATTCTCATATCTCTGCCTACTCTCATCCCACCATCCTCTTATTAGTAAGATGGACTTAAAAAGCCACTTTTCCCTCTTGGGACAAAGCACAAACCAAACATTTCTGCACCATCCAGGATTTTTTTTTTTTTCTGTACTCCATTTATAAACCAAGGCCCACTACATCCATAAAGGAGTATGGAAGAAAGAAAAGCATCATTTTGTGGGCATTATTACAGCAACAAAATGACAAGAAGCAACCTCTAATTCACCTACTGGTACACATGCAGCAAATTACCTTAGATCCGCTTAAATTGTATTAGAAACACATTCTGTAGTAATGTAAAATGTAGGTATATTTCAGTAAAACCAACATTTTTTTTCTCCTAAGCAGGTTTCAAGTATTAGTATATTTACTTCTTTTTGATGTCTATTCTCATTCTGCTTTTAGATACGAGTAATTCTGTTACAGCTCATCTCATAAAATTGTTTAGAGATTTTATCATCATCATTGTACTGTTTTTGCTTAAAATAGTACTCTTCTTTCTTCTCTAACTAAAAAAGTGGCTAAAATATAGGAGCAGAAACAACTGGTGTGAGGATTCATGAATCTGATGACAGATCAGACAACTAAAAAATTATTCCCTATACGATGAGTCACTCATGTGAGTACAGAATGAAAAAAAAAATCAACACTTTATTTCTATTAAAAACATTAATAAAACATTGGTGAAGAATGTAAAACTAAACTTTCTGCAAAAATTTTCATGAAATGCTTTGCCATTTCCACACATCATCTTATCAAAATTCAATGTATGCAGCTTTTTTCTACATAACAAAAAGAAATCTTTTTTTTTCCCGTGTTCTAGATTAAAAGAACATTTGTTTACCTCTTCTAAATCATTCAGCCTTCAATATAAGATGCAGCAGAACACGGCCTTTTAACACCAGCTTAGATGGAGCTTTTCAGAGTGCAGGACACACAAACATGGAGCAGATCCAAAGAAAATCATTATGGGAACTGCACTATGATTCTAATGACAAAGATCACTGGTCATAATGGACACATATTACAAACACTATTAAATATACAAAGTAATATCCTAATGCTTCATCACATTATGCTTTAATGACAGAAGATCTTTCCTGAGCTAACTAACTGATCTTTCCTGAGTGAACTAACTGAAATACTCAGAAAAGACAGAGTCAGCAGAATTCATGAGATGAGAAAGAGAAGGTTTTTATTGTAAAATTACACTATGAAAGAAATAGAATAACTTTCTGCACTGTACCAGTAATTTTTACACCTACTGCAGCGCACTTTTTCCCCAGGAAAAAAGAAAGCAGCCAGACATGGTCATTTGTAGTGGAATTCAAAAGCAACAGGACTCTCCCTCAGATACTAGAAATTTTCTTCATGATCACCTTGAATAATAGTTAAGGGCCATAAAATTGAAGAAGCCAAATGTATCATTCATGAGCTGAGAGGATTTGACAGTTTTTGTGTATTAGAAATAAATTTCTCCATGCCTTTATTTTAATTTCTGAAGCACATTAAAGAAAAACAAAAAAAAAAGAAAAAGAAAGCAGGGTAGTTCAAGTGCTGACAATTGCTTAAACATCCCATTTGAATCTTGCATCAAGACAAAAACTTTACGATTTCTTTTATTTTTATTTAGGACTTTTCTACCACAATAGCTCTATAGACTTGAAGAAGTCATGCTACCATCAGACATATTTTAAAACAAGAAGAGAACATCTTTAAATTACTTTATTTTTTTCTCTAGATTTCCTAATTTCCATTTTAACAAGGTCTTAGAACCATTAGGACAATCTGTGACACAACCAAGCATGAAGTCTTTTACAGACTTCCCCATCATCAAGCAAGTTCTTCTGAAATTGATGCTGTATGAGAAATGTGGTGCCAGCAGGACCATATTTTAGGTATGCAGAGTTGTTGTCTTTGTATTACTCCCTATCCATTACATCATTACCTACTACAGGTTTCCACAAGCAAGTATCACAAAGAAAGGAATAATGAAAAAAAAAGAGAAGGTAATAAATTGAGGGAAAAGAAAACTATAAGCTGGCAAAGGTGAAGAATCCAGCTTCTTCTCACAGAATTGTCTCTTTTGCATTCAAAACATGGGGCTTCAGCCAGAATGCTTATTACAAGGAGCTGTGTTTTTGAAGTCAGAGGCTCCTGCACTTAAACACATCTGGCTCTTCCCAGGATCACATAATATATATTCCACAGTGCCTTTCACAAACTCAGATGTAGGTACCACTTCAGCACTTTTTTACTGAAAAGCAGCACACAATGAAAATCTCGGGGAATTCAGGTACTCTATACTTTTTCATGCTTTGTCTGCTGAGACCTTTGTGTGAATAATTCATTAACAGGCAAGTGAAAAAACAGAAAGGGAAAAGGTATAAGAACTTTCTCCTATCATTTACAAAGTGTAAAAGAGTGAGTTTTCGGAACAAAACCAGCTTGTCTTTCTAAGTACATGCATATTCATAACAGCACAGAGGGAAAAGACACGGAACAGAAAAGCTGGTATCTTACATTTCTGTGGGGATTCTGTAAAAAGCATAGTTCATCTCAAGACCTGAAATCTTATTTGTGGAAATGCAATGCAAATCTTAAATGTTCCCAGAAATTAATGTACTGGGCTCGATTAACATCTCACAGATGTAACTGGAAAACTTGACTATGATTGGGACTCTGATTTGGGCTGGAAAATTCATGGAAGCACTTAGAAAGGTGGTGGCTGTGCTTATTCCCTAGTGACTTTGCTATGTACCTGTCCCTCCCACCTGCAAATCCCACTACAAAGCAGACTGGAGAACACACAGCTCTCCAAGCCTTTCCTGAAAAAAACTCCCACCTGTTTAGGATCCTGCTCAGAAGCTGCACATCCTCACACCTTGCTGAAGCTGTGGGTAGCCACAAAGCACTCAACAACCACAGGATGTTCCCCAGTGTGGGATGCTCCAGCAACCTCTTAAAAGAGTGTGGGTGCTGGGCTTGTCCAAAGGCACTGATGAGACTGAGGGGAAGCTATCCTTCATCCTCAAGGTTCCTCCTCCTTCATGATTCCCCCTCACCAGCTAACCCACTCCCTTTTATCACACTTATTTTTATTGGATACAGCTCTGACTCCTCAGGGACGAGGTTGTATTGGGTAATTAACACAGCTGTTCCTTATCAGGGATGAGGTCACCTGTATTCCCTTCTCCTACAGCCACCAACACACAAATATTAGACAGCATCTATCTTTTTGTCAAGAAATAACAGCCCTCAACAATATCAAAGCTATCCTTGAAAGGAAGATATAAAAGATATAAAACTCACTCATAGTGCCTTTATATTCCCACACAGTATTCCCAATATTATTTTTTTCCTGTGATCTCAGTAAGTTTTGTGATATGGCTATTTATGGACCATGACTGGATGCATATTTAATGTGTTAAGCAATCCATTTTATTAACTGCACAAGTTTTTATCCACTTTTCTTATGGCAAAATCTTAATTATCCTTCAGCCATGGTACTTTGTTAATACCACCCTTTGTCACACCTGTTCCAAGTATGTAATTGTGTTCCACCTACTTTGCAATTCAGAGCCAGGAAAAGAAAGAAAACTACCCCGGGACCTTGTACAAGCATACACTGCACTGTCAGCTAAAATGTCTGATATTTCTGATTTGAAGACATTATTTTGTAGTTGAAACCGCAACTAAGAACTATGAAAGAGGCAAAGGAGATGCTAAGGGATATGGCAGTGCTAAAAAGGAAATTCCTGTTTAGAAGAAACACAGCTTAAACAATATAATCAACTGTTTTCTTTCTTTACAAAGTTAAAAATAACAATCCAAATGTACTGACCACATGTTGCTGGCTAAGATCTGAGCTCTTGATAACTCATTAAGAATAATAATGAGTACTTCACCGGGCAACTTGGAGCCAGCTCCAGGCTTAGACAGATCAGGCAGATGCCCGAGACAGCTTCAGGTCAGGGCAGGACAGAGCCCGGCCAGCTGCCAGTGCCGTGCCAGGACTCTGAGCACGTGGCTCCGCAGCCACTGTAGAGGCACAGTCCTGCAAACCACTCTCTCCAGGCCCCCCAGCTCTTGGTGTTCCCCTGCTCCCTCCTCGCCTCTCCCTTTGGAGGACCTGTGCCCAGGCTGGGCTGCCACAGAGCGCAGGCTTGCCCAGCAGCGGTGGCTTGGCTCGGCTCCATCCTGAGCAGCATTCCCAACGAGCTCCTGGCCACCAGGCTGACTCACTCCCAAGTCAGTCTGTCTACTGGCAGATTTTTAAATGCATGAACTTTTGTTTAAATTCATAAAACTCACACTCCTCTGTGGCTCATTCAGATACTGCTTCCCGCTGCAGCACACATGATCCACATTTCTTCCCATTTGGATTTTAAGTCTGGCCTAGTTGGTGATATCATTGCTAATGACTCTTCAGTCACGGTTCTGCTGCATATATTTTCTTTACCCCTATTTTTGGGCTTCCTATTTCCTTGAAAATATCTCCTCGTGCCAAGACCAATCTGCTTCAAAACAATTGCGGACCATCGATTTGGTTCATATTAATCACCTACAGTATTGACAAATAAGTGAATTTGCAGACTGTGAACCCTTTGGAGAGGAATTTTGTCAAGTCTAAACTACAGAACATCAACATATTTTATACATTAAATGATCTATGGAAAGACAAATCCAGCCTGAACTACTTTTCTGCTACAGCAGGAGGAAGTCACTGATGTGATTTTCTGTCAAGAAGCACATGCCAGTTTATAAAAACCAGGCTTCTATATTTTAAGTTTCTTTAATTATCTGCCTGCCACAAAGAACCTACACTCTTTATAAGCCTCATTCATATCTCCCTTATCACATGCTCTGGCTGTTCTCCCCCTGCTGTCCAATGCTCCTGGCATTTTTTCCGGTAGTCCCCCCACACACTTCTCCTGCCACCAAATTCAGTGGCCTTAAGAGAGGTGTGCTGTGCCACTTTCTGCTCCTTAGGGTATGTGAGGAAGCTGCCCAGGGCTGGCAGTTACAATGCAGCACCTCTGGAAGCCCAGGGCATGCTACAGTGCCTACAAGGGCACTGGAAATCTCTGTTTAAGCAACTAAATCCCACTCCCAAAGCCAGTTTTTTTTCTCTGGAGAGCAGACAAACATAACACCCTGGTGGCATGCTTCCCATTTGAGGCTGTGTGCATAAATCCCATGTTTTCTGGCAACATAATGTCCTTTAAATGGTTTGTCACCTGTTTTTTCAAGATCTGTGCTTTTTCAAAGCTGAGGAATCATACCTCCAGTAAAGGTTTAAATGCCAACTTTGATGCATAAATAGCAAAGCCAAGCTGGGCAGAGCAGAAGAGCAGGTGCTTTTGGATCAGTGAACAGATGCTGTCCCATCTCACTGGGATCTCTTTTCTTGGTACATATTGCACAATCATGTGTGGCTCTGGGATATACATCTGGAACTTCTGGTCCCTATCTTTAGTCTCCTTCATGCTTTTATCTTGAGCACACCAATAGCAAACCACTTTTAATTATTCCAAACTTACCTATTAAAATGCAGTGTTTCCAGATCTGAAGCCTGCTCATTTTCACTTGAGAACATATTACCACACAAATATACAGGGACTGAAGAGACAGAATGCTAGGAAACAGGAGCATGTTGGAGTCTTGCTATTAATTATTACTTTTTTGAGGAGCACAGAAAAAAACTCATCAAAACGTGTCCATTTGTGTTAAGCCCTGGGACTGTGGTGGAGACACATGGAAATAGGGGTCAGAAACAATCAATCATCAGCAGGCTCCTGCAGCACTGATGTCCTCAGCAAAAGTATCAACTCCAAGAAAAGAAATACTGGTCTGTGGGATTCTTTTTAGGGGATGAGAAATGGAAAGATGAAAACAGAGGTAAAGGAGGAGACAGAAAGCCTGAGGATCTCTCATCTTTATGCCCCTCTGAAAGAAAATGATGGAGGTATGAAACTTATTTCTCAACATGTGTGTGCATGCATGAGGAGGGAGCAAAGTTACAATGACAGCTCAAAGAAACTGAGAATTCAGACAGAAAACTAAAAGAGAGCAAAGGAAAAAAAGTCTGATAATCTTAAAATTAAATATAAATAAATAAATAAAAATTTTCACCCAGAATCATCTCCCTGGTCCCAGGTAATGCAAAATTCAGCTTAGACTCAGTTGTTTTTCAAAACACCAGTACTTTGGTGTGAAACAACAGCAAGACAACCTGATTCTTCCAGTCACACACCCATCAGCCTCATCCTTTTTTTCTGATCTTCACTGAATTCATCAGCACATCAATCTGCCCACCAGATCAGTTTCTGCTTAATACAAGAATATGATTAATTAGCAAAGGAGGAGAACTCAATCACAAAAGCCATCAGGAAAATACATCCAAATAAACGTGATTGCTGTGGGAAGGGAGAGGTGAATTGCTGTGTGCACATGATTCTAATTTTTTGTTTGCACCAAATCTCACCACCATCTTCCCCTAGATGGGAAGTGTCAAAAAGTGTGACCCAGAAACCCGTCAGACACAGCGAGTGTTACCTAGACGGGCTGTGTTTAATTTCCAAAAGGCTGCAGGCATATACCTCATAGAGCTGTGTGTATGTGAAGAATATAAAAGGAACAAGAAACTAAATTCTGGGACTGAGACCCACCTCATTAGTGGAGCTATATATCAAAGCACAGAAAAAGTAGTTTCATAGACAAGCACATCAATTATATAATTATCCTGCTGGCAGCAGCTCAGCCTCTTCTGCTGCTACTGCATTTATATTCAGTTTATGTAAAAACTTTCTGTACACATATGCATATTTCTCCATGCATTTCTTATTCATAATTGCTGTTTATTTTATGTTGTTAGCTTTTGCACTCACTTGCCTGTGACCCTTTTTTTAATTAAAAAAAACAAACAAGCACCAAATCCCACAAAAAGAAACACTTGCAGAGTGTTTAAAGGAGAAACATCTATTCAAGGAAGATAGAACACTACCACATATGCAAAGCAGGGTGGTGACAAACTCATGAAATGATTAGGTATTCATATTCTGTCCTATAACTCCCTTTGCATTTAGCTTTTGAGGAAGGGAAGCAAAACAGAACGGTGATCATTCTAAAGATCACTCCCAAGAAGGAATAAAAATGAAACAAACCCAGCTTTTGCAGCCAGATTTTTCTCATCAAATCCTTTTCTTCCATTAGTTTTGACACATCACTCCCAAATGCACACATCTGCAAGACTCCAGGCAGAGGACACAAAGCCTCTCCCTGGTGTTCAGGTTTAGGGAACAGTGAAGAACTGGCACCTCTCTTCTCTGCCCCTTCATTCCTACTACACTGCAGCTGAGCAGATCACTCTTTCAGCTGCTGTTCTCCAGGCAGTCTTTCCCCACAATGCTGTTTCCTGGCAGAGGCAGCAGTCGGTTCATCCAAGCGCCAGGAAAGTGAACCAGCCGTTCAGCAAAAACGTGAGCACAGCTGGCAGAAAAACCAGGCTCATGGCATGCAGTTTGGAAAGCAGTCCTCACAGCTTATGCCATTGTCATATTTAGATTAATGATGCAGTTTATTTTCTAAACAAGCTAAAATCCCTCCCTTCTTCCCCTCTTGCTCATACACATTCAGATGCTCCCATCACACGAATCTCTCTCATTATGTACAATTCAGCTACAGCTTGTTACAAGCTGATCAAGTTATCTTTGACACTGAAATAGGAATTCAATATGAAACAGGCTTTCAGAGAAAGGAAGAGTATTGTTATACCTAACTAATCAATCTTCGCTTGATAAGCAGTACCAAATAATCTCTCTTTAATTCCATCAAGTCAGATTAAACCCTCACCCAACATGAATGCTTTTCTAAGGAATATGTAACATCTTTTTTGAACAAAATCATCTTCATGAGAATTTAGAATTCAGATTTGGTTAGAAATACTTTTTCTACTTTCAGAACAGAAGAAAAAAAAATTGTCAAAGGATGCCTAATGAAACATTCCAGTAACCCTGCTTTTGAACTGCTGAATAGACAATGAAATTCAAACATTTCCCAACAGCACAAACACAGAGACAAACCACAGCCAGTATCTATTGTCACAGTTGTGCATCACAATCTCCCTGATTGCATCAGGAGCTCTGTGAAAGTCTGTGAGCCGTGACATGAAAACAGGGGTCCAAGGGTGAGAGACACCACTTTACCAACATCATCTAAATTGGATTCTTGGACCGAAAATCTGCGTACCAAACCAGAGTTACAGCCTGAAATGTCTCGTTCTCTGTGCACCCTCCTGAAGTAATTAGTTCCCATGAGTTATGCAGCACTCAGGACTTCCAACTGATCCATACGCAGTACATTCCCCAATAACAGAGATGATAACGGAGTGACTTTTTTTTTCTTTTTTAACTTGAGTGTTAATAAATGAAAATATCTATCTGATTTTCCACCTAGTCATCACCACTAGCAACTGTATGCCTGACAATCAATATATTGTGCATCTCTTGTCCAAGTTCTTATTTCATGTCCTGTCCTGCTGATAATCTTTTCCATATTCATCCTTAATATATCTCATGAGGAAGCTTAGTCCTAATTTTATCCCTCTGGGGGCTTGCAATCACTCAGGCACGTTACATGTTACTCAAATCCTCAGTATGCAACAGAAAGTCCTCTGAAAATGGAACCAAGTTACTCCACTGGAAACTGTCCAAAAAGAGATCACGAAGTATTGGGAAGCTCTTGGTATTCACTCCACTGGGAAGGGAATGCAGGTCAATTCATTACGACTGCTATGATCTGACAAGTGTTCTTGGTACCCAGGCCTCCATACAAACGAGCCTTGCTGCATCTTAAGTAACAGCTCTCGCAGACAGAATAGGCACAGCACATTCCAAGGACCTGCTGAAGCATATTTGGTCAATATTAAAGAGAAAGGGACAACCCAAGTACTCCAAGTATCCATGACTTAGGGATTACAGATGCAACAATGACATGTACCTAATCAAGTTCATTTTCCAGCTTTTTATCCTGATTCTGGTCTACTTGTAACTGCACTCACTTTTTTTTTTAATTTAAGTGAACATAACCATCTCTTATCTGCTATCATCAACTCTTGCTGGTATTTTTTTTAGACACTTCTGAAACGACAGAGGAAGAAAGTGAGTTTTGTTTATTTATAAGTATCTGCATTCACCTCTGAGTAGGTGTTGGAGGTTAGGATTTGTTCCTTTTTCTATTTTCTCTATTTTAGGGAATTTTCCTCCCATTTGTTACCTAAGAGACTGGAACAATGGATACTTAAGAGAGACAAAGGATGTGGCCAAAATGGGGAGAAGTCCGGCAGCTGGCTGCAGTCCCTTAACTGGGAGGCCTTCTCTTGGAGGCAAAGGCAGAGATACCTCGGGATTTTGGCTGGTGGGTCAGGGGCTGGCCTCAGCCTTTTGTTCTCGGGATGGGAGGGGAGAAGGTCGTGGTTTTGGTGCTCGTTACGGTGGGTTGGGCCTTTGCTGCTCAGAGCGGCCACGGAACCTTCCCAACCCTGATCTCACTGAGTAGGGCCCTCTCCATCTGCCTGGGTGCCTCAGGGGAAACCCGGGACCCCAACCCCTGACACCCCCCAGGGGGAGCAGCTCCTGGCTGCCTGCGGGAGCCTGGCAGCCCCTCCCCAGCCCTGCTGGATTCTGTCCCTGCTTTGGGCTTTTTGCTGCACTTTAACCCAACATCCCAGGTTCCCTGGACCCCCTGGCTCCTGGCCCAGAGGGGCGCCAAGACCGGCTCCTTCCTGTGGGTTTGCAAAGCCAAGCCTCTTCTCTCCTCTCCCTGTCCCGCGGCTGAGCCGCCATGACCGTGTGGAGAGGGCTGAGCCCGGCCACAGCGCCCCCTGCAGGCGCAGGGGAATCATCGCACCTGCCCCGCCCGGCTGGGAGCCAACAGCGCCCCTGCTGGCTGTGCCCGGAACTGCACCCAAGGGGAAAGGGCCTGGCAGCGAGAGAAGGCTGGAACTGGGGGGCTGCTGCTGCTGCTGTTTGTTTGCCATGCTATAGCATATTTCACAGTCAAAATCATTCTGACTGTTGAAACACTCAAAACTACACCCTTAATTATAGGCTTAATTTGCCCAGAGATAAACACCTTTGTTAATAGTTTTGAAATAACGAGAAATGGCCTTCCAAGAATCAGGGCTATTCTGAAATAGACAGATTTGTGATGTGCCTTTCAAAGGTCCTGAGCAGTCACTGTTTCTGCTAATAGAAGAATTGCAGGTGCTTAGCATCCCTCAAAAAGACTGACATTAAACCCCTGAAGGCCATAGCCATTAACTATTTGTAACTTTTCATATCAAATTAGAGTTTGCATAATAAAGTAAATCTCACTAAAAGAGACATAACCTGGAGCAGTGATAGCCAACAAAAGAAATTTACAACACAGTTAACCTAAGCAAATTAAGATTCCCACCTATACAAAAGGACGTGCGCTTAAAATGAAAAGTTGCATTTATGTTTTTCTTTTAAACCAGCATTGAACAAATAGAGAAAACTACCAAACTTTCAGCTGAACTTGACCACAGCAAAACCAAAGTAATTCAAACACCTCATTACTTGATTCCAGTTCCACAGGACAGAGCAGTTCAGCAAGAGAGTGTTCTTGATGATTCAGTTTAGCACTGACCAAAAAGAACATTTATTATTAGCATAAGCAGGTTCAGCCCCCAAAATGTGCTATTTCATCACCTGTGGTGATAATAAATGCTGCATGCATCTTACTTCCCCTTCTAAGGGATCACCAAGGAGTTCTGAAACACCCATTGGGAACAGCATACCCTGTCCAAGTATCCCTATTCTCTCTAGGAGATTCAAGAATAAATTCTTGCTTCCATGGGTTTTGGTGAGGAACAGCATGTACAAGAACCTACGATGAAACTAGAATACACAAATTTATGTCATGAAGTATAGGATACAGGTTTGGGAGGTTTTTTCCTCCTGAAGCTCTGTGCAGACACAATTCGTTGTTATTTTAGCTGTTCCTAAAAGACATCATCAGTAATTTTCTGTGACACATTCTGTATTTGACTGGCTCCTTCTTCATTATTTTTTGTCCAAATTCTTCAAGTATACTCATTTCTTGAGAGCCCCAGTTGGGGGTGGGAGAAGGATGGTAAATCTGCAGCAGGTTCTGCCCTCAACTTCACCTGCATTTTTCCCAGTAATTTTAGACTGGGTGCCAGTGAGACAACACAGTCAAGCCAAGCACCAATTACTATGCGACATGTCAAACACACACTTTGTGAAAAACATATCCTGCTCTCAAATTGATTTCTCTCAATTTGTCATTAAGTAGACAAAATGAAAAAACAGCTTCTCTGCCCCAAGCCCTGTTTAAACGCCTGAAAGAACCCTTTCTCAGAGACAGAAGTCAACATGCACTCCAAATTCTGACTGTACTAATCTGAAGCACTTAATTTTGTATCTCACTCCATCAGTGAGCATTTTCTCTACATTCCAGCAATCAACTAAAGTAAAGAGACAGACAGGATCTTTTTATGGCAAGGGAGCGAGTGCACTGGCATTCAGACAGCAAAGCTTAATCTGGAATTAAACTCTGAGAGCCTGACTTAAATGCCACTTCCACTGCTCATTCACATTGTTTTCTCTAAAGGTTTTTCCTCTGAAGCAAATATAATATGATTTTGAACCATCTACCAGCATGTCAGAGCTAGAGTTAAGCGCACTTGTTTTGCATCAGTTTTTTTGCTGCTGTTTAGATGTGTTCCGATCATTCCAGAGCTAACTAGTGAAACCGTCCCAAAATAGCACCACTGTCAAGAGCTCACAAGGGCAGACAGTCATCTCGGCAATAAAAAGGACTTGTTGAAGAGCATTTTGTGTTCAAACAGAATTCTCGATTTGTGCTACACAAAGCACTTAGTTTGGTTTGGACCCACAGGTGCTTAGCACCTGAAAAAATTGTTCCAGTTAAACATACGGGGGAGGGAGATAGTGCGTCTTTCATTACCAGATTAAATGGCACACAGGAAAAGATCAACAGTGCTGTGAGACAGCTGAATTTCATTTTAGTTCATGATCAAAATATATCCGACTGTTATTTTTATCACAGAGCCCAGATATGGATTATTTTTTCGGGTCTGGATTTGACGAAATGTATGATAAATAATACTCTTACATACTTTAATCTATTAGAACTATGTATTATTTTGTAGCTATTACATCTCATGTATTTTTCGAAAAGATATTAGATCAAAAGATGGAGATACATGGAATAAACTGTGTTGATTTAATCTATACATAGTTTAAATTTTTTAAAAATAGAAAATGCTCAACAAACCATATACTTGCGCGAGCACAACAAAGCTGCAAGGGTATAAAAAATGTATATGCCATAGTAGGCAGATGAGATTTCAAAACAAATTGCTTTTTTTGGCTATTGCAATAGAAATATATCCGAACGCTAATACTAAAATTTCCAGCTACAGTGACAGACTTTTTTTTACAGACAGCTTTATTCTGCAAGGAATTTCAGAGAAGAGAGACAGATGAAGCTTTAACTAGTTCTTTTCAATAACTTGCACACCATATTTTCTTAATCTGTAAGCAAAATTCTGTGATGTCACAATTAGCAAATAAGCAAACAAACGAGGCGAGCTCAGTTCCAGCTGTTAAGCCTTGGTGCACCTTCACTATTCTCTCATCTTCACACAAGGCTTCAAAGGACAACAGTTCACTGCCACAATAATAGACACAGGCTCAAGCACACAGGCAGCCACAAGTGAACTTACTACTGAGAGACAATTAATATCTCTGTGTCAGCTTTCCAGATCCTTGCAGAAACCCACAGTAGGCATGACTTAATTTGAGTGTATACAGGGAAGATGTAATTAGTAGAAGATATTGCAACAAAGCAGCTTCAACAAAATAGAGACTTTCTCTGAAAAGCAAATGAAATACTTCCTCTGCCTATCTCTGACAGCAAACCATGCACTCCAGGCACTGGTGTGTTTCTGGGACTGAGCCACAGTTTGTAAAACTCAGAACTACGATTAAATGGAGCTAGAAACTTAGTATATTTAAATGCACAGCCTTCAAGATAAGAATTTTGTATCTTAAAATTGCGCAGATTTGTGTAACAAATTAGCCCATCTGGCTAAAAAAGTAGAGTTTTTGCCCAAGTAATACAGGAAGTTGCATGAGGTCATAAATATAAAAATATAATGGAACTCAATTGTGATTCCAAACTATTGCAACAGGGAATTATAATGGAAATACTTTCCTTTTAGAAACTATATTGTTTAAAATATTTTAGCTGTGTTTTTATCTCAACACTAAAACATACATAAGACCTGGCAGCGGTTTTTTTAACTCCAATATATGAACATACTCTTGTGAGGCCCCATTTGCAAAACAGATTTTTTCAGGGTCACATAAACAATGTAGAAAAGTTTACTGACTTTGCCACATGATTTTTTCAGCAAAGTAATTGCCTTCAGAAATACAAGAAAAATGCCAACTGAAATTTTATTCCCACACTTAGGGCTACCTTCCATGATACTCAGTACTCTGATCTCCTCTATTTCAGAAATGATAATACACGGAACAAGACTATTTTTCTTTAGCTAATCATAAACCATCATTTCTAAACAGCCATAGAGCTCCCAGTTAGCCAGGTGGGACTTTCACCTATGATCAAGAGAAATTAAGTCTTCGACTGACAGTAAGAGTGCCAACTTGAAGCTTAAAACACACATTTAAAAAAGTTACCTGGTCCACCCAGTTGTACAAATAGCACAGTGTTGTAACTAGCAATGTAGTTCCAGGCAACATGCAAAGGACTTTTGTGCCACAGGTTGAATTGATGTTAAACACATTCACCCAGAGTACAGTAATTGGAATTCTAAGAGGTTATAATTGGAGTTCTTGTTCATCTAAAATGAAAACCTATTTCACCCTATTGAATTCTGACAGTATGACATCTGCATGTACAGGGAGGCTGACAGCTGTAATGTCAGAACACATCTCAGAGCCCTCCACCTCTGCACTATTGTGTCATTGTCATCTTTTTATATTTCACAGGGAAATTCAATCTCATTTTCCTCTTACTAACAAGTGTGTGATGTTATATTTACAAGCACTGTAGAAAACGAGGCGTTTGAGATTGCTGTATTCTGATATTTTACACAGAGGAGCTGCTATTTAGGATTCTGCTTTCAATTAATGGAAATGCAACTTGCAGCATTTTCTCCCTTGCCTGCCTTCCAAAGGTTTCTTTGTGAGCACCTGACTGCAGCACAGTTCTCTGTGAAGACTTCAGTGGGAGCCAGACAAGATTCTCCTGAGGCATGAGTTGCTTTACTTGTGTTACACCTCTGTTCTCTACCAGAGTATTCCTTAAGCTGGCTTGTGGGAGGAAGCCCTGATTTGTCACTGTGTATTGATCATACCAAAGTTAACATCTGCACACACAGAGCAGAACTTCATTCCACAGGTCTGGGGAACGAACAGGTACTTCTTTTCAAAATACTGATAAAAATACCACTTCAAATACTTGTAGCAAATACTTAGCACAAATTATATTTCAGCTACTCTAGACCATCAGTTTTCCTCTTCTATGGAACATTATTAAACATTATCAAACATTACAATGGGGTAGTCCTATATGAGGCCATAAAGCTATGATAGTTTTGCTAGATCACAGGCATTCAGCTGGGAAAAAGAGAATGAACAGCAGTAAAATCACCCTATCAAATAAAATCTAATAATTAAACCGTGGTGAAACAGAAAAGACCTTAGGAAATACCATAATCTGCTCATGGTCTGGTGATGATTCTTGTCTTGACAAACATATCAAGTTTTTCCCTTCATAAGGTTTTCTACCACATCTCACATTCCTGTATTTCTCATCCACTTCTTTTTCCTGTTATCTTTCCTTGGCAGCTCCTGCACTAGTCTTCTGGCTCTCCAAACATCTGTAGGTTTTTGTCATTTCTATTTCCTCTTTTGCAACACTCATCCTGTTTGGAGCTCTGAATAGCTCCAGAACATGCAGGCCTGCCTTTCCACGAGATTGTTCTCCTGGCATTAACAGATGAAGCACAATGTTGGCAACCAGCCTCTGATGAGTCAATGAAACTGTGTGAAACGATGGCACAGCACAGAGAATTCTGAAACCATGTGCTGTACAATGAGGAAATCTGGAAACTTGTGATTAGCCTCCCTCAGAAGGCTTCTTGTCAAAGGCCCTCCTACAGCAGTGCACTTGTATCAGTGACCAGCTGGACTTGTCCTATGCCCAACCTTAAAAACAAGTTGTCTTTGACTTGAGGCGGGACCACTCCAACCCTGTGCCAGAGAAAGACATCCCAAGCCAAGGCATGGTTACTGGACAGCGAACTGCACTCCTCATTAAGTTTAAACAAATAAAATAAACAACTGCCTTGAGCCATAAACTCTTCTCTGACAACTAGATACCAGAGCTGTAAATGATGCCTTTGATACATATTGCACTCAGAAAACTAATGCTGAAAGCAGAATAAGACCATAGAAAGCCATTTAATTATGCTTGTCTCTTTGATATTAATGTGGTAACTAATTGTTTTTCTTCTAGAGACACAAAGAATGCATTTTTCTTGCATTAAGATGAAATAATTGCAGACCGACTACGTGCTAACGAGATTCTGTGATAATAATTCTTTTACTAACACTGCTTTCCAGCTGGTGATGGAGAGCCTCACAATAAGCCTATACTGACACTAGACTCCAGTACCAGCTTTTTAACTCATCCATCTTCACTGAGCTAAGAGGCATCTGATCCAACTCTGTAATATCTGATGTATTAAAAGCAATATTTAATGAAGGTGGCCGCTATTCTCCATTGTCCATCACAGACCTTTGTGTAAGTTTTCCTAATGCAAAAAAGGCCCTTCTTAAATGCAAAGTGAGTACATATTTTAAATGTGAAGTATGTGCTGGACTCTGTGGGAGACTCAAACATCCAAAGAAATAACAATCCATGTTTATGCAATACTACGACCAAGTACTCTGATGCCACACAGACCTTCTGCTTTGCTTGATGACTATTCAACTAAGATTTGGAAGTATATAAAGTTCCATTTTTAGCATATTCCATCTCCCATCTACAAAACAGAATAAAAACCTTTTCATTTGCTGAGAAAAATGCTTTCCCATTCTTACTGCAATCAGTGAATACCTTCACATTTTATCTCTCAAATGCTACAATCTCTACCTTTGCCAAGTTTGCTACAAATAATTTACTATTAATGAATTACAATACATCTGCAATAAGTAGACAGCACAGGATTAAAAATGGCCAGAATCCTAACCCCAGACAGGTTTATTCACCAAGTCTTGTTCAAAGAAGTCATATTCAAAGTTGCATAACTACTTTAGGTTTGAGTTCCTATTTGTTTGCAATGATTTAATTTCAGTTAAGTTACAAGAAAAACAGAGACGTGGGAAATGATAAGATGAAGATGCTGTCCCCAGCCTAGACAATGTGATACAGATAAAAACTTAATTAGCTAATTCATTGTCATTGAGAGAGATGTGCAGCTGGGTACTCATGAACTAGACTGATCAGGTACGTCTCCATAAAACAAGACCTACCTTGATTTTAAAGACTGAACTATACCTGTTTGGGTCTTTGCAGAAGAGAAAGCAAACAACTCTAGGTTACAACTAACCTGGACTTTGAGGTTTGGGCTCTTCATTATCTTGACGTGATTTGCAATGTTCAGTTTCTCCTATTAGGTTTGAAGATCATCTGATGATCAGAGAGGCTTGTGACTATAGGAGGATAGAGCCGAAAAGCATAATGGTTCTTTGAAGTTACAATGGCCAAGTAGGTCATTAAGTACACAAAAGAAATGTTGAAAAAGCCTGTTTCTAACCTTTCACTGATGTCATAAGGGGCAGAAGGGAGATGCATAGAGAGAAAGATGCAGCTCTTAGCCTTGATGAGAAAAACTCCCTTGAGAAGAGCTGCACTTCTAGCTCTTTCACACCTGACATGAGATGACCAGTCATGCAGCAGCTGCATGAAGAATGAGCATGAACTTTGTATGTGCTCCTGGGAATTATGAACATCCTCATCATCACAAGGGAGCCACAGGGAGATGTACCAAACACGCGTTAACAGATTTTCCAGCGTAAGTAATTGCTCTTCCCTGACCTCAGCTGTCTTTGAGAATTTTCCCTTGCCCCTTAAAACATTTTGGATAGCAAGATGGACATTCTACATTTGATTCCACTACAGGACAGAATATTACAGCAGTTTCAAGAAGATGCAGCTGTTGAAACTGTGCAATAAGACCAGAGACCACCCTTAGGAAAAGCACTAATTAAACATTATCAGGCAAGCACATGGCTAAGAAAGAGAAAATACATGCCCTGGAACAGTGTGGCTGTGACATGAATTGAAATCACAGTCCAAAGAATGAAGAAAGAGGCAAAGTGAGGGTGAACTGCTAACAGGATAGCAGGTCATCAAGGATATGATTGCTACTCTACAGGAAGAGATGGCTCTGTGGGAACTGGGAATATCATCGAGGCAGCCAACCCACAGGGCACGCCAAGACCTGGAGAGTGGGAAGCTGCAGCTGATGTGACATAAATGCTGTCAAAAAGCAGTATGAACAGCCTAAGGATGTGTGACAGGAAAGGACCGTGTCAACAGTCTGAGGCTGGAAAGCTGGGCACACTACACACATTACACGGACAGTCCCACTCCCACATGTAAGTTATTTACACTAATTCCAGGCCCTTGGTCCTCTAACAAAGATATCAGATGTAGATCAGATATTTTCTGTAGCTCAAACCATTTCAAACAACATTTCAGTGCACAAAGGATTTGGGTATAGGGCCTTCATCCAAACTGGAAGTTGAATCCAGGAATGGGAATCCTTTCTCAACTGACCTCAGATTAGGAAGCCACTAAGGGGCTTTTGAGCTTTGCCTGCACACTACGTGCTCTGTTTTGCAGACAGTGTAATAAAAACAGCTGTACTTGATGCTCAACATAAGACTTAATTCATATGCAGTTCCATCCTCTGTTTTTTTTTGGGAACAAGGCCATTTTACAGAGTTATGGCCCTCCTCACCATGGGCTGCCATTCCTGCCACTCACCAAGCCTTCAGCTATGCCAGCATGGAACTAAGGGACTGCAGGGTGAATCAGGTCTGACAGGGTCCAGAAAAAACCCCAATAGTTTCTTTCTTTATTTTAAAAGTCTTTTTGAAGCCCAGTTCATTTTGGAAGAGCTAAAAGGCAAGCAAACAGCAGTATGGGAGTGGGAAACAAGCAGCTTGAAGAAAGATGAGGAAGGAAGAGAACAAGAGAAAATGGGGCACTATTCCCACCTTCACTGCTTTTCTGTAAAGCCTCCAAAGTTAGAACCATTAGCTTAAAATTAACAATCAGCACCTCACAGCACCTGGCTCCTTACAGAGGGAAGTTTTATGGAGTGCACATGCAGGCTGTTTTAGAACCTGAGGTGGTTCCATTCATGTTACAGAAATGTATTAATCTCCCCTCCTTAAACTCGATGTGCTGAGTAGTTCTGATCAGGAAGCAGATTTGTAATGCTAATAATCCTGCAGGTCCTTTGATGTGATCCCAATCTAGTAATTGAACCTGTTAAAAGTCACAGAAAATACTTGGCAATCATTGAGCTCAATTAAATCAGCACATTTATATTTTCAAATGCTTTTAAAGTAACAAACTGAAGAAGGGAAGCCAGCTTCCTGACACATGCTGCAGAGGAAAACAAAACCGAACCAAAAAAAATACCTCCTGTACTTTTAACCTGGACCCACTGAGCTTCCATTTATAA
Source organism: Cyanoderma ruficeps (assembly GCA_008694505.1). NCBI lineage: Eukaryota > Metazoa > Chordata > Aves > Passeriformes > Timaliidae > Cyanoderma > Cyanoderma ruficeps. Next base: position 759,378 of record VZDJ01000057.1, on the reverse strand, counting down.
CTCTGCCAAAGAGAGCTGCAGGCATCCTCACACCCAGTCATGATCTCTGTCCCAGCAAGCCCAAAAATTGGCAATCCTGAGTGAGTTCATGTGTACCAGATACATTGCACAAGTATCAGGGTATCAGCAGATGAAACACCATTCAGTGGCTGGGGATGTATTTAAAAAAAAACCAACAAAACCAAAACAAAACAAAACCCCCAACACCCTGTTTTATTCAAATATTGTATTTAACACAAAATCTATTATTTCAGTAGGAGGGGAGGGGCATGGGGAAAGACATTTCATCCAACTATAGTTTGATGTTAGCATGTTTAATGTAATTGCCTGCATTATTTTCTGCCTTTACAGGCATGTTTTTCTTTTTTGTTTTTTGAATTTACAAAACTTCAAACTAGTAGATTAAAGCAGAATTTCAGAACGTATACGAAAATGTGTATGAAATCTAAAATTAAATTACAGAAATAGCTCATGAAAGAAGTGAATACAAACAGACTTCAGTTGAAAATGGAGGAAAATTTCTGTGTTACTAGAAAAGAAAAGCAAACCAGTCTTAGTGGGAGGTCAAGCATATAAATGAAAACATGGAAACAAAACTAGAAAATAGGAAGCTTGGAGGAGCAAGGTGCTGTAGGGATAGGAATGATCTATTACTAGAGTAAAGAAGATGCTGGAAGGTTGGAATCCACTCCTGCACACTGCACACTAAGGTTTGGCTCTTCCTCCCTTTTTGCGTGTTTCTCCATTCTCAAAATTGAATGTTATTTATTTCTCCTTGTAAAGAAAATTATCCAAACCAAAACCAAAATAGTAATCACTAGCAATTTTGATATTTACAAATCCCTCTTGCAGAGAGACACCTTAAAAAAGTTCTAAGTATTGTATTAATTAATTGTGAATGTCTACTTAATTAAATATATTTGTTTGCTACCTGGACTCTTGTTCTGCACTGTGATCTTTAGTGTGAACTGCTGCTCATAAACACAGCCCAGTGAAATTTAAGGAGCACCATCTGGGTAAAAACATACACGGAGTAAAGCTATAATTAGATCAAGCAAGTTCATTACATCCATGGTACATGCCAGCATGAGTATTTTCAGCATGAGGGCCTTCACTGTAAAACTGATCTCTCACTTTCCTACAAGAAACCTTGTTGTTTTAGCTAAGGATTTTACCTAAGGATCTAAACACTTCTAACAGGGTTTTTAGATTTCATATTTGAGCTTACCAGGGAGTACACATGTCCAGACAGAGAAGAACAGAGAGATCACTCTCTGACTCATTTCTAATCAAGCAGTTGGAACAATATGGGGACAACACTTATTTTCTTTTTGTCCTCAGAAACTTAGAAACTCTTCTCCAGATGGTATCTCTTGCTTTTAGTATCCTGAAAGCTGACAAATAGAAGGCAAATTCCTGTCCCCACTCTGTTACACCTGTGCATACACAAGCTGTGGGATTGCATTATGAATTGTCTGTATCAAACATTTTGTTTACATTTCAAAACAACACATTCTATTTGCATTATAATACCTGAAAGGTTAAGGACTCGAGTTGGCTGAGACAATTTTTTTTCCTCTCTCTCTCCTGAATCCTCCCAAATCAGAAAAGCAGACAGAAGAGGGGTTTCTTAGAACTGTCTAAACATTTTTAAAAGCTCTATTTTTTCTTTTTTTCCCAAGTCCCGCAGAACTGCAATTGAAATGAACCCCAAAGCAAACCAGCAAAAGTACTACCACCATGCCAGCTGTGCTCAAAAATAGGACTGTTTATGTCTACATAGATCATTTATTGGCCAAATAATGATATGGGATCTCTACATCCTTGGCTCTTCTGTGGGTTCAGTATCAGGTGTGGGTTACCTGCTGGAGCTGATCTCCCTGGAGAAAGTTACTGTTTTTTTAGATACATATATGTGAATAAAGACACACAGCCATACACACATCTGTACCCCCAGGCAAAGGATTCAGGCTATCTATCCCTGAAAAAAAATATTTTGATGCCTAAATGGGAGTGATATGCATAAATGTGTCCAAATCTGCTCTAAACAGGCAGAGTGCTTCCTCTGTACTTTTGCAAGAACATGGCAATGGAGGAATAAATTCAGAACTAAATTCTCATTCAGTCAGAAATACACTCCCCTTAGCACATGCTTCTCAGACAAATTCTTGATGCTCTGCTGATGCTCAGTGTGTGCTGCACGTGCTCACATTTCTACAACAAAGCTTTTGTCAAAGCTACCTGTTAATATTTTCAGGCTTCACCAAAGAGTACATTTTTGTTCACACCACATTTTGTACAGCTGTGGCTGATTTTGTACGGTTGATTATACGGTTTTCCTCATTTCTCTCTGAGATTTAGGCATGCTTTGAGGATGACGAAAACAAAAGCACTTAACATAATGCTGATACCACTGTACTTTGCTAATTAGATTCTTGCTTTTTAATACTCAAATGAATATCCATGCAGATCTTTTCACAGTATCTGCTGATTATAGGAGTTTTCTGTGGTGGCTGTATCTGCAATAGATAAGGCAAAGGCTATACTTCCCCACTGAAATCTCATTATCTGAACATGTACTGTAGCCAGAAGGTTCAGAGTTTGAATGAGAATTTCACAACCCTTTAAATTACTGGAAACAAGAATTTTATATGAAACATTTGAGGTTTAAGATGTTCGGAAACTAAGTCTTGCCCCAAATTTAGCAAGTTTTAGTACACAAAAAAGAGCTGAACATGTCAAGGGATGTACTTAAGTTGCACAGTTGATTCCAAAGCAAGGTTTGTTTTAAGCTGATCTTCAATGGTAGCTTCTAGTTATTCTCTGAATATGCAACTCAGATCTTGTATCATGAAGTTTCAGATACTTACATGCTATTTCACATGCCTGTTTCCTCTCCCTTAAAAAAACAACCCAAACCAACCAAAAAAACCCAAAACCAACAAACCAAACCAACCCAACCAAACAAACAAAAAAAAAACAAACCCCAAAAACCCTTCAAAAACCCCAAAAGCAAAACTAACAAAACCTAACAACAAACAAAACACATACTGCTTCCCAGGGAATAATGCTAGCCACAACTACTGGAAATCTTCCTCTGCTGGTAATAAGAGTGTTTCTCATGTATTTCTGTGTTTGGATTGCATCAGAGACTAATTCAGCCCATAGAGAGAGGACAAGAAAGGCAGGTAATTCTATTTACCTTGGGTCTTGTATGAAGCTTATGTTCTCTCCTCATTGACTTTCCTGCCTTGGATGACTCAATGTCTACGTATGAGCAGATCAGAACTAGAAGCAGAAATCATGATTTTCAGCTACCCTGTTATTTCCACGCTCAATCACCTATCTGAACCCCTCCTTTGATTTCTCATACTTTTATGTAATTGTAACATTTCTGTTAAGCATTGCTGTGCGTTTGCTATTTCTGTCTGAATTTAGCCTCCTGGATCAAGGAGAAGGGAAAGATGTCTTTAGGATACAGCAGTGCCTCTACTCAGTGAGAGACAGAGATTCTCTCATTAGCAACCACCTTGATTAGCAGAGAATTTCCCTGTCATATGGCATGCTGAAGACTCAGAGAGGTTAAACAGTTATAGATATCCAAACTGAAGGTGGAGTGAAAGCTGAAAACAGCCCATGTGCAGTACAAAACATCATTCGGTATCTTGTAATCAGACTCTGAAAAAGAGGGAGTGATCTGAAGTATGTCAGAGAACCCAAATGAGATTAACACAGCAGTGGTTTTGAAAATCCCACAAGCTCTCAAAACAGATCAGCATCACTCAAAACACAATATGCATGTCAGGAGGAAGGCACTGAAATCACCACGTGGTGTTGCCTACACTGCGGTCTCTTCAGCTGAATGGTATTTCTAGAAAACTTATGGAAAAAAAAGAAAAAAAAGAAGATCGCCAACCAGCCACGTATTTCAAGATTTAATAACTAATCCTCTGTCTGGAACAAATTCAGCCTATATCAAATGCCATCTGGTCAAATGGTCAAACAGGAAGCAGTTTAGAAACTACCTCTGCTAGACCTTGTCTCTGTAACTATTTCTATGACAACTGGCCACGTTTATTTGGAATATAGACGGATGGCACAAAACATAGATTCCACTCCTTCACTGGAGACTGTGAATGCTAATTTTGAGCATTCTCCTAACAACCACCACGGAAGCACTCCCCTCGTGATGAGGCTGTCATCATTGCCATTCCTTCTCAGAACGCCAGTTAGTGAAGAAAGGTGTGAAAACCATATTGCTCTTGCTCTCCAAATTTAGAGCAGGTATTTTTGCAGTGCATCCAGCCAGTACCTGCTTGAGATGCCGGAGATTTTCCCTAAACTGTGACTTTTGTCAGGCAGCACCCTCTCTCCCTGCCCTTGGGGACAAGCTAGCATCTTGCACACCGAGCTTCTCAGCCCCTTCCTAACACAGCTCTCACTGTACCACACCACCCAATTCCTCTCACTTCACACAAAAGCCATGAGCCTTGCAGGAACCAAATTTTAGCCGTCAGGAGATTTCAGAAAAAAATGTTTTGAAGCCCATGGTCAGAAATACATGTAAGACACGACCTACTGTTCTCAAGCTCTTCAAAAGGTAAGAAAATCCTATCCTATATCATAAATATCACAATGACTTCATATTTTATACATTCACTTGAGGCCAGGTGGACCCTTTGTTAAATGTGCTGGAGAACTCATGCCAGTTAGTATTTACAGGTTCAAGGCACTCACAGGCTGACCCATCATCCTATGGAATTACAGAATTATCTTAATGAAGCTCTGGTGTTGTCCGATGTTTCGCTTGAATCCAACAGATGAGTACAATTCTAAATGCTGACTGTTGACACTTCACTGCCAGTGCTGGTGAAAGCCTGATACTAAGTTTCTTGGTGGCTCTTCTGTACTTGACAAAGTGTTAAATACTACGAGGGTAGCAGAAGATATAATGAGTTCAGGTATTTATTTTCCTGATTTTACAATTTGGCAATGAAATCCTTAGGAAGGTTTGCCATTGATTTCAGCATGGTTAGGATTTCAGAAGCAAGGTTATAAATTAGTGGCATAGGTAAGTGCATTTCTGGAACTCAGCAACCTCAGAATGCTTTTTCTAAAGGAAAGATTTGGGAGTTGGAATTTACAGGACAGTTATTGGAATACTTTTTATAACATGCAAAAATGTAATTAAATTAAATGGGAACTTTGGAGACCCTTAAATAGTGCCTAACCTGAAAGTTCAGAAATCAGCACCTGAGCTGGTCTGAAAGCAGTGTGCATACGGAAAGTATGGCCTGTGAAAAGTCAGCTGAGAACCCAGACCAACCCCAATACTCCATGTATAAACAACTGAGATCAGAATACTGCTGCTGGAAAAGTGTTTCTTTCCTATTAACTCCTTGTGACTTTTCCAGTCATTTGGGTGCTTCTTCAAAGTAGTTAGAAAAGCAGACCTAAAATTCACCCACCTATTTAAAACTTCGTACATTCTTTCAGTTTTCATGCTACTAAGTCTGGAGAGAGCAGCACCTTTTCTCAAAAAAAGGTTAAATCTCTTCACTGCTACAGCCTGGAAGTGCTTACATGCTGTGAATATTATCCATTTCAGTGACAGGGATATTGCTATTATTAGTGATGGAAAACAAAATGAAATTGTAATTATTTAAGTTGACTTGAAAGACTTAATGCATTCTCAGCTCCTGAAACTCTTCCAACAGGTGGGGAAACAACTGTTGGATAACAGCGTGAGCATCAGGTTTATTTATAAATTAATCAAACCTGCAGTAGTTCACTGATGGATGGATTCCAATTCTGTTTTATTAAACAAGGAGATACAGGAGAAGGCAAAGCAGGGCCCAGGCCTGTGAAGAGCACGGCACTCACAGATACTCATCAGCTCCACTCACACAGGCCATTCACACTGCAGATTATGGAACATCTTTGAGGCTTCTAGTGATAAATACAGATTTGCAAAGCACTCAAGACACTGCAGAGTCACCTCAGGTATTCATTAGTACTTGTGTATCCTGCATTAATATTTGCCTGGTCTAGCAAGTCTTTCTGTGAAGTTAACACAGTTGTTGTGGGACTCCCATATGTACTTAAAAGCTATTAGAAGTAATAATTGCGTTATTTCCAGGCAGAACCTTTTAACTATATATGGCAGTTAGCATTTAAGGAATGTCTAAAAGAGGAACATCTGTTAATTTTACACTTCCCTCCTCCTTGGTTACAGTTTCCCATCATCTCAACATAACCCAAACAACTGTCTAAATGGCTAAAAAGTTCTATCCAAAACTGATATGTACCACTGGGAACATTAAAGAAACTTGTCCTGAATTTCTCAATGTAAAATGAAGCTGACAGACTGATAAGGCCACAAGGGAAGATGCAAAATTTTATCTACTGGAATCAAAACTGCAAAACATTACAATACTTGTTCCCAAACTGGAATGGCTGTAAGGTAAGGAGATGCTGTGTATCAGATTGGCCTTAGATAGACATGTATTTCCAAATTAGGCAACTCCCTGATTAGCAAAGAAATGCTGTGTGGCTATTCTAAATTACATGAACTCCTCTAGCTCACCCAGCAAGTATAAATGACTGGTTGATACACATCTTTAAGCCATCTGCAAATAACTAAACAGCTGTCCACGCTTCCCACAGCTGTGATTGTTCCTCTGCATGCAATGGTGACAAACATCAAATAAAACACAGAGGAGAACAGACAGCAGCTGGGTTTGAAAGGGTTTGGGTGGCCAGCTTTTCCACAGATGGACGGGGCACAGTGTTCACTAGAAGCTGAGAAGCACCTTTTGATTCTTATTGTGATGCAGATATGGCTGACAACCCAAAAAGCAGAAGCCAAACTACGTGGAGAATGGAAAAATAATTAAATCATCTCTTTTAATCAGTATTTATCAAGCACCTCTCTAGAGACACATACAGTGTATGTATCTCATTCTTACAATTTCAAATGAAAGTGCTTATTGTAAGGATCTTGAGTATTCACAGTCCTACAGGAGGGCATAAGCTTCACCTGAGATGACCACACTAACATTCTCAGCAATAAGCCTCTGGGCTACGTCAGACACTTCTACACCTTTCATAGATGACATTTCCTCACAGAACCACTTCCAGTGACATTTAGTCAGGGCGCTCAATTTCTAGTCCACTCTCGGCAAGAACCAAATGTGAGCTTAACTATAACCATGTGTGCAGACATTTTCCTCAACTGGGCCATGAATTGTTCCCCAAGTAAATTTAATGTGATGTAGACATCAGAAATAATTTTAAAATACCTTCTACTGAGTTTTATGATAGCCAAATCACTAGCTTAGTAAAGTGAGAAGTGGTTTTTAAGTATTGGTCCCATTTGCAAGGAAGAGATTTCAGGAGTTGCTGTATTAGTCCAGGTGAGACCTCATTAAAATTGCTTCCCTGCTATCATTACTACCAAGGAGACTACTGCTTTACATATGCACAGTAGCTCCTGTTTTGTGGGCTAATCCATAACACATTTGGCTAGTGAGAGCCAAAGATGACAGCTTTGTGATAGAATCTGCAGAGCTGTCTTTGCATTGGCAAAAAACATTCCTGGTTAGTGGCCAGCAAATGAAATGACAACAGTGATCATTGTGCTAATTCAACACAGCACTGGTTAAGAACTAAGAACAGATTCTACACTTCAAATGTACATAGTACTCGATAGGAGAGATTTTCCACTAAAAATTCAGTGCTTGCTTTGTTATTTTCTGGAAGTCAAACAACAGGAAAAATGGTTACATAAATTAATTAATGGGAATGAAGCTCTTAATCATTGCAGAAAGAAGTGATGTCATGCATGTTTAGAAACCAGATAACATCAATTCTCTGGCATCAAAAATTTCTTTGCACTAACAACCATTAGAAGCCATAATTTTGTAAATAAGTAGTTATATTGTAGTAGTTATATAGTAGTATAGTCATATTTTTGCTTTAAAAATTGTCTGTGGACTCTCATAACTTCATCACAGTAAGTTCTGGTTATTAGACTAGGACAGGAAAAGAAAGGGGAGGAAAAAAAGGCTGTCTGGATAGTCAAGAAAGAAAAGAGAATGTTTCTAGATTAAAAAAAAAACAACCCAAACCTCCACTAACAATGAAAAAAGGAATTTTCCTGTGTATCTTCTTAAGCAGGGGTCAGTAGGTCAGGGGAGTAAAGATGACAGATGAGCTCCCTGAAGAATCAATGTGCCCTGGAGGATCTGAACTGCCTCAGACAGAGCTCATGGCTTTCACAGGCAGCCAAGCTGTTTGGTGCTTTTCCCTGTCTAATTTGCTTGTGGATCCAACTGGGCTGCACTCTGGGAGCAATGCAACCCACCGTTCCCAAACATTCAAAACCGCTAAATGCAACAAGGGAAAGACACACAAGCTCAAACTTGAGCTGCCCAAGAACCTCACCATCTCAAGGAATGATCCCACCGCCTGTAAAGGCAGCAAGGAAGGGCTGGGACAAACAGCAGTGAAGCAGCAAACAAGGAAATGTCAGCTTAGATCATGACAGTGGGTGCTGGTGAGAAATGGGAGTGAGTGCAGAACTGAAATGAGGTTTAAGATACATGGACTAGTCAAAGACATTTCACAGTCTCTTGAGAGGAAGATTTCCCACATGACGGGGAGACTATGCAGGTCACCACCTACTTTGATGGCTTTTATTTTCTCATCAACACCAATTCACCTCCCCAGGATTCAGGTTCGTCCATGTGACTTTCATGTAATGGCTATTTCAGCTGTTTCTCTGGCAAGGTGAATGATGGCACCATCATGTTTTAAACTATTTCGTCCTCACCTGTGATAGCTTTGCTGCTCTAGGTTGTGTTCCACCAGAGTATTCCCTTGTGCTGGCATTCAATAGCTAAATAAAAGTTTTAGAAGAAAAAGACTTTTACATCTCTCATGCTGCAAGACAAGCTTCAGCAAATGGTTGGTTGGTGGAGGCTTATAGACACCTCTCTGCATTTGCTAGCTATCTTCAGACAGAAAAAATAGAAGTAGCTCAGACTGTTTTTATTGCAAGTGCCTTTTCTTGCAGTTTCCTTCCTATGAGCAACAGTCACAAAGAAATATCAAGCTGACATTGGTTCATCACTGTCACACAGCTAAGGGTTTTGCAGAGATCCTGTTGTGAAAAGCTCGTGCTTCACTCCATAGGGTTTATCTCTGCCCACTGTGCAGAGCTTCTGCAAGAGCAGTTTTGAGTCTCCAAGTGTGGAAAGGAACTGGGTGGTAGTTCCAGGGAAGTACCCTAAAACCATAAGAACTACTATGAGCACCTTCTCTAACCTTCCTTGTACAAATACCACCACAATTTCCCCAGAGAATGGGGTATTTCTACCAGGATTTGACATTTAGAGAACTATCCAGTCCCATGCAAATAACATTAAGGTATGGGCAACCATTTGGGAAACTATATCATACAAGCCTGAATTTATTTCACTTGCATTGACAGCTACTGATCCCGGTTATGCCTTTGCCTGTGAGAGCAATCTTTACCTCACAGTGAGTATCATTCCTGTGTGCATGTAGGCACAGTGCTGAGATCTGCTAGTAAAGACATGCAGCAAAGGCAAAAGACCCCACACAGCTTAGAGACTGCACTGTGGGCAGACAGCTGCTGTCACACAGTCACAGGGAAAAGAAATTCAGCCCTGCGAGCCTGAGGTCAGTATCTTTAAATAATACTGATGATGATCAGACGCATGCATTGATTCCCAAAGAAAAGTGAGTTGGGAAAAAGTTAGGTCTGTGCTCTAGTATTTAAAGCTGGTAGAAGCTGATTAAAATGTAATATGTAATCTAAAAAAGGAAAAGGGAAATCAAACTGCTTCTGAAACTGAAATTCAGAAACATAAAATATTTACTAAAACAAAATTTTATTCAAACCAAACCTGTAAGATCTTTTCCGGAGAGCAAAAACTTCTCAAAAGAGTTTTTTGTTGAAAATCCATTTCACTACCTAAGCAAAACAGTTCTGATAGAAAAATTTCCCGTCAGTTTTTTCTAGCATCTAGTGGGGGGGGGGGAGGAGCTTAATTTTCTTCCATAAAAGCATGAAAGAGAGGAGACCATAATTTAGTGTTTTAAGAATTCATGAAAAGAATTTGATGGTGTTCAGCACAAACCCCTTCTATACACAGCAAATGTGTTGTGCCTGTCACTCTTCTGGTGACTTCCCAATTGCTGTTGTCCCACTCCTCTGAGCCCACCCTGAGCAGCAGACAGCAGATGCTCTTTAAACCCAGAGTCAGCTGCAAAGGAAAAGCCACCAAATGCCACCATCCTGCTCTGCTTCCTCTTACAGTCAATGCTTATGCAAAGCAAATAGCCTTTGGCTCCTTTTGTCAACCTGGTAAGGAGTGGGCAGAAAAGGGGGGAAAAAAAATCAAAATAGTGGAGATGAAAAACAGGTGCAGAACACATAAAGGGAAAGGGAAGAAGGCGAGAAAAAAAAAAAGGGTGAGAAGTCCAAGGAAAAGATTTACTGGAAGCAGGATAATAAAGAAAAAAACCCAGCAAACCAAAGATGAGAAAAAAAATTAGGTAGAAAATAAAAAGGGTATAGGACTGAAGGAAAGATAAGGCAAGGCAAACACATCAAAGACAGCATTATAAAAAGACATAATCTATTTTACTCAGCTCCTCATTTTCCAACATGAGAAATTTTGATAAAGTGTTTAGTAAAGGTATGGATTTGATGGACAACCAGATGGTACTTCAAACACACAGCCACATACAGAGCAGTAGAGACCAGGCACAGAGATTACACAATCTAGCAAAAGCTGCCTCTGTCAAGGAACATGATAGTGGCAGGTAAAACTAGGAGACAATAAGCATATAATAAAAGCTTAAAAAGGCACAAAAGGGGAAAGCATACTCTGTGCAAGTAGAAGAGGCAATCATGAATGTGACTGCAGCATCAGATTGTCCTGTTTTAAAGACTGATTTGTTTTTGAGTACAAACACAGATATGTACTAGAAATATGGCTGAAGATTTAAGTTTCTCTAGCACAGAGATTTTTGAAAGGGCAAAGGAAAAGCAGAAATGTCTTCTAACAGAAACTACTGAAATGGAAAAGGAAGAAGAATAGGAACATTTTAGCTAGCATCACAGGATGTAAAACCAGAGAGATCTTTATCAGATGCTGATAAAAATCCTTGCATAATTGGAAAATGCAAGAAATCTTTTATAGTGAAACTTGTTAGACACCCAGAGCTTTGATCCTGAGGATCTGCAAATGCTCTGCTACTATGAGAATAACAATAAGGTGCAAAAGCTTCTCAAGTGCTCCACAAATCAATTTAACCAAAACAATAAAACCGTTGAGCTTATTGTGCTGGGCCTGAACCCAGGCAACCCACAACACATATTCAACTAATGCTGACACATTTTACAGCAATCTTATGATTAAGCATAAATGTTAATTAAAGATATAACTACCCACTAGGCTCTGGACATTCTGAACATGGCTCTGTAATCAGGCACGTTCAATGTAACATAACAGTGACCATGCTAAAAAAAAAAGTATTTTTTGACAAGTACTGCTAAATGAAACGACAAAGAGAGGAGCACAGTTTAATGATATGTGATTTATAAAGCTGGAAGCCAGAGATTAATGTGATGTATAATTCCCTTAATAATATGATACATATATTATCTGGTGAGCTATTCTTACAATGACTTGCAAAAAAGAGATGGCTTGTAAGGAGAGACTGGAACAGTAAGAAGCAAAGCAAAGAGCATATAAGAAGGGAGGAAGGCTAAGATATGGAACAAATTACAAGGAACAATAAAATCCTATGTCATTAAGCCCATTTCAGTGACAAATTATGATGGTTCACAGACAAATACGTCAGTAGTAAGCGGCTGTCTTGGCAGAAAGAACTGCTTTGTTACGGAGCACCCCACTGCTGAGGTCCTCTTTCATTATAAAGGCTCACAACACTATGGAATACAAATTATTTTTAAAAAGCAATGTCTCACTAAGAATGTAGCACGACGGAGCACTTGCCAACCCACCCTCTTCCATGTATGCCTGGAGGAACTGCGTTCCTGGGCAGATGCAATTTTTCTATCTATGTTTAAGAAGTATACAAGACAGACTCAAGCCAGGACTCTATGGAATTACATGGCTGCAATTTTTGTTACTGGAGTTTGGGAAGTAAAAAGATAAACATTTTTTTTCCTTCTAATTTTATCTTAAACTGAAAATACCCTTCCAATTTACAGAAGGATTATCCTGCACATAAACACAGTTAAACACATCAAATTCGAGACCAAAACTCTGACAGACCCTTAGGTCTAGCAATATAATTGAATATCAGTGTGAATATACTGTCAGAGGCAAATGAACAGGCACTTCACTTTATTGACATTATTTATTGGCCAATCTTGAGAGGGAAAAGAAATGAACAATTATTTTAAAAAGCTATTATCTTTTAGTAGCACAGAATAAAGTACATTAGCTTTTCATATTTCAGTGTGGAACAGCAATAAAACAAACAGTTTAATTTTTTCATCCTCTCCTTCATTTCTCCTCAGTTCAGTTTCCTAAGGTTTATTTCAAGTAATTTATTGAAGAGGAGACAGAAGGTAGAGAATGTCCTTGTTAGGCCTCTCCTGTAAAACACAGCTGCATAGTATTGATTTTTCATAAGCAAACAATATTTACAGCCTGTCTATTAGAACTGATGAAAGAAGAGGCGTTTCCCCTATCTGTTTCTGAACTAAAATCCATTGTTTCCAGCAGTTGGTAAGAACCTAACTCAGTAATTTTCAGCTGGCTGAAGAGCTACTTCTATTTATATTAATGTGGCCAGTGCATCAGATAGTAGACATGCAGCTGGTAGATTTAATATGGTGAATTTTTAAAGTTAAGGTTTCATTTAAGAGGCTTGGGTTTTCTTCTCCAGGTAACAGAAATTGTAGTTCTCAAGAGAATTACATTCTGAGGTACTACATGCAAATGCACTCACAAAAAGCAGGATACCCTGAGGGGTCCCTGACCCCTGCTCACCCACCTTCAGGATCTGGTCAAACTGTGCAGTGCCTGACCTGAGGCTGAACCATCCAGATTTCCAGAGAAACCAAAACACTCTAAGGAGTAAAATGAGGAGACCACTGGTCATGAGCAAAGTCTGGGATCACATCACACTGCTAAACAAAGACACAGCACAGTAAAGCCTGTTTGCATAAAACCAGTTGCAAGATATTTTGCCACTTACTTCTCCCAGTTGCCATGTAACTCCCCTAGCCTGTGACACACAATGGATACGGTTGGCCTTTAACCTTATCCTTTAGCTGCTGTGCCTTTGTGGAAGTTACGTGAATTTAATATTACTGCAAGGTATAGCATTACTAATTAACATCTTCCTACATTTTGTATCTCTTGCCTCAGAACTATACTCCTTACACAGACTGCATTTGTTCTTGAAGCACCCCAAAATTCTTTCCTTTGCAAGATGCTAAGCAAAAAGCACTGTGATGGTAGTGGATGGTAACACTGTAGGAAGCAGCCCTGCATTAAGTGAGGTGGCAGATTACATGGACTACTCAATCTTTTCCATATCTGATTTCTATGAGTCAATGATTGTATTGTTCACCCCCTTCTGCACCAAAGGAGTCATCAAGTGACTGTTACTCAAATGTAGCTGAAAGGGCAGAAGTGGGGCTTGTCTTGAAATGAATGCTGTTTCTGTGCAGGTTAGCTATGCAGAAATTATTGGGAAGTGGAGAAGTTGTTGGGCTATCCCTTCATAAAGGCCTAACTCTTCATCAGACTGGCTTGTGGTGTACAGAGGCAGACGTCACTTGAAACTCAGTCATCTCACATGACAAAGCACCATGAGCTCCATCAAACAAGTGCTGCACAGTAATGGGTTCTTTTAGGTCTTTGCTTACGTGAGAAAAGTAGAAAATGTCCTCTTCTCTCACCAGGAAAAGACTCTTAAGAGTGCCAACACTGAACTAGTTAGTTTTCTCTCCCTTTTTGCTGAAAATGTTCCTGACCTCTATGACGTGAAGGGAGATGGCAGAGAAATGTACCTGCATCAATTAGTGAGCTACACTAAGCCACAGACTGCCACAATATCTCAATAACCCAAGCTAAAATATACCATTTTAAAGACAAAATATCAATGGGACCAGGACAAACCACTGCTTTCTGAAAAGCAAGCCATTCCGCAAGGACTATATACCAAAAGGAGGTGCTCCAGACCACCAGTCAGCAACCAGTGTGGATGTGGATACAATTTTGCTCCTGAGGAAGATTTTCTTCTTGCTGTGTCACTTCCTACTGCAGAAATCTGAGGACATCACTTGTATGAATGTCACTGTATACAAATGTTGCAGACAACCAAAGCAGAAATCTAACTGCCTTTGCAATCAATAAGCTTGCAGGATCAATGAAATCTTCAATGAATCAATACTCCACCACTTTGTAGGGAAAGCTGTAGCTCATTGATCCAAAGCTCAGTGGACTCAGTGTCCTTCCACTGTCTTTCTTCCCACTGTCTGCAGTGGGCTCTGAAGGACACACATGATCCAGCTGTCAGGCTGAGAGATGCACGACTCGACAAGGTAAAAATGTCTCATCTAATGACAAAACTCAGTGCCGCAGCTGAAGGGGCTGTGCCAAGCTGTGCCAGGGACTAGCATTTTGTTATTCTAGTCCTTGAAGGTCAGAATAATTCCTTTCAATTCAGTTTGACCTGAACTAGTTACCTAACAGCACCAAGTGCCCCCTCCACCTGGCACAGCTGAACACACGGGCAGTAAAGCAGTCTAGAACCTCTTCAGGACAGAACTAGCAGCAGAAGCCTGGCTCACGAGGGAATGAATGCAGTGGGACAGTCTGCCAGCTAGAAACCCTGAGTTTTGATAAACAGAGGACTAGACTTCAAACACTGCAGAAAGCGAGGCCTACATGATGGATCCAGAAGCTCTTCTAGTTCTTAAGGATGGCAGGACATCCCAGCAATGCCTCATGGATAGGGCTCAGAGATACACTAATCTCCATCTCCCTTCCCCTCTGAGTGAGTTTCTATTAGGAACCAATCTTGGGTGACTGGAAAAGAAAAAATTTATGGCAGACTCTGGAAGGCTGAAATCTCCAGCCCTCCACTAATTCACACTTATCCATATGTAAATTCAATGTGAATGCTCTCAGCACATTTTCCTCATTAGAATTTCACGAAAGTTTAGGGAAATGATTTTTTTGATAAGGAAACAAATGTAGCTACAGTACTGAATTAAGTCTGTAAAGAGAGAAATCTTTAACTTCAGTGTTTAATTTGCACATCAGTACAAATCTACAGGGCAGCCCAAAGCCCAAACTATTACCAACACATCTTAAAATATATATAAGGCAAGACTAATCATTGATGAAGAAACAAAAATCTGAGTACAAAGGAAGAAGAGACTGTTACTGAGCTGAACACTCCCAGGCTGAATCTGGCTCCCTTCACAGTATGTGCAGAGGGACATTTCTGAATTTGCAGTGGGATGGTCATGCCTTCCTCATGGTCTGGCACACACACCCACTGCACTTGAGGGCCAGAGAGGGAGGGGAGAAGTCAGAATCATTGCAGACCACTTGTGAGGTTCATGTCTCAAAGATACAGCTGCCACTTGCTTCTGTGTGCATGAACCACTACAAAAAACCCCAAGGTATCTGTCCTTTATTGCAAAGGGGCTGTCACAGGTGAGGCATGTGACTTAAAGTTTGGGATGGGATGCACTGGAAAAGCAGAATATGGAGAATGCAAAACTGCCTAACATATGTTCCTGGTGCAAAATATGTAGGAACCAATTTACTTCACATATTAACAATATCCATTCTGTAGATAATCTGATGCACCCTAGAATTCCAACTGAATCTTAGAAACACTGGAGACTATTACAGATTTGATTTTTACCCACATATGAATCATGTACAGTCACAGTTAACAATCCTCCCTTGCCCCAAGCACCAGAGAGGTTTCCAAGTTAGAAATGTAGGTTCCCTCAAATATGAACTGTAGAGAAGGAAGTTCTCACCTCAAATCACCTTCTGGAAGGCCCTCGTACTGTCTTCATTCAGAGCTCAGAGAAAATGTTAGGATATGTGCTACAACAGGTAGTAAGACTACTGCAAATTAATACTAAGTTATGTAGACACAGTGGCTGGGGCCTTTTCAAACCTAGATAATGGCTAATTTGGTCTGAGTAAAAAAATTTGAATGAGAAACCCCAGCCAACCCCATGGGTTACTCTTCTGGAGAAAAAAGAACATCCTCTATATTATTAGAGTACTTTTCTGCTAGGAAAGTTAATCTAGAAGAAATGCAAAGCACCTGGAATAAAAATTATAGATACTTTTTTTCCTTCTCTGGTCGAAGCCTACTTAGTCAAAAAGCAACCAAAGTCATACTCCCAGCTCCTATGCCATCCTTCAAGCCAATAAAAATAAAGATGCCAGTTTGCACAGGCTGTAGCAGATGATTCACAAGCTAAGGACATCCTAGAAGGAGAATCCCAGAGCTCCACATTCCCTGTGAATGCAGATGTCATAACTCCACCTCATCCTTCTGGGTGTGCAAGCAGTGACCTCAGTACAAGCTCCCTAAAAGCAAAGGCTTTCCACGGGGTGACGGAACTGCTTCGAATTGCACAGTCTGTGCTATATGCTCTATAAATAAATCCTGGGGAGTTCCATTTTAAGATTTCCACAACAAGCTTTGATATAATGCTACCCTGGTTTTGATTTGGGAGTGGCGGAAGGGAGGTCTATGAACCCTCCTTTGACTTCACACACAGTATCTTGATACAGTTGCCTATAGAGTTTAAAATGAGGAGACGCCACATGAGCAAAAGGTCATTGGCATGCACTGTAGCCAAAAACAGGAAATATAATTAAACACAGAGAGCCATGAGGTAAGTTCTTTGGCAAAAGAAAGAGGGCCTTGGGAAGAAAGTGGCGAGGGCAAACACTATGAAATGGCAAAGTAACGTGGTTAAGGCAGGGAATGAAGCACAGGGGTAGAGAGGAAGAAACAAGGGTGAGAGGAGCAGAAAAGGCAGCACAAAGAGGTAAAATGACAGTAAGAGAGAAGGCAAAGCATACAGAAGAGAAGAATGTATGTAAGGGAAAAAACTCTTAGGAGTAGTATTACTCTAAAGAGTAAAAGTTATTTAGTAAGGGCAGAAGCCACATCGTTATGCAACAGGATACAGTTTCCTGTATAGGAAGAGTTTGTTTAAGCTTCTATGAAACCTCAAAAAAATCTGTGGGAGGAAAATAGAAAATAAAAAGGGAGTAACATAATTTTTCTTTTGACTTTTAAATTGCTTTTTAGGTCATATTTCACCCTTCCCTCTCAACCTCCAAGTATTTTCCAGGATGGAATTTTCTCCTTCCCACTCCAGGATTTCGCGTGGGCAGAGCACTGCAGATGCTGCTGAACTCAGAAACCAAGAAACTGATTCATTTTTCCCTTGAATCTTGCGCTATCATTTAGACTGGGAACAAGCAAATGTCAAAAGCTACAAGTCAGAAACTTGCAGCCACAATTTTACACAGCCTGACCATTCACTTTGTCCCAGAGTAACAGTGGTACCAGAGGGAGAGTAAAGTTCTGAATCCCTGCTAGATTGCTAAATATCCAAGAATAATTTTTTTTTTCTTCTGTTCCATAAGACCTGTGCTCTAAAACTCCTCTCAGTTTTGACGAAGTGCAGAGGATAGGTTTCCTCTAAGGTAAGCCCAACAGCCATCATTCAACTTTGATGAACAAAAATCCTTAGAATGACGACAACCTCATCAAATCAATGAGCAAAGTCCTTCAGCCTCACTGACCATCTTCCACAAGTCCAGATTAATTTCTGAAAGTTTCCTTTCATTTCAGCCTCTGCTGGTGTACAAACCCAGTGCTGGGTGGGTATCAATTCAGTACTCAGAAAGGATTCTCAGAACAAATCCTATGGAATCATAAAAGAAGCTGCTCCCAGGATAATTGATACTATGTTCATATATTTTAAATCTGAGACCACTTCCAGTAAGAAAGTTTCCTTCCCTACTCCATCTTAGACTTTAAAACAAACCAAAGCTCTAACATTTTAAAAGGTTAAACACATTTTTTACTCCCACCGTTTCTTAATAAAACACCATTTGTGTGGGAAAACAGCTTAGTGCATACTTTAAAAACAGGCAAACCATTAATTAATCCAGCATGTTGGCAGTTTTAGAGAGACCTACTAGAGAAGAACAAACTATGCTGCATCTTAAGTTTTAAAACAGCCTGAGCTTTACTTTGAGGGTGCCTAAGTATACCAAGCTCCTAACGCTTTATACTTCTTAGTATATAATCTGTGATACTTAAAGTAGCAAGAAGTATAATCTGAACAGCTGTTAAACCAGGGGCAGGTTATAAAACATAGTTTTAGGAAGCTCCAGAGGTTATGAGTTGCTTGTCTCACAAAACCAAGGGACAACACTAAAAAAAGCCCCACCTTCCACCATCCCTACCAAAGAAACACTAATTTGCCCAATACAAATGGTTAATCTCTGAAACAGGCTGGACACAAGAGGTTCCAAAATCGCTGCTTTTGCATCAGCAGTATTTTAGCACTATGGTTAGGCAACAAATTGCTCCTCAGCACATCCAACCTAGCTAGTTTGCTGTGGAAATTTAACATGTCATTAGAATAACATCCTGTTTAGCAGCATTTCTGTGTTTCTATTTACCCCAACTCCACTAAGATTCATCTGGCATGAAACAGCTGGGCATGATTAGTTACTGGATGGAAACCAAACTGAGATTTCACAATAGGTGGCATTTTATCTCCATGGCATAGGCAGCTGGTAGAAAAGACAAGTGACCCCTGGCAGAAAACATTATCCCTAAATATAAATCTGGTGAACTGTTTTTAAGACATTATTTCACCTCAAGCACTGATACAGAAACAGTGGGGAATTTTGCAGTGGGCATAAGCCAGGGCTTAGGTTATTTTGAATCACTGGATTTTGACTGGGCTCTAGTTGACAAGCACATGTTGGGACCCGACCACCCATGTGCTGACACTGCAAACACAAACTCCACCAGAACATTCACCTGGAAGAGTGAAGAAACACTCCTCCCATCCCAGTCCTGGACAACATATCTCATGTTCTCACCAAATCAGATACTCGACATTCCTACTCGATCTCACAGCTTTTACACTATCACAGCCAGGACCGTGGACACCGTGTTCTCTACTTTATTGCACCTCCTGATAAGCCTGCACCACAACACTACAACTTCTCTTCCGAAGCTCTTAATCGCACTCCACCCTACACGGCACCTGCCAAAGGACGGTCAGGACACGAAACACCGGTGTCCCATCTGCGTCCCATTCCTCTGACGAGACTCAAACTTTACACATCCCAAACTTTTCATCCTCGGAGCACCGGCGTGCATTGCTATGGACTTGCTAGCAGCACATCCACCCTTTGCCATGGCAGCACGGAGAGGAGCCCCATGGCCCCCACGATGGGCACCCACCACCCAGCGACGCCCACAGCCCATCCTGCTCCCTGTCAGGAGGTGCGAGGACACCTTCCCGCAGTAGCTCCCACCCCAAGGATGCGGGACGGGCGAGCGGGCTGCCAAAGGAGGTCCATCCGTCAGCCCCCTCAGCACAGCCCTGGGGGCGGCGTGGCTCACCTGCGTGGGGCATGGTGATGGTCTCGTTGGCGTTGCTGGAGCCCATGTTATAGATGACGACGGCGGAGGCGTTCTGGGCGGCGGCGTGGCGGATCTTGTCCTTGTAGGTGCAGTTTCCCCGCGGGATCAGGGCCACCCAGCTCTTGCCCGGCGCCGGGGCGTTGAAGCGGGTGCCGGGGTCGCAGGCGAAGACGTCGGCGGGCGAGGCGGAGACGGCCACCTGCCCGCGGGCGTCCTGTTTGGGCGACTGCTCGCCGTAGCGCCCGCACTCGCTCTTCTCGCTGCGGAGCTCGGCGCTGCCGGCCGCCGGGTCGGCGTAGGTGATGTTGACGAAGGCCGTGTACCACTCCTCCTTCTCGGCCACGGTGAAGTCCAGGCACAGCAGATGCACGAAACAAAAGGACAGCAGCCATGTTGAGAGCGCCAGGCTGCGGCACGCTTGGATCACAGACATTGCCATCTTCATCTGCCGGCCCCCCCCGCCCTCCCGCCCGGCCGCCGCCGGTCCGTGTGTGCGTGCGCGCCCCGAGCCGCCGCTCCGAGCGGGGCGGCGCTGCTCCCGCCGGCGCCGTGCGGGACCTGCGAGCGAGCGAGCGGGGGAGGGGGCCCTCCCCTCCACAGCCGCTGCCTAATTCATGTCGGGGCCGTTTGATTTCCTCGGGCTGGCCCCGTCTCCGCCTTCCCCTCTCCCTCCTCCCTCCTGCCCCTTCTTCCCCTCCCTCGCCCTGCCCGCACAGCTGCCTCCCCCGCTGCTGGCAGCGCGGCCGGGGAAGAGCGCGGAGGGGGCGGCGCGGCGCCGGGGGAGTTCCAGACGCGCACACGGCGGCGCAGTTCCCGCTTCGGGCTCGGGCTCGGCCCCGGCCCGGCCCCACGGATGCGCTGCCGGCCAAGGGGGTTCCCGGTGGAGGGGCTGCCGGAGGAGGGGGCTCCCGATGGAGGGGTTCCTTGGCGAGTTGGGCTGCTGGCAGAGGGGCTGCGCTGGCCCGCCCCGCGGAGGGGTTCCTGGCAGAGGGGTTCCTTGGCGAGTTGGGCTCCTGGCAGAGGGGCTGCGCTGCCCGGCCCCGCGGAGGGGCTCCTGGCAGAGGGGGGCTCCCGGTGGATTGGAGGGGCTCCCGGCGGAGGGGGAAGCGCCCGGCGGCGGGAGCGGCGCGGCGGCGCCACCTGGCGGCAGCGCGGGAGCGGGGGGCCGGTGCCAGGGCCGCCCGTGCCGGGATCCGGGCATCTCCCGGGAGCGCTGCCCGGCTCCTCCGAGCGCCCGCGACAACTTCACTTCTGCTCTGGTTTTCCCACTCTTCCCGACTGCTGCAGGAGACGCTAAGAAATTTGCAAGCGTCAGTGCAGGCTCAGAGGGGTGGTCGCTTGTACAGAGGCTTTTAAATACGCACCAAATACGTTTCCGGCTCTACTTTCCAGAATGGGAAGGGCAGCCGCGTTTACTGAAATCAGGTGTGACTGACAGGAGCGCAGAAAGCCTCAAAGAATGATGCATCTGCTCTCTAGAGGCAGTTAAACGATGTGTTTAATTTTGGTTCGGTAAAAGCCCAGACTTGGGGATTCTTAGTGTATCAAACACTCCAAAAGAATTTTGGCCATGACTGACACCTTTCAAAAGGATCAAAACACAACTGAACTCTGTGTCTGTCTATACCAGTGCAAATGATGGCCAAAATTCCACTTTCCTATCACTGTGTTCAGTAACAAAAGAATGTCTTACAAGATTTATTTGTAGTGCCTATTTTAGCCCCTGTTAGCAAAATCTGCTGCTGGAAATACCATTCACTTTCATTCAATGAGTGCCTGACTATCTCACTTGTGTCAATATTTGCCTCTTTCCAGGTTATGTTCATAACTACCCATAATCCAAGCAAACAAGCCTTAACCATGTTTTACAGACACACATGCTGCTACGAAAAAGTTAATTCCCTAAAGATGAAAAAAAAAAGCATTTCAGAGAAAAATGTGAATAGGGGAATAAAATAGAGAAGTCTACAGGGAAATATGGTGATTTACCAAGAAGTCTACCATTAAGCAAGAGAAAAACTTTCCTTGAAAAAGCAAAGTCAGCAAATGAGAAGAAAAAATTACCACATAGAACTAATGTTGAAATGCAAAAGTAGATGGTCATCAACATTAATTAGAAAGTGTTGAGATTTTATCAGGGAAGCAAAAGCTCTAAGGGGAAAATCCATGCCTGGAAGGGCTATGGGCAACAGAGCATTTGTATGTTTAAAACTGCAAGGAAGAAAAGGCTAAATATATATATATATCTATTATTGATAAATACTTCAGGATTGTATTGGGAAAGAAAGGGAGGACATGTTTGCTAGATTATGGACTCAAAAGAGAAGCAGCATCTCCCAAGACCATATGAAAAACAGCAGACCCAGAAAAATGACACACATGTACCAATAAAATACCAAAAGAATGGACAAGAGGACTGAGAGAGTAACTTTCTGACACTACTTCAAGTAAATCTTGTCATAACAGGAAAATCTTGAAAGATTTACTGTTCACTTTCCTGATAAGGTCCAGAAAAACTAATTATGGTGACCAGTTAGTTTCAGGCAGATTAGGGCTGACATTAACCAACTCAAAGAAAAACAAGAGAAAAAAAATCCAATGTATGGGCAGTGTTTTTATGGGAAGTGGCCTGCCAAGCAAATATGATTCATGTTTTTGTGAGGAAGTTATCAGTGTGGTTAGTGAAGTCACACAGCCACGTCCATAACAGGTTTTTGACAAGTGTGCTACTCAATGATACATGACATTCTCATTACACTGTAACCTATTAGGGACCAGATAAGATGAACTCAGTTGAAACACAATGTGCTTTAATAGAGCTTAATGTAAAAACACATCTCCAGGTGACAAGGTGCCAGCCACCCTGGAGCAGTGTGTGGTTTACTCTGCACACAGGGGAGGGTGTGGGGGTCAGAGTGGGAAAGAATTGTCCTATATTCCTAGGGAAAAGGGGCCTAAAGAGGATACAGCTATCCCTGGATGTTTCAGAGGAGCAACAAGTAGGAAATAGATTTTTGCTCTGCTTGAAAAACCAGTAAGACAAATGTTTAAAGCTGTCCAGTTTTGGTATCTGCATTAAAAAAAAAAAAAAAAGATATTGAGAACCTTGAGAAGGTTAAGAAAGGAACCCTAAAAATAATTTGAAGT
Organism: Cyanoderma ruficeps; assembly: GCA_008694505.1. Taxonomy (NCBI): domain Eukaryota; kingdom Metazoa; phylum Chordata; class Aves; order Passeriformes; family Timaliidae; genus Cyanoderma; species Cyanoderma ruficeps. Next base: position 736,488 of record VZDJ01000057.1, on the reverse strand, counting down.
AGTTCTTCTCCAAGGAGAGACTTCAGGTGCCCAATCTATTCAGCTTTTCAAGAAAAAAGGTGATGTGATTGTGTAAGTACCATCACAGGGATGTAACAGCCGGTACTAATAGGCTTTTTAAGCTAGAGGATAAAACATAACAGGAACCAAAGTTTAAACTGGACAGTACAGCTCAGAGCAAAAGTAGCTGATTAAACAGTACCTGTCTACTGGAGAAAATTCAGAAGTGAGACAGTCATAGGAAGTAAAAGACAATCTGCTCTTAT